>CM024962.1:12947508-13388288 GCA_014282245.1 Rhododendron simsii
CCCCGGAAACATATAATTAAATTAAAAGATGAATTAAATACTCTAATATTCGGGACGGGTATTACAGTGGATGCCGGATCTCGGTTTTTGGTAGTGGTGCTATGGTGTGGTCGGCTGTTGTCGATGTATTCCATTTGGTTTCGACTGCCTCCGGTGCTACAGCTGCTGAATGAGTTTTGGTGGTTGGTTTCTGTCCGGTCTGAATTCCAGATCCCGGTTTGTGTGCTTGCAAGGGGGCCTGGCTTGTTGTGGGTTGTCTGGTCCTCTTTCGCCCCCGGAGCTTCGAAGTGCCAGCAGAAAGGAGCTTCCCTTTGCGGCTGTGAGGGATTCGTCTCTTTTGCAGTGAAAGCCGACATTAGCCATGAAAGGACTGTTCTAATGGTTTGAGCTCTGGGTTGCTCATATACCGTTGCTAGGATGGACCCTACGCCGCATCGTGTCGGTCTGCTTTTACAGTAATGCATCTTTGAGCTTGTATGCACTTTTGTAGTTTGCTCCTTTCCTAGTTTTCAGTAGATTTAGCTTTTACCGACTGTTATGATTATTTCATGTAAGTGCCGTTAGGCTTCTTGGAATGAAATGAAATTTGCTGTTGATCAAAAAAAAAAAAAAAACCCAATTCCATCCATAAATCTCTCAAAATACCACAACAAAATCAAGCCAACATTCAGAAAGATTTTTTTAAAAACGTACCGACGAAGATGATGCATATATATATGTCGAGATGTAAGAGAAAAATTTTGGTGATTTGCAAACGTCAGTTCTTACATGTTTTCGGTATTTTTATTTTTATTTGCATATATATCACAACAAAGGGAGATGAAAACACTTGCATATTTTTATTCTCATTAGCCTTGAGAGCTTAATTCCATCACAACAAACAGAAGGAAAATATTGCACATTTTTCGTGCTTGGCGGAAAATTTTCCGCATCTTTGTTGGTTACGAGAGAAAACAATATTTCACTTCTTGGTTGGAAGCTCGGTCTCTGTTTGGCTTGGAGTCCTGTTTGTCTATTTTTTGTGGATAGTCGATGATCGACTAAGAAATCGTAGTGTGTGCTGGAAATGTGGTGTTTGTGGTGGTGGAGTTTGGTTCCTTGCCGTGTTTCAGGACTTCTCTGGAAGCAAACTTAATGAAGTGAATGGAAATGAAAGAAGAATAACAAAATGGACTTTATTATTCTTCAAAGTAGAAGTCAGTCGACTGTGAGAACACAATTGATTGAACGGTTAAGTTACAAGCTACTCCTAGAGCGAGAAAAGTAAAATACAGATAAAAAGTAGAAGCCTTTGGGCGATTGAGTGGGGGGTTTTACAATGAGGCCTAAAAAGGCTATTTATAGGAAAACAAAGATGTGTAGGAAATAACTTCCTAACTTCCCACTACTCTTTATTCTTCTAATTTGCTTCCAAGTGTCCAAATAAACTCCCTTCAACTTCAAAGCGTGTAGGACGATGACAACTGTCCTTTTAACTTCTAAATGTGTAGGAACAAGCCACATGTCCTGCACTCCATCAAAATACAAACAAAGAAATGAAATAAAAACTAGTGATATTATTAATACGAAATAATAAAATAGGAAGCATTCTCATTATTGCCACCTTTTGGTCGATTATCGACAGGCGGTAAAATATGGTGTAAACAATGCCCCCCTTATTCATTTGGGTGAAGGGCTAACGTAACCCAAGTGAATAATTCAACTAGTTTTAAATCATCTCTCTGTCGATATCGACGGGTGATAACTCTTTACGGTGTAAACATTTATGTCCCCCCCAACTCTCGAAGAGTTTTAAATAAATTTTACACCAATCTTTTCACTTTTCGACTAATGTAATAAAGCCTTCAAGGCTTAAAAACCACAGTCGAGAATAACATGGCTCTGTCGATTAGTTCCCTTAAGCTTTGATTCCTACTGAAAGGAAACCGGGAACATCGAAACATGGTTAGTCGATCAGAGCACTACGCATATGCCATGAGCCTTGCCTAATTCCCACAATAATGAACTTTAAAGTCACAAACAACAGCCAATTAATAAACATCATTTGGCTTGACACGTTGGCTACTATATATATGCATTAATACCAAATACCAAACATTTATTAGCCACTCCATCAAAAACTAATTTTCCGTGTCCTCCAAAATGTATATTGATCGACAGAAATCAATACGCAAAGTATTTATAGCCATGTTTGGCTGAAAACGTACTCCATGGTTAAGTTTTCACCATTATTCTTCTTAACCACTATGGAAAAGTGGAAGGATCATTTTCACTTCGACCATCTATGGTCTAACATAAAAAACTCTAGTCGATTCGATTTTACGATTCAACTCCATTCGAGTTTCAATGCCAAAGTTTGCCCCCCAAGTTCATTTGGCCAAACCAAATAAAACGAGCAATCATCAATGTCCACATATCTTCAAAGGATTCTTTTGGCCCATAAATAGGATTAAAGTTTGTAATCAATGGCCAATAATACAAGAACCGTGCTTCGAAAGTGTGTCTTGTCCATTATCGATTTAAGACTTCTCAAATCGACAGGAGCAAAACCTGCCATTCATGGCAAAAAGCCAATGACTACACTGTCGATCGCGCCCCAAAGTATGGATTAGCCAAAGATATAGGCAAATCAAAGTCCATACAAAGCCATATTATACACGACAATGCAGATAATATTTTTGGCTAAGTTAGCCATTTATATTAGCCCAAAACCGTAGACAAGGAATGAGCATTATCTATGTAGTTTTAAACAAAGATCGACTAGGGATCAAAAAACAAAGATCGACTAGGGATCAAAAAACAAAGATCGACTGAGGATGATAATTGTACCCACGTGCACTGGGCATTTTTCAACCAAAGCCAGTATAAGAGGCTTCGAGAAAATTCATCTCTCATAACATATGAATACAGTCGATCAACAATTCACAGCGCCATATAATTGGCTTGAACTCATACTCTATGGGTAAGGTTTTCACCATTCTTAACCAATATAGATGGAGGGGAGGAATCATTTTCTATTTCGACCATTCATGGTCAAAATTAAAAACTCTAGTCGAATTATCCTCATAACTTGACTTCCTTTGAGTTTCACCCTTTCGAGTCACTTTGGCTCTTCGAAAGATGAGTTTGCCCCCCATGCAAATTCGATATCGAAAGAGAGCTATTTCTCATTTCAATCATCCTTACTAAAATCTGGATGAAGGAGATGTAGATGCCAACAAGACCTTTCAAAATTTTCCATCGCTAATGATAAACAATGGCCTCTTTTAAAACAGTTGAAAACCATTCAACAATCATAAACTAGAAGGCCTTTTAAGATCATGAGAGGCGCCCAAAATCATAATCCCTACTTTTATTTTCTGGCATTCTTTTGAGTATTCTGCCTTTCCAAACAAAGCCATGAAGGCCTTTAAAAGATAACCCTCTACATCTTGCCGTGTACATAAGTGATTAAGAATAGTTTTTATGTACAGATTTAAGGCCAAACATCTACATACCACACATGGCCTATTTTGGACGAATAATTTAAACTTCAATGCAATGCTTAAAATTCAACTAATTCCCATTAGACCTCAGTCGATTCCAAATTTTTCAAACTCAGAATGGTCCAATAAATGGCCAATGCATGGCCGACATAACCCTTTTGTCTTTTATTCATATTAACAACAGATAGAAGGCAATCGATAGAACGGCCTCTTTTTTTTTTTTCTCTCGAAGCCTTAATTTCTAGGCTTTCATTTCTCATTACACTGGCTTCTCATTCGATCGAAATTTGTTTTTCTTTTTCCGGAATGATTCCAAAGTTGGCCATTAAATGGCCGTTATTCTATTTCCACAAAATGTTCAAGCCTTCAACGAAAGGCTCTCGTTTATACACGTGATCTTTGCCATCACTTCCAATTTAGTAATGGTGTGGACAAAATGGCCAATTTGGCCACTTATATTTGCCCAAAATTATAGAAAAGCAATGAACACTATCTACACATCTTAACCGAAATTGAGCATATTTCAACCAAAACCAATACGGATACCAATACAGATGGCTTTTGAAAAATTTGTACTTCTTACGAATACTTTTGATTAACAATTGAACAAATGGTTTTGGGGCCCTTGTGGTTGACATGTAGTGTACCATAGGAGGCACATTTTGACTTTGATTAATACCAAATCCAGGCGGTACTTTGAAACCAATGGGAATATTTCCATTTTGGCCATTACAATATTTACTTCCAATTCCATTACTTCCACTAGTATTTGGAACTTGTTGACAAAAATTTGTTGGCCTTGTTGGGCTAGGCCTAGGTTTACTGGACCCTAATGGAATTCGAGTCGTTCCATTTAGAGGTTCAAAAGTAGGGTTAGTGTATACCTGTTGAAGATGCCCCCCAGACATATCTGAAGTTTCTAGAGTTCTCTTGTCGTTAGGCAAACCAATGGAAAAAGGAATTTCTCCTTCTCCTGGTGCAATCAACTTTCGTAATAGAGTCGAAAATTCTTGGGCTAAATCATCTTGTGGATTTGCCACAACGTAAGTCAAAACTTGAACCAATTTCCTGACTTCGTGTGCCATTACTTCCAAATTAGTAAGAGCCCTCCTTCTAGCGCCAATTCTTGTTTGTCTATTTTTTGTGGATAGTCGATGATCGACTAAGAAATCGTAGTGTGTGCTGGAAATGTGGTGTTTGTGGTGGTGGAGTTTGGTTCCTTGCCGTGTTTCAGGACTTCTCTGGAAGCAAACTTAATGAAGTGAATGGAAATGAAAGAAGAATAACAAAATGGACTTTATTATTCTTCAAAGTAGAAGTCAGTCGACTGTGAGAACACAATCGATTGGACGGTTAAATTACAAGCTACTCCTAGAGCGAGAAAAGTAAAATACAGATAAAAAGTAGAAGCCTTTGGGCGATTGAGTGGGGGGTTTTACAATGAGGCCTAAAAAGGCTATTTATAGGAAAACAAAGATGTGTAGGAAATAACTTCCTAACTTCCCACTACTCTTTATTCTTCTAATTTGCTTCCAAGTGTCCAAATAAACTCCCTTCAACTTCAAAGCGTGTAGGACGATGACAACTGTCCTTTTAACTTCTAAATGTGTAGGAACAAGCCACATGTCCTGCACTCCATCAAAATACAAACAAAGAAATGAAATAAAAACTAGTGATATTATTAATACGAAATAATAAAATAGGAAGCATTCTCATTATTGCCACCTTTTGGTCGATTATCGACAGGCGGTAAAATATGGTGTAAACAAGTCCGGGGCAAATACTTCTGTGTAACATATATTTTGTTGCATTTGATCGTCAAAATCTCTTCGAAAAGAAGGTGGCATCTTTTCACCGCGTCTTGTGCATACAAATCCAAAAGTATGATTTCTGTCATTAATTTTTTCAAACATATTTTTCCTTCCTTTCTGTTTTTTCTTTCATTAATTCTTTAACAGATCCACATTATAGTACAAGCTATTAGCTATATACCGATAGAGACTTACTTCACTCACTCTCTCATGGACAATGACAATATTCGGGATCACTGGAATTCCGACCAATTGCGCAGAGCACAGCTGCTGCTGCAATTGCTGATGGTCTATGATCCTGGAAACTCAACAACCTCCTCCTCCATATTGGTTAATTTGACATTTCTAACAAAAAAAATCCCACAATACACACAATGCACATTTGTCCAATTGCAAATGAGTTGCAATCACATACCCGACAATACCAAATTATTCGTCTCGATGAGACAATTTCAATGTATGGTATTTTTGAGTTATTGAGTTTTCAGTTTGATTATTGGTAAAAGTTGTTAAATTTGGTTATGGAATGAGTGAAATTTAGTTATTTGCTAAAAGACTTATAACTTTGTTTATTATAATGGGGATGCTCTTAGAGATTGTTAAAATTAGCAATGTCAAGTCTTACATTATTTATTTTTTGCCTATAATCAAAATGAGTTGGTAAAAATTCAAATCTAATAGTCAGTTTTTTCTTTTTAATCTAGTGGTCTACATTAAATGACATTCTAGTAAAACAAGTGAAAGTGAAGTACATTTGTTAAAATTCATAAAGTGATCAATATTGTTAAATGCACAACCACTTGTCAAAGTGGAGAGTGAGTTTCACCTACCAATAGAGTATTTACTTTATGGAGAGTGAGTTTTACTTTCACATGATGATTGTACTTGATTGAGAAGATGTGGGATCCAATAAATTTGGTTATTAGGAAAAAAATTGCTAATTTTGATTATTCAAATGCCCAAATTTGATAAGTTGCTAAAAGCATCATTGTAATAAGCAAGTATGTGTGAATAAACAAATTTAACAATAATACTCAAAAAACACTTCACATTATAATAAGCAAAGTTACAAGTCTTTTAGCAAATAATCAAATTTCATTCATTCCAAAACCAAACTTAACTTTTACTAATAACCAAACTCAATAACTAAACTTAATAACTCAAAAATACCCCCACATTGGAATAGTCTAATCGAGACGAATAATTTGATGTGATCGGATGCGTAATTAGAACTTGTTTGCGATTGGACAAAATTTCATTGTGTATTGTGGGAGTTTTTTTTGTTAGGAATGCAAAAATAACCAATGTGGAGGTAGAGTTTGTTAAGTTTGATTATAGACTAAATGGATAATCAAATGCTGACGTGACACATTTTGGTTATTGATTTTGATTATTACCATTGCGGATGTTGCTAAGTTTGATTATTATGAGTACTTTTTGTAAGACAGAATCATTAGTATAGTTGGGTTAAGCTAATCATGTTTAGATGGTAGTTACTTAGAGGTTAATGGACGTGTACTTTTCTGGTCGGTTAGTAAAGACTATGTTTAGTTTGTTAGAGTGCTGAGCTGGCATTATTGGAATATAAGTCCAACCGTGCATCCCATTGTAAGACAGAATCATTAGTATAGTTGGGTTAAGCTAATCATGTTTAGATGGTAGTTACTTAGTGGTTAATGGATGTGTACTTTTCTGGTCGGTTAGTAAAGACTCTTTAGTTTGTTAGAGTGCTGAGCTGGCATTATTGGAATATAAGTCCAGCTGTGTATCCCATATCATTCTCAAGGGAGAAAAATCAAGAACGGAACTGAATTCTCTCTCTCTCTACTTTACTCGTTCTTGTTCAAGTCTTTACCTTTCGCTTAATAATATTTGGGACATCTCTACTCTTTGTCAATTGGATTTGAGATGAATATAAAGTTTTTACATGGTATCAGAGCGGAACTCATTCCACCCCACATTTTAAAAATTCACAATCTACACTCCACGATGACAGACCAGCAAAAAAGCTGCACGATGATATGTCCCAAAAGTGGTCACACATGACAGATCTCAAACGCTGTTGCACATGAAGCTTCCGCCGGAGAACATCCAAATTCGATGGGGACAATTGGGTTTTCGCCAAGCGTTTGTTTCTGTTTTTTAACTTCAGCAGGGCAGTTACTGGACTCATAATAGTCTTCACTCTTCCATGATGTAGTACTTCCTGTGATTGTACTTTTCACATCCATGAAAATTCTAACACGCTGAATCGATTATTACTTCAAGAATTGAAGAGGGAAACAACCTTGTCAAGAAAGTCTTGGCTTGCTGTTTCCCTTTGTCTCTGGCAAATTTGGAAGTTGCGATGCCATCATTCCTTTTTCACATTGTGAAGATACTTCTTTGATTTTTTTTCGCATTATTGACTGGGACAATAATGTTAGCTTTGTTACCTGGGTTCATGGGCGGCTCCAGTATTTGAGTTATTGCTAACATGTCGAGAAGGATTCTACTAAGAGAGAAACTTATTCACGGCTCCGCACAATCTTGGCCGTCCAAAAGTGCGTTGGACGATCCGGATTAAAAACAATCTATTAACGGTAACCGTTAATAGATTGTTTTTAATCATTACTGTTAATAGATTGTTTTTAATCCGGATCGTCCAACACGCTTTTGAATGATCAAGATTGAGCATTGTAAACCTTATTCATGACTCCTCTGTGAATAAAATTTTCTCTTCTGCAAACTCATCTTTTACCGTTAATATATTATTTTTAATCCAGATCATGTAAACCTTATCAAGAGCTCTTTTGTGAATAAGATTTTCTTCTCTGCAAACCCATTTTATGGGGTTTGTTTGTACAGTTGTACTTGGGATAATAGAAAACCCAGGGATGTTTGTCAACTGGAGGATCATTTACTGTAGGAGGTAGTCAGGTAGTGGGTTCCCTCAGACCACCGGGTTGGGGAAAATGAAGGTTAGGGTCTTGATTTATAGATTGATCAAGAAAACCAAAGGGAGTAGTATATGTGGAGGCAAATACACTACAGAAACTAGTAATTCTTCTTCATTACATATAACTCTGTTCAGGTCAACTTAAGCGCAGATCGATTAATCTTGGGATCCAATTCTACTGTCCACTTGCAGGAGGGGGAACTGTCCCCAATGGCTATCCAATCTCGCACTTATGGATGTTAGGGCCCCAGGCCTGTCAGTACCTTCCTAACAAAACTCCTTGTTTCGTTGAAAAAAAAAACTGTCCACTTGCGAGAAGCTCAATTGAAACTGGAGCAAAGCTATAAACTGGCCTTAAAAGATTTAATAGCACCTGAGAGTTATTCTTCATTATAGGTACACAAATAAAATAGGGATCTGAATGGTTCATACTCAATCCATAATGTCAGCTGTCTTCCAAAAAAAATCTATAATATTAGTTACACAGCTAGTTCATAAAAATTCAAATGTTTCCGAGAAAATGATGTGCCTCTTTTACATCCATTTTTTTAGGGTTAAAACTAAAAAGAATAATATTTCTTATTGATGGCCGATATGGCAATATAATATGGGCACCGATATGGCAACTGTTACACTCTTGTTCGGTGTTTGGTAGCATTTTCACGTTTGGATAGTACAATCCGGATTAAAAATTTGGCCACTGCCACCTCTGTTATAAGTAGTCCCCTTGTCCATATTTGATATTCCGCTACTTAACTAAGTTATATACTGTATAATTGATCTCGTCTATATAATGATATATTTACTATCATTTTACCATATCTCCTTCGCTTATAGTATTATTCGATCGTACCCCTACAAAATTTATCGACTAACAAACCTGCCGTAGCACTATTACTTCTGAATTTTCTGATAAACGTAAGAAACCGATTCTCCTTTAGGGTTGGGGGTTTTGACGGACTTTGTGAAATCTGGTGTCTGAGAAAGAAGCAGCATGTACATTCTTCAATCCACTGCAAGCACTACAGCAAACTTTTCTACTATATGTTACTCGTTTTAGTCTACAGCTTCTAATTGTTTTGGTATTCCATGTTTTCATCTTGCTAAGCCTAAGAAAAGTAGGGAGGGATGTACTCTTCTTGGACGTGACTGAATGAGTCTTTTATCTGGTAGAGAACCAGACGAAAGGGGCCTAGCTGAGCCCTTGGCAACGGGGGAGGCTGCACGAGGGAAATTTGTGAGCGCGCCTCAAGACGGGATTGATTCATAACTTAAATTCAGATCCATGTAGCACGTAGTGGCAAGAAGTTGATGTGACCTTACCAAAAATAAAAAGTTGATGAATTTAAGTTTATTAGGTACAAATGTCTCGATACGCTGCCCAATTAAGAAAGTTGGACTTATGTTCTCCTAGTCATCAAACCACTAGGGAGTAACCGACACCATGCCACAAATTCAAATATTATGATCGGGTATTCATTTTTCTTTTCCGAACTACTACCAAATAAAAAAATAATAATTTTACAATCACACACAAAAACTTACACACATTCACAAAAGCGGTGGGGCCAGCATTGTTGATAAAATAAATAGCTGATTGATATACTATTATTTAGGGGTGATGGTAATACCAAAATTGTTTTTATTGATCCCAAAACTCCAATGCATAAAAATCTTGTACATTGCACATGATATAAGCCTTTTGTACACTAGAATTTTGGCACCAACAAAAATAGATTTTGGTGTTATCAGTTGTATATATTTAACATTTTTGCCCTTGCAAAACAATACTTTTGTTTTTAGCCCCTTGAAAAACTCATCAACTTTTCTATATCTAGCATTGAGTCCTCTTGTCAAAATTCCCGTGGTTGCCAATTGGCGCCAAATAGGACCGAGAAAATACGGTTGCAAAGTTTGAGAAGGAGGAACTAATAAAGTGTAAGAGCATCCACATCTCACTCTCCATTCTTCTTCTGCTGCTAGATTAGAGAGCAAAAGACTGAAAACCTCCCTGCACCAGGCTCGTGGACTTCGTCGCTACTTTGCAAAATTTTAATTTTGCTGCAGTACCTCATTAGAAGAAAAAGAGGCACTGTTCACTCTTCTCTCCATTAAAATACAATTTCAGTATTCGTGTCAACAAACCCACCGGTGAAGTGGCTGACAAACCCACTGGGAATGCTCTGTAAACATGTACGAAACCATCTTACGAAAGATTTGAATATTTAATTGAAGGGTAGAGAGTGAAAATAAAGAGTTTAATGCAGTATACATTTTAAAAATGAGTAGCTAAAGTAATAAAGTGGCTTTTTTCTCTCTAATTTGGTCCAAATTTTAGAGAGACTGGTGCGAATGCTCTAAGAGCATCTGTACTAAGCTTTTTACTTACCTTTTTACTTTACTTTGACGAGCCAAACCCCTAAAAAGACATGTTTATCAGCCTCTTCATTGACTGGGTCAATTTAATGTTGCTTTAGTGTCTCGTTAAGAGAAGCGTGGCACTGTTCACTCGTTTCTGAATAAAATATTAGTTTTAGCAACCAACCTGTTCCAGCAACAGTAAAATGTATACTATTCATCCAACATTTAATATTTGTTTGGATCCATTACAAATCCTATAAAGATGATTCAAACTGCAAGTCATTCTTAAAATGTTTTTTTATAGGTTCCTTAAAAAAATTAGCATTATCCGATATCGGTAGGACTCTCATATAAGTTAGGACTCTCTTAGGATAGTCATTGAAAGGTATTATAGCCAAAAATTCATTATGACCATTTAGGATAAAATGATCAGAAAAATAAGATTTTCACGCCGATTCAAACAGATTGAAAGTTAGACCACTTAATTTTTAATCATATTTTTTAATATATAAAAAAACATGATTAAAAATTAAGTCCTCTATATTTTAATTCATTTGAATCGGTGCGAAGATATTATTTTTCTGATTATTTTATTCTAAATACAAATATTTAATTAAGAAAAGAGTGAGAGTAAAGAGTCTGATGCAGTTGACATTGTAAAAATGACTATCTAAAGTAATAAAGTGGATTTTTAAGGTATAATTTGGTCCAAAATCTAAAGAGTCTGATGCAGATGCTCTAAGCCATCAACCGCCTGGAACTCAAAAATTTTGTAACAGCAAGGGTCATGAGATAGTAGTAGATAGTGTTCGTCCACCGTGAGATTTGGATGCTGTTCAAATTTCACAGCGGTCAAACATTTTAAATCTTGGGGTCATTGTAGGGTTCGTCCAGTCATTAACTTCAAGACTCTAGAATTAATCGAGATGCGTATAAATTCATTACTTTTTTATTTTATTTAAGCTGATCATGGCTTTAAGTAATTGTTGTCCTTATTTTGTTTAAAATTATTGTAATTAAACCTCGTTAAAACCAATTTTACTACCAAGTTGTTTCATAGCTCGAAAAATATTAAAGTAGTTACTTCAATTTTTTATTTTACATGGAGGGGGCGGGCTATATCTCTAGAGGGGAAGCGGGACTATATAGTTTGACAAAGCCAAGACATCCGGTCATGAAAAAAAAAATTATTATAAGAGCCACACTGTAACAACTCGACCCAGCTTATCTGCTAACCATTCGCCTAACCACGTGGCTCAAAAAAATTAACCTTAAATTATACAGTTGCTGGTCGAAATTCTTTATATTTCATTTAATTCTTTACAATTTTCCCCGATGTGGGACTGTAGCCCTTTATGGACTCTCACACACACAAAACATGGGAAAAGATTCAAATGAGAGGACCATTGATTGATGTTTGGTGGTAGCGGTCCAGAGTCCAATTAGGTTAATTTTCACAAAACCAAAGAAAGAAAACGAATTTTCCCATAAGAAAAATAGAAGTATACAAAGACTCGTCAGTTAGGCACAAAACGGAAAATATGATTCAACTTTTGCAAGCAATCGCACTTTAATTATTTCCACATTGGGGAAAAAAAATTGCTCTACACGATAAGGAACCGCACGAGTTTGGTGGAAACTCACTATTGACCAAATTCTTAGATGGCCAAAAATCACGTTTGGTATAAACATTACTGGTTATTAAAAAGTTGACCACTAATAATTGTAGCACTATGATCCAGATCAAGGGCGGAACCAGAATTTCACAAATGCGGGGTTGAACTATTAATAACAAGATTTTAAAATTTCAAAATTCGGAAATCTAATAGTTTGTTTGGTTGAGGTTTTGAGGGAGATTTTTATGGTAGTAAGTGGAGAGAGATAAAAAGAGGAATGAGATTAAAAATTGAAGAAAAAACTTATGGGAGATCATGACGTAGAGAGAGAAATTGGGTTTTGAGACCCAAAATTAATGAACACATTTTTGAGAGGATTTAAATGTCTAAGAAACACCCAACATAAAAAATACAATATCTAGGTGTTCTTGACAAACAAACAAAAAACTAATATTAATACTCCCTCCGTCTCCTTTTTAAAGCTCAATATTTCATTTTGGATTGTCCCTTAATAAACGTCCATTTGGTAAAGTTAGTGGGTAAAAGTTGGTACATATTTCATTTTGCCTCTAAAAATATATTTCATTTTGAAAAGTTAATGAGTAAAAGTGTAATAATGATGTCTCCATAGAGGGTAAGTAAGGAAAGTGGAGATAAAAGTTGATGTAAAATGTGTAATATAATGATGATATTTTCTTAATAAGTTAGAATTACGATGCGAAACATTTAAAAATGAATGTAAGAAGTATTAATTTTTTTTAAAAAAACCCGAAACAACACGGCGTCATGGCCCCGTTTGCCTCAAGCTAGTTCCGTCTCTGATCCCGAACCTCTCTTTTCTTTTTATTTTTCTTTTTTATTTTCTTTTTTGTCGTGAACCAGCTCCTATGCAATCCCTAAGAAGAGACGAGATTGTCCAATTGGGGCTTTTTGTACGGACTCTTTCTTTACCCGCTTTAACGAAGGAACCATTCACTTTTCGGACCTCAAACAGATCAATATTTGTTTCTCAAACATACTCAATCAGTATTCGATATAAAAAGATTGTTTGTATAGTTATGTATCAACAAGTTCGAAAGTATTAAGTAATAGTGCTAGTTCGTGTCTACGGCACTATGCATCTTTGTTAGAAGGGGATGACAGTTATGTGATTTATGTGAAAATCATGGGCACTTAATCGGAAAATGGAAGGATGCACTACAGTATTTGAATCAAATGAATCTAACCTGTTCCAACAACTTGTCTCCACACCCTTCTGTTTTATAATAGAGATGAGTGATTCTGATTATAAAAACGAACCGGGATAAAGACCACAAAAGCCCAGCAGGACCTCTGGTGAGTATTAAGTAGAGAGGATCCTATCTGTAAAGTTAGGATTATGGACTTTTAACACATCATGTGAGAAAGCTGCTTTATGACAGTAGAAAAAAATTCTAATTTAGTTGGGAAGGATTTTTTTTCATTGTTTTGGATACATTTGAACCATTAAAATTATCAATACAGACGATTCGAATCACGCATCATTACTCTCCTATACTGCACCCTTGTACTACAGGGACCCTGGCCAAGTCCTCTCGAGCCGTCTTTCATTGGTGGAGAGTTGAACTTAGAAACAATTTGGATAAATTTCAAGGTCTTTAATTAATTGTCATCCAAACACCAATTAATTAACTCCATATATGTGTCAACATGAAAGAGATCGAGAATGTGAATCCCATTTTCTTCTAAAATTAATTATTCTTCTTTTTCATGCATATGGATGAGGACAGTTGACGCCTAGATTCCATTCACCACATGCATTTTCAATTAACTAGCCCACTAATAATTAGATTAATCTTGCATTAATGGAGCCGGCCTAGAAAATTCTGCAAATGTTGGGTCAACAATCCACTAACTTAATTGGTTCGCGAAAAACACATGTTATGTTACAGAGACCATGAAAGAGTTACACATGTACATATATAGTACCTTATAAAATTAATTACTACTGGGAGATAAACCACACTAGCATGCATGGTGGATTACCCAACTACAGCTGGCATGCATAAAGCACTTCTCAGCCACAGTTTTTTTTTTTTTTTTTATCAGCAAATTTTTTAATTAGAAAGGGGGAGTGGGGAATCCAACCAAAAGTTGGATAATAAACCAAATGAGCCGAAACCCAAACGCCTGAGCTCTAACACGGGAGCCCTAAAAATAAACAAGCAAGCACAGCCTGAAACCCATATATGCATATAAGTCCAAACAAAAACAAACGGGTCCAGAAAGGACCGCCTGACAGATCCAACACACTAACCCTAACTACACTTTTTAACCGCCGCTGCACAAAACACCGGAGACATCACCGCCCAAACCAGCATCACCAAAGTCAATAAGTAATTTTAGCGGAAATGAGGGGCGGGCCTATGGATAAGGGGTTATGATCAAGAATATAAGATGACGGGACCAAACAACGCTCTCTTTGTGAACTCAAGGGTTGGGCCAAGTAAGTATGAAAAAGCAATTAATTGCCCCAAAAAGATGAAAGTTTAAATCTAATGAAAGCTAAAGATTCCCAATATTGTTTGGTGAAAGTTTACCTAGTCATTAACTTTAAGACCACCTAAATGAGTTTAAAGTGCGCATGAGTAGGCCCAAACATTTGTCAAAAAAAGAAGAATCCTCTCTTGTAATCTTTCGTATGACTGAAATTAAAAATTTATCAAAGTTTTATTTGATGATCTGAGCGATTAACACAAAGGTTAAATTATTTATACAAAAAATTCAGGATTTTCAAATATCGATGAAGGCTTGATCGAAGCATACTAATGTTATGAATAATTAAAAAAATACCAACCAATGCTTTTAAGATTAAAAAAAAAAAACCTCGTTCATTGAAATATGTATAGATCGATGTTCGAACTTCTTTAATTTGTTGTATGAAAGAAGATATCCGTATCCGAACGTACAAAATAAAGTGGCTTTCATTGATCAATAGAACTATAAAAAGATTTCAATATGCTTGAGAGCATCTTCAACTCATACTTCTTCATAACTCCAAATTTTCCTACATTCCTCCATTTCGGAGAAATTATGCATTCCAATCCATCTTCTATACTTACCTTCATTTTGGAGGATTGATTTTCATCCTCCATTTTACTATTCATCCTTTTCATATATCATTTTAATCATCAAATTGGTTTTGGTACATTTATCTTTTGTAAAATTAGTACTAATTAAAAGATATTTACATTATCTTTAAAATACGACTAATTTTGAGTATTTATTTATAAAAATAAAAGTATGATAACTTGAATTTTGGAGGGAAAGCGATGAAATTTGAGATTTAGAGTGAATTTTTTAACGTATAGAGAAAGAAATAGAGTATTAGGTTGGAGTTGTTATGAATAGCAAAATCTTCTAAGTTTGCTTTTTGATTATTAAATAATATTTTAGACCTCCAAAATGAAGATTTGGAAGATGTTGGACTGGAGATGCTCCGAGGGATCATATATTAAAGATCATTGCACTAGAGGATCTTCATCCATAGGATTAAAGAGATGACGGAATTTGAGGGCGTCTAGGAGGGAGGGGGGGGGGCTGCTCCCCCCCTTCCCGCTCCCCTTCCTGCTCCCCCCCCCTTTTCGGGCCCACTCCGGTCTCGCTCCGATGATCGGACACGTTCACTTTGTAGAGCTCGTCGAGTAGAACAACCATGTCAAAAATCAGCTTGATTGGATATCATTAAGTCCTTGATCGGAACCTTTTTATTTTAAAAAGAATGGATCCGAAACACTGAATCAAATCCATTGTAACCCATGGACCGAGAGTTATATGGGTTCCGATCAGGCACTTAATGATATCCAATCAAGCTGATTTTTGACATGGTTGTTCTACTCGACGAGCTCTACAAAGTGAACGTGTCCGATCATCGGAGCGAGACCGGAGTGGGCCCGAAAAGGGGGGGGAGCAGGAAGGGGAGCGGGAAGGGGGGGAGCAGCCCCCCCGCCTCCATCTAGGAGAGTGATTGTATTGTTAACTGCAGTTCAAAAGGAGGTGCGAAAATTAATGTAGAATTGATTTTCGTATTTTTCAAATTGTTAACTTTGAAGAGACAATAATTAATATAGAGAAGATTTTCGCACCTCCCTTAGAAGTGTGGTTAACAATTTGGGGAGTGTGAAAATCGCTTCCCTTTGATCATTGGGAGGCCTGGAGCTTTGCTGTCAATTCTTATAGGTTTGCTTCACGTGAAGCTATGCTTTGATTTTAACTCCCACAATTGGCCTTGTAGTCAAGATTTGAGATTTCGTAATTTATTTTTTTATAGGATTTCAGGTTGGAAACATCTCAGTTGCCATCAATTGAATTCAACCCCTTTGAGACTGGTCCATAAAATTTTTTTGTTTCGAATTTAATTCAGTACAAAAAATTAATCGACGAGCGTGAAAACTGACCTGAATACCTGGTTGGAGTATAAAAAAACCTGATGCTTTGATTTTACTCCTCAGGTCTCCTACTAGGCGATTGATGTAATCATTTAAAGATTGACGAGTGTTTATGCGCCCAACTGCATTTTGACCACAGATTGACGACCTACTATCAGTTGAGAGTTGAATTCAACACTTATCAAAACATAGGCGGATAGGCCCCACACCAACCGCAGCCCCCCTCTCACCATATCTCTCTCTCTTCATCACTCTCTCTCTCTCTCTCTCTCTCTCTCTCTCACTCTCACTGCAAAAGCAAAGTCACAAACCCCTACCTGCCTCTTTCAGGCAGATCCAATACTTCACGTCTCCGCTGTAACAGTAAATGCATCCACGTTATTTATGACACACGTTTTCTTCTTGTTTTTAACTAGAACTTAGTTTTCCGTTCAGATTACATGCACGTCAACTAATCCTTAAAAGTCAATTTTACTGTTTATTTGCGGAAATTTCTATTAAACCCAGAACAACTCTATAATAATCCCAAAAGAGTTTCTAAAGAGATTTCAAACTTAAAATCTTGAGAAATAGCCAAAGCCTAAGTCCCAATTGATTACTAGGCAAATCCCTTGGGATTATACTTCTTTTTATCTCAAAATCTTTAGATTTTTTCGATACTTGTGTCGTTTTTTAAACTTTTATATTTTTAAAATGAATCTTCAAAAATATGCAATATAGATGATAGATCTTGTATGATTAGTTCTTGATTAGATTCATAATACAAAAATTTTAAAATAATAAAAAATATCATAGATTAAAGGGTAAATTTTCGTAGTAGTCCCTGTAGTTTTACGGTTGTCTCACTTTCGTCCCTGTAGTTTGTTTTACGTTCTAAATTGGTAAAATCGTTAACACCGTTAACAAAACTAACGGAAAAAAAAATAAGTGTTCCAATTTTCAATCCGTTTGAACCGGTGCGAAGATCTTATTTTTTTGATCATTTTATCCTAAATGGTCGTAATGAATTTTTGACTCTAAGGCCTTTCAATGAGCACCCTAAGAGAGCCCTGAAACTAAATAAGGAGTCTTCAGGTGCTCGTTGAAAGGCCTTAGAGCCAAAAATTCATTACGACCATTTAGGATAAAATGATCAAAAAAATAAGATCTTCGCACCGGTTCAAACGGATTGAAAATTGGAACACTTATTTTTTTTTCCGTTAGTTTCGTTAACGGTGTTAACGATTTTATCAATTTGGAACGTAAAACAAACTATAGGGATGAAATTCGAGCACTTTGAAACTAGAGGGACGAAAGTAAAACAACCGTAAAACTACAAGGACTACTACGAAAATTTGCCCTAGATTAAAAGATATAAGAGTTTAAAAATTAACCCAAATATCAAAAAAGATAAAAAGATTTTGAGACGGAGGAGTATATAACACACATCATACGGTTCATACCCCCATTAATTCGCTCTGCACTACAACCACCCTGATATAATCACACCACACCACATCACATCTCTCTCATACATTTTCTCCCCACCTCCTTCATTGCTCTGCAACCTCCAAAGTACATATAAATATACACTAGAGAGAGAGAGAGAGAGAGGGGAGAAGAGAATATAGGATTATACAGTAATACAGAGGGAGAGAGAGAGAGAGAGAGAGAGAGAGAGAGATAGCGAGAGAGAGAGAGAGAATATATATACGTTTCACGATCTTCGGTGACCGATATACAGGTCACATCTCTGGATTCCCGCCGTACGTCGATGATCGTAAAAAATCGTCACACTTTAGTTCCTGACGCGTACCTCCCCAAATTACAGGGACCCAATCACTTCCCCTCGGGAGCGCGGTACCACAAACAACACCTCTAGCTCTCACAATCCCCGAGAAAACGTTTTCTCTCCGTCAACAGAAAAAACTTTTTCGAATTCATCACCCCAAAAAAATCAAAAAAAACAGAGGCGTTGGTTTTGAATCGGATCCGCATCATCGATGGGGAACTGTCAGGCGGCGGAGGCGGCGACGGTGGTGATCCAACACGGGGGGAACAAGGTGGAGAGGATTTACTGGTCGGTGAGCGCGCACGAGGTGATGGCGTCGAACCCCGGCCATTACGTGGCGCTCGTGGTTCCTGTCGCTTCGGCGACGATCACAGCGGCGGCTGCGGGGAATGGGACGACGGTAAAGCAGCTGAAGCTTCTTCGGCCTGATGATACGTTGGTGATCGGACAGGTTTACAGGCTAATTAGCTTTGAAGGTAATTATCTAATGGTCATGGGGACTTATGGTTATAGATGCAAGCTCTGTGTGTAGGGAATTTTTTTCAGTGCCACTTACTATTTGCAACGCCCCTCTGCGTGGGTTCCAGTTAGTGTAGTCCCATGAGAGATGCGTATACAATAACAGTTAGCATTTTAAAATTTCTGGAACACAACTTTAAAGCACAATTCCAAAAAAAATTGCATCTGAAGCTGTCTTATGCATATGAGTCTACATGCATCAAAAGGCTTCGGGTACAGATTTTGCCCCGTGTTGTGTTTCAAAAATTGTGGTTATAGATTTTTTTTTTTTTTTACTTTCTTCGTCTTGATTTGTTTGTCTATTTTAGAAAATTTAACTTTTTTTCCGTCAAATTAACTTATTAAGGAAGCATAATTAGGAGTATATTTTTTGAACTTAAACTTTACAAAGAATGCCTTTTAAGTGAAATTGAACTTGTCACATCAATTCAATTAAAAGCAAGGGCAAAGTATGAATCTCATAGGATTTTTCATTTGATTTGTCAAACTAGACAAACAATTTGGCAGGCTACAAAGTAAAAAAGGAGACAAATAAATTGGGACGGATGGTGTATCATTTTACAACAAATTCACTTATTCGTTCTCTTGCTAATTGTTTCTAAGAAAATAAAGATAGTTTTTCAAAAAAACAAAAACAAAAATTTGATGCAAATTACTAAATGCGAATTTTTTTCGAGATATATATATATATCTCGAAACTAGGCCCAAGTATAGTGCCAACTAAGGGCTCTTGGCTTGGGAGCATGATTTCAGATTTGATAGCTTGTAGTAAATCATTATTTTCTTACCAATAATTTTTACCAAAAAAAATAAAAGTAGGGAGAAGTCTATAATATAAGTTTGGCCAATTTTTTCTGATGATTTACCTAATATGTCGTTGGAAACGACATACTTATTTCGCAAGTAGTAAAATGGTTTGTTTCGTGTGTGGCACTTTTTTTTTTGGTAATTAATGCGAATAATATTTAACGAATCCTATAAAAAAACGTTAACACATGAACTAAAAATATAAGGTTCATCAGACGCTAAAAAAAAAAAAATACGTGATACACTGCATAAACATGTGAAACGGCTATGGGAGGGGCGGTAGAGATTAGTCTGAGGTGCGCGCAAGCTGGCTGGCCCGGGACACCTTGCATTTCCAATAAAAAAGAAGACAAAAAAAGGTTCTCCTAAAAGTAAAAATTCATGAAATGATGAATTGCATTTGATTTCTACAATCTTAAAAGGTTCTATAATATCTTAACGCCAAGGATGGCCATGGGTTCTGATTGATTTGTGTATGTGTAAATGTGCTGCAGATGTGTTGAAGGAGTTCGCTGCGAAGAAGTGCGTGAAGCTTGGGAAGCTATTGGAAAAAGGAGGCATTGCTCTGGATAATAAGAAGAAACTTCCCGGCGGGTCGAGTCAATCGGAGAACTGCACTCCCGTCAAGGTAAATCAGTTTCAGTTTGGAGACGTTCTGTTCTTTTCTTATTATTGTGATGATTTCAATTTTTTTTATCCTCGTGATGAATGAAATCTTTCTTTGCATTTTAAAAATAAATATAGAAAAAAAAAAACAATTTGGAGACGAATCCTCTCTAGTAGTGGACCGTCCAGTTTGTCTACTAACGAATCCTTTTCGGATCATCTTAATGATCACAAGTATTAAATCACATTTTAAACTTCGCCAAAACAATCCATAATGTCAATCCTTTAATACGATTAAGGAACATTATCTCGAATAAAATTTCTCTGTCTATGAGATTCATTTTTATCAAGATAAATTGAAAGATCAAACGGTTCCGATCATGTAAATGAGCTCGGGAAGAGCCCACCTAAAACTAGACAAAACTAGATGCCCCAGTCCATTTTCGATTCGAATTTCCTGCAATTGGAGTCCCAATCAGTTTCTTTTTCAGTTGCACTTTCGCGTCTGCCATTATTCTTCAGCTGAGTGGGAGAGGGTATCTTCCTTTCGGAAAAAAAAGCCTCTTTTATGATCCAAAAAGGTGAAGATATTTGAATATAAAAGCAACAGGGAAAGGTCTGCGTGATCTGTGAATTGAAGATAATCCATATATCTTCGCTCGGAATCGAATCTCAATTTTTGTTTATGATTTAAAGCTATATATATATATATATATATATATATATCTTCGATTCCATCCGCTGATGGAAGGACAATCGCTCAACTCACTAATAATTGTCCGGTTGCGAAGATTTAATATAGAAGAAATCAATAATGCAGTACTTTTATTTCCAATCAAAATAGTCATGATTGTAGCTCACTAATGCGGTACTTTTATATCAAATCAAAATATTCATGATTGTGTACGTTAAGACGTCAAATGTTTCTGTAGCCGTCCTATATGAGCCGACATGAGCTTGGATCTCTTGAATGTATTATATGACTTACGTGCATCAAACGACTCCTAATGCATGTAATTCGGTACGTCTAATTTCTAATTGTCTGTGTCTCTACCACTGGTCTATTGTACTCTCACGAGCTTTTGTGGGCCCTCGAACACAAACGGAGTGTCCCACCATCAGTGTGATGCTACAACTCATCCTCCTCTCTTTTTGAACAGAATGCTACGTACATACAACCCGATATTTGTTTGGAAATGTATTTGCTTGCTTGAAGCTACCCAGATGTTTTTTTTTTCTATTGCGTCGGGTGAAATACAACCCGTAAAAGATGAAAACTTCCAATCCTAACCACAAGAAGCCATCCAATGTGCTGCCTTGTTATACTCTCTTTTGCACCACACGAAGGACCAATTCCTGTCCTTTGCCCATGTTTGAATATCCCTCACTATAGCCTCTATACTGAACCTTTAACATAATTTTTCAGTTCATACACAATTTAATGTTTGTGAGAGGAGGTTATAGGAAATACACAATTGCAAAATCATCTTCTTATGGAGTAGTCCTAATCTTAGTCATCCAAAAAGCCATGTGCTCTCGCTCTCAATTCTCACAATGTGATCGCGCTCTTAGTCTTTGCTTTCACGAATTTTAGTACTTTATGATGTGTTTCAAAGTTGCTTTCACGCTCGTACTTGCAAACCCCTATGAGTCTGTGACTTATTGGGTCCTGATATCCCCTCGTACAACAGGCTAGTGACTAAAAGATATTTCACGGATTTTTGTCTTTGTGTTCATTGTCTTCTTCCCCGCATGACTAAATTCTTTGTACCCTTTTTCTTGTTCAGATGGAGAGCCAGGTTTACCGACTGGGAAGCAGCAGCAGTGGCAGTGGCCGAGGTATTGGTATTGGGAGGCATCATCAAGTTGGGGGTGGTGGTGGGCAATGGAAGCCAGCCTTGCAGAGCATTTCAGAAGTTGGAACTTGAACGCTCTCTCTCTCTCTCTCTCTCTCTCTCTGTGTGATCACAATCCCATCCTAACCTTCCACTGTTTCTTTACCCTGCCGAGAATAAGAACAAAAAGCAAATGCATCCATCCCCTTTCTCTCCTTTTCATACGTTATTGTTCTCTATATCTTTTGCTTTTAGACGTTGGGTTTGTGGCTTTATGCTTTTAGCTAGATTTAGTCATGTAAAAGGTTAATTAAATGACAATAGTTTGCTCTCTCCCTCTCTCTTTATTTTATTTTTTCTATCATATGATGTGGTACACTCAAATGTTTGATGCTAGTTTCAATTATGTGGCACCTGATATACTAATCGTTGTCGGTATGTCGCACGTTCTAATAAACCAATGTCGTAAAAAAAAAAGACAAAAAAGAATATTGTCACTAGAGTGATAATCTCCCTTCCATAGCCCAATTCATCTCATGAGATTTTGCTGGGACGATATTAAGATTTTATGTATCTTATAAGAATAGAACACAGTGGATAATTCTTTTTAAAGAACTTATCTATGAGTCTGTTTGATTAGCAAGATAATGATAGGAAATGCAAGTTATAAGAAAAAAAAAAAAATTTGTGTTTCCATAACATGAATATTCTAGAAGTGAACTTTCTCATACAACCCTCTAAAACTTGAGAGTTTGCCTTATTTTTTTCACACAAAATGTGTAAGGAAATTTTATTTTTTCGAGAAAATCAACAATAATTAAGCCCCATTCCAAAATGGGTTTAAGTTCTTATTTTTTGTCTAATAAGAAGGGTTGTTCCACAAAAAAGTGAACAATTACTTATTTTTTAAGAAGATAATTTCAAGCTAAAAAATCATGTGCTTACGCAAATAATTTTCCTATCAATATGGATCTTATTTGACAGATCTCATTGAGATCTTTAATATGGTGCAAAAAAATTGAAAAATTATTTTTCATTTTCGTTATTTTTGAGTTTGAAAATGTGAAATAAGCTGCTTATTTAGGTTTTGTGGAACAATCCTTCTTATTTTTCTTTGAGAAGTTTCAAAATAAGTACTTATTTTTTAAGAAGGTTTCTGGAACAGAGCCTAATCTAACTTCCCTCTTTACCATCTTCCCTCCACCTTTTTTCTTTTAATTTGGGCAACTTTCTTCCTTTTCAAACAATGATATTTTATTTTCTCTATTATTTTCTTGCAAAACTTTCATCCTAATCAGACGGACGTGAGAAAAAAATTGTATTTTCTTTTTCTTTTCTTTTACTTCACTTCACTTCACTTTCCATTATATTTTTCTTGCTAATTATACGGACCCTAAAATTCGATTTTATAAGAATTAAAGAAAGTAGATTAGTCATAATTTTATTATCTTTATTTGCAAGAGAAAACTGAAGCCTTCTAATTGTGAACTAAATCATTTATTTCTCCTTTATTTTTCTAAAGAAAAACGTCATGAAACCACGTGGTTCCAATTATAATTTCAAATTGAACTTTCTCCGCCATCATCTGCACATTGTCGCAGCAAATAGACGCACTAGATGCATGAGTGGACTTCTAGGGGGTCCACCATCGAAACATTTTACTCTTGCTGTTTCGATTAGTTTGTTCAATTTTTGATTTCTAATTTATTATGGAAACAAACAAATCGGGGCGGAGAGAGTATTATGGACGTTAAACAAAATTTGAGAGCATCTGGAACCATGATTTTCCATTTCACACTACGTATTATTGCATTAGATTAGTTTGACAACAGATTATCAAACTCAGCTAAATGAATTGGAAAATGTAGAATCTAAAAATCACTTCTGCAAGTATTTTTTAGATTCTCAATATAAATTCTTACAGCACTCTTTTGAAAAATGTATTCCAGCACAATCATCCAACAAATTCTTATTATCATCAAAAAAAAAATTTATATTAATTTTGTAGTAATCCATAATTCACAATCCGAAAAAAAATATAAAAAAAAAAAAAAACTCTCTGGCCCAACCCACCCTTCTTAATATTTGGTGGTCCCAACTCCCAACCAATCTGTTGGAGCTATTACATCATGTCTGTTACCTTCCACGTTAAACTTTACGAATAAATGCTGTTGTTTTCCTGAGCTGATGAATAAATGCTGTTTAATTTATTTTTTTGAACATAAGCACAACTTGCAACTTACAAATTTCATCCAAAAACAGAGAAAAGGAGTTACAACCAAACCCGAAACACTAACGATATCCAATAAATACGAAGAGACGAACTTATGTCTAAATTCTAAACGCGAGCCTCAGACTTTTATCCACACCGACAAAAACATTCGGCAACAATGGTTGTTAGAAACTTAGGCACTAAATCGCCTTACGGGTGGCGCAGAACTAAATCAGAGATAACAGTTAATAGATTAAATTATTTTCATCACCAGTGGAAAATTTCACTTTTCTACCATCGCCTTTTTGGTCCAACCGTGTGTTTATTGCTGATCTAAACAGCTCATCTTGTAGACTCTATATAATAGTGTATCTATCACAAAAATAAACTTGATCGGACATCGATAGGAATATCAAAAATTGAAACTTGCTTTGCAAAATCGACAGTTTATCTTTATTATTATTGATAGAAATCAGATCATCTATTTTATAAACAAAAATTCAAATTTTGACATATCTATCGACTTTCGATGAAGCTGATTTTTTACTTGGTAATACTATACTACGGGTCATGTAATATGAACGGTTTCAGATTATAATAATAGACACTCGACAGAACCCAAAATAAACGGTGACGGAAAAGTAGAATTTTACGCCGACGGTAGATAGAATTTATTCTCTAACAATAAAATCCGATGAAAATCCCAACTCGTTAATTACTAATTGGTCTTCGTCATCTAACCGTATCAGAAACAAACGTCTGTATCAAAATTTATTCTAGTATGAGTGTATGACATGACATAGTACGTAGTTAAATGTCTTTATCTACCAATATTTATTCCCCTACGACAATTGACGTCGACGCAATTAAACTCATGGGAAAGAGTCGTACAATCCGACGCTCAGGATTGACTCCTTGTAAGGTTTTTTTTTTTTCGTGTGTAATGTTTGGTGTTCCGGACTAACTTGCGCTCACCTCGAACAAATTTCTACAACTCCTCGTATAACCGTTTCACACACTTACACGTGGCCGTGAGGTAATCCCAAAAATTACTGACAAGTAAACCTTAGGAGAGAAAGGGTCTCCTTTTTGCGCAAGAGCTTGGGTTTACGCGAATCCAGTTGGAAGGTGACTCACAACAAATTGTTAATTTGATCCGGAGAAAGGAAGCGTGAAATTCGTTAGTTGGTGTGATTATTTCAGATGTGAATAGATTGAGGAGTGATTCGCACGTGGGAGTTTTATCCGCAACCCCCCCCCGGCTTTTAGTTCCTCTTCATGAGGACGATAGCCCCTTTTGATGTATTGGTTACTTTTTTCAATCAATGATACTTTCCTAACCTTTGACCCAAAAAAAATAACCTTAGGAGAGAAAAATCTTCAAGTCTCAAGCTGAAACCATTTGACTTGGCCGTCCAATTCCTTGTTTGTTTGGTGATCCTGTCACTTCAATTCAATTCAATTCGGGTTTTTTTTTTTTTTTGTGTGTTTTTGTTTTAGGAAATGGAAACTTCATTGATATCAATACAAACGACCCAAGATTAATCAAACTTCATCGATATCCGGTTTACTCCTGTTTAGCAAAAAAAAGTTCAAGGATTGTGCGCGAGTGTGTCAGGACTTATCACTTCCAACGTAAAAAATTGGATGCTCTTTTCTGATTTTTAACCGTGAGAGCGAAAGTGTGTGATCTCAAGGGCAAGATCACAAGTGGTTCATAGTTTGCCACAATGTTTGTGGACTTCGTAATTTCCTAAACTGTGTAGGAAAGAAGAGCAACATAAAAGAAAAGAAAGCTTTATTATGTCGGAATAATAAAGTTGGGTACAAGGAAAAGTAAAATTTAGTGGTGATAATTCTTTGTAAAATTTAGTTGAGTTCGATGTAGGAAAAGTAAAGATAAATGCTTCATTGGAAAGATTTTGATTTAAGCGTTGAACTTGATTAATGTGTAAATCCCTCTTTAGTCTTCAATTCTCCTATTTATATCCATTCCAGAACATCTTCTTAAAAAATAAGTATTTATTTCACATTTTCAAATTCAAAAATAATATAAATGAAAAATAATTTTTTAATTTTTTTGCACCGTATAAAAGATCTCTATAAGATCTATCAAACAATATTTATATTGGTAGAAAAATTATTTGCGTAAACATATTATTTTGAGATTGAAATTGCCTTATTTTTTAATATGTACTTATCCTAAGTTTCCAATAATCCGAGCCAAGTTTCCCGCCCTTCTCTTGTGATGATGACAAGTGTCCCATGATGTGGTCTTTCCATTCATACATCTTGAGAACGTGGAAAGTTATTAATGGTTACGGAGAGTTGCCGAAGGTTATTTGTCATCATGGGCCATTTTTTATTCCCTTGATTCATGCCCACTAATAGATCATGGGTTCAAATGGCCTTTACAAAGAATTATCACCACTAAATTTTACTTTTTCGTGAGAATACTCCAAATAATAATCATGGGCTACAGGCTCTTTAAATCAAGTTTGGAAAAATGACGGCAAAGGACATTGTACACCCTCCAATTTGGGTTTTTTAGATTAGTTTACCTACAGTATTTGATTCTCCAATGATGAAATGGATCAAGAACACCTCAGAAATGTTAATTTTGATTGAGCTTCGAGCGTTTGAATGTAACGACCCTGATTTTTAGTCGTTAAAAATTTTGTTAAATATTTGAATTTTATTGTAATTGCTTTTCAAAATTACGTTTTTGCCCTTAAACTTTCGTTTCTTGGCATTTAACCCTAATTGGCAAGCCTGGTTAGTTTCTAACCGACTTGTGGGAGAAACCGAGCTAGCAAGCCATTTAGTTACTTTTACCTAACCGCAAAATGACCGTTTTGCCCCTCTTGAACCTTTTGAACATTTTGAACCCTAGAACAAGAATTGATTATTCATTTTCTTTTAAATATTTTTGGTTTTATTCTTTGTCCATTGGACAAAGATTGTTAGGGAGACTATTATCCATTGGATAATAGAACCCCAATTGTTTTTATTAAATGAATACTTGGTCAAAGTACTAAGAATATTAAGAAAAATACTTTTTAATTACTTTGAAGTACTTTTGGGATTATTTTAGTATATAAATGACCTAATAACTATTATCCATGAGATAATAGAAGTTAGGGGAATTTTTACCCAATAGATAAAGGCTTGGTCTTTCAAAGTACCATGGGATTTATTAATTTAGTCTTTCCTTTTAAACCCATGTGTCAAAGTACACATTATTTTAATATGAAAGTACTTAGTTGTCTTTAAGCCTAAGATTCTCTAAGTACTCTAGTCTTATTTTAAATTAGGGTTTTGTACCTAATTGGATGGGGAATTGATTCCCTAGAGTACATTGTACCTTAGTTTATTAGTTTAACCAACATGTGCTAATTGCTTAGTCTTAGCCTTTAAGTTTCAAGTACCAAAAGTACTTGTTATTTTATTCTTCTTCTTGCACATGTAGTATAATTATATACATATATATGTACTTGACTAGAGAGTGAGAGGGAGAGAGAGGAGAGAGAGCCGTGGGAGAGAGAGGGAGAGGGGGGGGCCGGTTGTGAGGGTAAGAGGGAGAGAGATTTGGTTGTATCTTGGCATTGAACAACTTTGTACTTCCAATCTTTGAAGATTACTTCTCTTCCAAACCAAATCCTAACTCCATTGTACTCTTTTGAACACCTTGCAATTGTTTGAACCATTGGATCTTGTACAATTCTCATCTCCACCCTCCAATTGGTTCAAAGAATCAAATCTAGTACAAATCCTAGCCATGCAACCCTAGGATTCTCCTTTGATCTTTCAAAAGTTGGCTTTACATGTGTCAAAATTTGAAGAAAGAGAGAGAGGGGGGGCCGGCCTTGAGGGAGAGGGAGAGGGCATGCCTTGGCCTATAAATAGAGTCATTCTTTTGCCATTTGAACACACACCTTCTCATTTGCTCTTCCTTCTCTCTAGAAACCATTTCTGGGCAACCTACTGTCCCTTCGGAAATCCCCAGTTTCCTCCTTCTTAGAGTAGTTTTTAGAACCAATTTCCTTCTGGAAAGTTGTAGAGAACTTTGAGAGCTTCAAGTTAGGCTCAAGAATCACCCCAATCGGTCAAGAAATGACCAAGTTATTGGCATCCGAAGTTCAGTAAAATCTCGGATTCCAAATTCCAGACAGCTTACTGTCTTTTGCTTTACCCCCATTTTTCTCCAACCTAAGTTCGTTTTTAGGATCAACTTCCTTCACGGAAGTTGTAGAGAATTTCGTAAGCTTCGATTTGGACCCAAGAAAAAGCACATTCGGCCAAAGATTGACCGAGTTACTGCCGTCCGAAGTTCGGGCCAGATTCGTGAGTTTCACCACTCGTGGATTTTCCAACTTGCTTATTCGGCCCCGACTAGTTTCGGATTGAGGTAGATTAATCTCTACACATTCTCCCTAGTATAACTTTTGTTAATTTAGTTTATGATAAGGTTATCTATTGCTATCAATGTTAGAAATGCATGAAAATATTCGAAAGGTGTTTCTTTTGAAATAATGAAAAGGATGGGGAGTATGTTGAACTTATGATTATGAGCATGCATATGTGAATTACTTATATTACTTGTGACACGATAAAGCATAAGTGATTTATCACTCCAAGGGCGTCCGAACATGTGGCGTTATGCTTTAAGCGTTGATTTGAGTTTGAATGTTTATGTGAAAAGTCCTGCCTCGGAGTCTATGTATGATAACGAGACACAAGAACCAAGAAAGTAGAAACATAACACCTAGGGTGTGGTTGACAAGGAAAATGTGTTTTCCGAAAAAGAAGATATCTTAGAAACTACATAATGACCATTTCGAGGGCATTATGTGTGTGTGTGTTCCAATGGGAATCCGGAATAGCGGAACCATTGTGAGGTTGTGTGTGTGCGTTCCCATGGGAAACCGGACCGGCGGAACCATGGTGAGGTATAGCTTGGTTATCCGCGGAGAGGAGCCAATGCATTTGTGTGCCAACGGGAACCCGGCGCGGCGGAACTGAGGTTGGGTGTGTGGCTTGGTTATCCGCGGTACGGAGCCAATGTCAAAAGATTTTGAAAGGATGGGTGTGTAGCTTGGTTATCCGCGGTACGGAGCCAATGCAAAGGATTTTGAAAGATGGTTTTGTAAGTGGAAAACGTGACACGGTCTACGACGACTCGCGTAGGAGAAATCGGGAAATCTTGGACACCAACGATAGATAGTGAATGTGGATGTGTTATCGTCATTTATGTGATTTCTATGATCATTCGTTTGTAAGTTATGGGTTAGTGGGTAGGGTTTACTCTATTGAGCTTTCGTAGCTCACGGTGTTGCCTTTTGGTGACCCTGGCATATTATATTGGTGGCGACGCCGGTATAATGTGTCAGACTTTATAGATGAGCAGGGCAAGATCTTCAGCTTGGAGGCGTACGGAGCCGAGGAGCTGGCTAGGATGGAAGAGCAGGCGGAGCTGTAGATAGGAACCCTAGTTTCCCGCTCTTTTGTAATATTGAACTCTTGTGAGAGTTTTTGTTGTAATAAGGAGCCAGACTCCAGTTGATTTCTTCAATAAAATGTTTTATTTAACGTACCCAAAATTCGGGGCGTTACATTGAATGTGTTAGGACCATAGACCACGGTCTCTTTGTGTTGACGAATTCCACAATAAAACACTGTGTTGATGAATTCCACAACAAAACACACATATAATTGTATCCTCATTTATCAAGTTGTAGTTATTTATTTATGGTGAAATTACACGAACACCCCCTCATCTATTCAGTTTAGACACGAACACCCCCTAACTTTTAAAAACACCCATACACACCCCCTCATCTTCTATCGTTACCAAGGAGCACCCTTCTGTTTGAGTACCGTTTGTTGCAAGGCACATGTCAATACTTTTGCCAAATTTTAGACAAAAATACCCTTTAACGGCAACATATACCCAGTTGCCTTTCATACCTCATTCTCACTTTATATCAGAGATTCCCTCTCTCACTCTATATCAGAGATTTCCTCTCTCACACTCTCTCTCTCTTCTACGGCAGCCATGGAAGGTGGCAAGTGGCAACAATAGCTATAGTAGCCACCATAGCCACACCAACAACAGATCTAATAGCTGCAGTTAGAGCTACAACTCCAACCAAACCCAAAATTGGGTTGATTCCTACTGCCGTTGTGGAGAAAAAGCCCCCTTAAGGACTTCAAATACAAAATGGATGACAAGCAAATGCAAAACAACAAAAGCCCCAATTGTTAGAGGTTATTGAAGTCACCACTATACAACACTGTAGACACCCCAATCTGGGCCTCTGAATAATCTTTAAGTTCCCCGATGATGAAATAAGGAAAAATATACCTTCAAGGCTTGGATTGTTGCTCATTTGCCACTCCTTCTCTAAACCTCAAGAAAACCCCTTCTCAAACATGTAGGGTGGCCTCCGGTTCAATTGCAAAGAGAAAAACGTGCTTGCTTGGTCAAAAATAACTTCTTTTTTTTATGACACACAGATGGTAAAATGGGCACACATTTCAATGTATAAAACATCTTTGGGTGAAACCAATTGAGTTAGAAAGGGAACTCGACAAGCTTTCCAACGCTTCGAAAAATGCCCAAATCCGAGTTCGGGAGTGTCCGGAACGCCCCCGCGAAGTTCAGAGTGCTGAGCTGTCTCGAAAAACCGCGCGGCATTTCAAAACGCAGCACGGCATTTTAGAAACGCAGCACGGTATTTCAGAAAATTCCAAAAAATTCACTCAACCACACGGGATTTCAATACGCCGCCCGGCATTTTGAAATTTAAACTTCTGACAGGAGGAGCGTCTGACAGATTCCTTTGCAGATTGTTTTGAGCACGTTTTTCACATTTTTCGACTTTGGGTGCACTCCAAGCATATTTTTGCCTATAAATACACCCCTCCTCTTAGAGAAAAGGGACCCCTCTTGATTCTCTCTCTACAACTCCTTACACCCATCATCACTTTTTTTTTTCTCTCTACATCAACCCACAAGTTGGGCTCTTACATTCTCTAGACTCTCACACACTCTCTCTCTCTCTAAAAATACTCTCATTCTCCTTCTCCTTTTTAGTTCAATAAACTAGAAGGACCTCCATCTCAAAGCATCCAAACAACCTCACATCCTTCAATCTCCATTCAAGCATTTCAAGTTCAAATCAACTTTCATTCCTCCATCTTCAAGCACATCCAAGCTTCGATCAAAAGGTATAAATCAAGTTTCCTTGGGCTAGGCCCTGTCCTGGCTCTGAGGGGACTTTTCTATAGTCAGATCTAACCCCTTTTGGTTAAAGGCTGACTTAAAAACCATTTTCACAAACTAAAGCAGTCACTGTACTGGACACACAATACCGCGCGGCGCTTTGGTGCGTCGCACGGCATAGTGTGTTCAGGCGCGCGGTGTTCCATTAGCTATTGTTTTCTTATCTGAGCTGTCTGAATCATGACCATTATTTGTCGGGCCTGTTTTTGTTGTTGAGATACTAACATCAGTATTTTCAGAACAAGACCATATCTACTAGCCTTGCTTTATTTCATAAATAAGATTTCTTATATCATCTCGGATGATCAAATGTAACAAAAGTTGTTTTATGTTCATGGCTTGAAGGAATGGTACTGTCCCGAGGTCGGGTGACATTCTGGATACTGATAATAGTCTGATAACAAGAAAGGTCCCCCGCACGGCATACTATAAAGCCGCGCACAGCATTACAGTATGCCGGGTAGGAGCTAGTCGTGGTCTAGACAGTTTGTTAATGTAATTTTTCCTTTTTTTTTTATTATTGCATCATTCTTATCATTTTTGTACATAAAGTACCACAAGCACGCCAATGTGTTATATTAAAGCCCATGTCCCTTTCCCGTATATGTTTTAATCAAAGTTAAGTTTTTCAAATGATATTAAATCCCCCATTTAAAATGCTAAGTAGAGACCGGTTTTTACCGGGCAAGCGAGGTGCTTTTCCAACAAAACCTTCCCCGTTCGTAACGTGGCTCCCGAACCCAAAATCTCAACGTTTTCGCTAGACCAAAAGCCTTTCTTTTCAAATCAAGCTCTCGGTTTCTCGGATCATCCATCTCAAAAATTCAGGTGGCGACTCTTCTTTGGTCACGCGCCGGGGCGGGGAGCCCACAAACACCTTTCAAAAAAACCCTACTATTTCCAAACAAAAACCCTAATGTATTCATATATCATATAATATGAATATATAAATCTACATTTACGTCATTTAATAAGAAAATCTAGGATTTTTTTACATATAAAACATACCTTCCAAAGTAGGGTTTGCCACGATCTAGGGTTGGCCACGATCTACAGCTTTTCTACAGTGTACACAATCCAATGTTCTTCGAAACTTAGGTTTTCTTCACGATCTAGGGTTAGCCATGATCTACAATGCAAGTTGAAGAGGGAGAGGAAGAGAGACAGAGGCACCATGATCGAGTAGGGTGGAGAGAAATTTCTGATTGAGTGAAGTGTGACATATGCTTGTTGCTCCATTTCATAACAAAGGGTATATTTGACATTTCATTAACGGCGTTGAGATTTTTTTTCCTTTTCAGTAGATGAGGGGGTGTGTATGAGCATTTTTAAAGGTTAGGGGGTGTCCGTGTCCAATCCAGATAGATGAGGGCATGTCCGTGTAATTTCACCAAGGGTATATTTGACATTTCGTTCATTCCGTTAACGGCATTGAGGTTTTTTTTCCTTTTCAGTAGATGAGGGGGTGTGTATGGGCGTTTTTAAAGGTTAGGGGGTGTCCGTGTCCAAACCAGATAGATGAGAGGGTGTTCGTGTAATTTCACCTTTATTTATTTCTAGAGTGTCTGTTTAAGAAGTGAAAGGAAATCAAATATTTTGTAATTGAGAAGTAGAGATTGTTGAGAAAATTGGAGTGGAAGGAAATCGAGATTCTCAAAAGATTTTGTGCACATGATAGTTGAATATATAAGGAAAGGGACTTAAAGATTCAAGCACGAGTTTGTTAAGGAAAAAGGATGAAAGATATCAAGGAAATTCGTGATTATAGCTGATGTATAAAGAAATGGGATCATAGAATCTGTGTGGAAATATGGGAACATCCAATAGAAATAAGACTCGAGCAACACCAGTAAATACTTTTACAGTGCTCGAGCAACTTGGTAGATTGTGTCTGTCTATTTATATGCGGCTTTTCTGGATTTTCCAATTCACCGAATATATGAGAGCAGCCCCCAGCACGTCCAAACTAAAGAATATATCCAAGGGGTCTTGATTTTGTTCCTTAAAGTACAAACATGATCAATTGATTATCGAGCAATAAGACTAACTTCAAGAAGTTTCTTTCCAATCTTTGATTCAACTTACTTGAGATGGCTTCCGGTGGATTCCGAAGGATAATGAAAGGCTTAAGTGATTCAAGGCAACGGTGGTCAAGCACTAGGTGCGGTGAATAAGTGATTCAGCAATCAACCTTGGTCAACTGAGAGCGATTCTAGGTTGTAAATATGGGTTTGTTTGTAACCGTACAATGAGTTATAGTGCATGATTTCCTTCTTGTGGTTTTTACCCGTTTAAGGGGTTTTCTACATATATCTTTGTGTTCATCATTTATTATTTTTTGATTCCTATTATTTTGCTTGATTGAGTATCCAGATAGCAAAAAGGGAATTTTCAGAATGCGCTTTAAAGCTTAACCAATTCAAAAGCCAGAAAACCTATCTGCACGCGTTGGTCAGAAACCGACGCGCGCTTGTCCAAGTTCCATGTGTTGGTCATCAGTCAGCTTTGACCGTTGACCAACATGGTGTTGTTTGTACCCGCGCGCGTAGGTCATACACCCGCGTGCGCTGGTCAAACTCTTGTCCCATCACCTTTATCCAACCATCATCACAGGACTTTTGGGGCTTTTTGACCTTGTTTATTTGTTTAAGGGGTGATCTCAGGGCAGAGGAAGTTCCCCTACCCCTTCTCACACACCTCCCATCATCTTTTCCTCTTATTTAATGAGAAGGAAGCCTTTCCCTCCAAGCCAAACTAGTTGGTTACACCCCTTCTTCACTCATTCATCTCCTATAAATACCCCCCCCCATATATCAACTACCAAAGGGTTACAAGGTTACAATTTTTGGCTATCCACTTTGTCCTCTTCTTTACAAACTAAAGAGATACAAAGGCATTCAAGAACACAATACTTGTTCTTCATCCTCTAACACACAACCATCCTTCAAACATCATTCAATCAACCCATCCACTCAAAGCTCAATCACTCTTTCAAACCTAAAATCAAAGGTATAACACCTTTGAATTGCATTCTGTTATGATCCTTGAGGGGGGCTAGTAGAGTCAAGACTGATAATTAATGCCAAGTCCTGGCCCTAAAGCTAGTAAGATTTTCAAAAGCCGTAGTGGCAAAGACCAGCGCGTGCCGGTTCATAGCTCGCCCGCACCGCTTTGTGGTTGCGTACGCAGATCTTGCGTGGGGCCTGGGGTCTTGTTGTTTTATGTTCTCCTTTGTATATAGATCATTGTGAGCATGCTAAAAACCAGTTTACTGATTTTCTTTGTTAAAACTGTTAGTTTTTAGTTCAATATTCATACATGCTTTTATGGGGTACCCCTGGAGCCTTTTTGGAGATGTCTCAGAACCTAGAAATATGTAGAACCAAGCACTGATTTGTTGACTCAAACCTGCGTGCAGCAGTGGTCTACCCGCGCGTGCAGGTTCAGTCTCGACCAGTGGTTGGCCTTTGCATGGGTAATTAGGCCTTGACCTTAGTTTTTATCCCCATACTGTTTATGGGATGTTTTGTTCATTTTGTAGCTTTGTAGCCCTTTCAAACTGCCTGTGACTGTACATTAACTGCTATATGAACTGTGTGATTTGTCCTGGATGTGCACTAGTCATTTTAAAGCCCAGATGGTTGAAAATAAGAGCTGTGAGTTTGAACCTACTAGCGTGCGTGTGTCTTGGTGGAGCACGCGCAAGTTAGATCAGCATTCAGTGACTTGATCAGTGCATGCTAGTTTCTTCCTGTGCATAACACTCCAAAACGGGGGCCTTCCAATCTGTTAAAACTCCCACAGGAGTCTGTTTTCATCCTATACCAATTGTTTCAATAAGCGAGCATGTCATCTATTACATCTTGCAAATCTATTACAGTTTTAACCCCCTTAAACTGTTCCTTGCCCTAACTGGCTAAAAATTGATTAATGAGAAAGAATCTCAAATGTTTGACAAATGCCCGAGTAGAGATCGATCTCCGGATTGGGCGAGAGAGGTGCCTTAAAACCCTTCCCCTCTCATATCCTGGCTTCCGAAACTTAAATATCAAGGTAACGACGGACCAGTCTACAAGCCTTTTCAAAATCAAACAATGTAGCAAACGTTTCAAGTTCAGTTCCTTGGGTGGCAGACCTTCAAACCTAAGTGGCAACTCTAAATTGAGCGTTTTGCCGCGCTTTCCAAAAAAGAGCACACCCACTTGTCGCGATCGATTTTCGGGGCGTGTGCCCACATTTTGTTTATTGTTTGGCTGATATGTGGTCATGCCTTGGGTAGTTTAGGGTCGGTAGTGGCCATTGGTAGATGAACCATGAAAGTATATGGCCACTACATTTTGTATTCCATTTTTCTTTGTATCCAAGGTCGTTATAAGCTAATAAAGTTCTCTGTTAATCTTTTGTAAACTAATTAACTCTATTTGATGCATAATTGATAGTTATTGCTTTTCGAGTATGATTTGTCCCTAGTTGTGCACTTATCAATAATTAGCTTTTCTTTCGTTCTTAGCGCTCTTTTGATAGCATGCGTAACTTTTTGTCTCTGGCTATTGCATTTACTCACTAGCGCTCGTCATGGGATGTATCTTGTATCTCAATGTGTGAAAAATCAAATAAAAGTGTATCCTTGTGAGTTTTGGAGTCGAAACTCATTGTGGTGCATGCATACTTGACTACTCTAATATGGCTAGGGCTGTAAACGAATTGTATGGAGCCGAAACCTGTTAAGTTCGGCTCGGGTTCGTTAAGGTATGAGTTTGGCTCGAGTTCGATTCAAGCCTGAACAACTTGGCTCGAGTTCGGCTCGTTAAAATTTTCCAAGGATCGGGTTCGGCTCGATTGGGTTTGTTAAGGTACTAGTCTGGCTCGAGTTCGGCTTGGGTTCGATTCGAACTTGAACATCTTGGCTCGAGTTTGGCTCATTAAACTCAAATGAATCGAGCAGAGCTAAATTTAAGCTCTAATTGAGCTCGTTAAGACTCAGATTTGTTTCGGCTCAGCTCATTAAAATCAAGCAAACCCAAACTCTTTTATTGATTGTATAGAATTTGAAAGGAAAATAAGTATTGAATTATATATACAACCTTAAAATTTTTTACATTCACAAATAGACCCCTATTGAATTATTAATTAAATTTAAGTATAGGTTTACAAACCTAACAGAGCCCAATACCGTTACGCTTAGATTTGACTCATTTATGGAACGAGCCTAGAATTGAGGTTCAGGTTCAGTTCGTTTAGCAGACAAATCGAACTCGAACGAGCTCTTTCCAAATTGAGCCTAGAATAGTTCGCGAATGGCTCAGTTCATTTACAGCCCTAAATATGACATAATTTCTTCATTTAGTTCATGGCATGTTTGTGTGTGGATTGCATGTACTCGGGTTTGAATGGGTGTTTTTGGACTCTTGCCTAATTGTAGTAGTTGAGCATAATTTGTATCTTGAATTTTGGGAATGTTGCATAGCTTAGTTAAATGTATTTTGCTTTAGTTTGTTAAGGATTAGCAAAGTTCAAGTTGGGGGTGTGATGAGCACCCAATATTGTAGATATTGGGTGCGATTAGTCTTGTTTTATATTGTTTTAACTTGCGTTTATTTTTTTTATAGTGATATTGCACGAAAGGTGTTTTAGTGTTTTCAGGTAAACCGTACAAATAAGGCGCATTTGAACGCCATGAATGGCCCAAGTGCATCCAAGTACCTTAAGACACTGTTGGCCACTTAAAATCTATCTCAGTATGAGAAAAATGACTTTCCGAAAAAGTATAAATTTTCGAGATAAAAAATTGCGGTAATTGATCATTGAATTTTGGGCAAATTTTTGTAGTTGTCCCTCTAATTTTACGGTTGTCTCAATTTAGTCCCTCTAGTTTCAATTGTCTCAATTTCGTCCCTATAGTTTGTTTTGCATTCCAAATTGGTAAAATCGTTAACACCGTTAATGAAACTAACGGAAAAAATATGATTAAAAAATTAACTGCTCCAATTTTTAATTCGGCTGAACTGGTGTGAAGATCTTATTTTTTTTGATCATTTTATCCTTGATAGTCGTAATGAATTTTTTGCTCTAAGGCTTTTCAACGAGCACCCGAAGACTCGTTATTTAGTTTCAGAGCTCTCTTAGGGTGCTCATTGAAAAGCCTTAGAGCCAAAAATCCATTATAACCATCTAAGATAAAATGATCAGAAAAATAAGATTTTCTCACTGGTTCAACCGGATTGAAAATTGGAGCACTTAATTTTTTAATCATATTTTTTCTGTTAGTTTTATTAACAGTGTTAACGATTTTACTAATTTGAAACGTAAAATAAACTACAGGGACGAAATTGAGACAATTGAAACTAAATGGATGAAATTAAGACAACTGTAAAACTAGAGGGACGACTACGAAAATTTGCCCTTGAATTTTTCTAAGAGTAAATTCAAAATTGCAAGGTTTTATTTGAAGAGTAAGGTCATATATTGAGTCATTTTCTCCAAAGAGAAACGTGCAGTTTTCCATTTTACACTAAAAGTGAGGAGTTGACATTTTGATACAATTGAAATCTTAAAATCTGATAATGCAATTGTTTCCAAATGGGGAGTACTTTCTTATTTTCATTTAATAAATTAAAGTAAAAAAGGTAAAAGAAATGTTTAAAATATAGTCCTTACTTAAGTTTAGAGAATAAAAATAAGATATTTTGAAAGTTGGTAGGAGCTGTTTGCTGAAGCTATGGCCTTGTGAAGCTAGCTATGCTGATCTGCAGTTTTGCAGCAGAGGTGCCGTTACCTCAAAACATAGGTATCGGTAGCTTTCTGCTCCAGTGCTCAACAGTTGAGTTGATACCGATACCTCAAAACTTAGGCATTGGTACCTCTGCTCTGCGACCAGAATTTTGAGCTGAATTATTCAACTTTCCATTTATGATAAGTTTCTACTTAAGGCTAGTTTTTTTGGGATATTTGGGGACCTTTTGGTCCATTGTAAAGATGATTTGTAAGCCATATAAATAGGCTTGTATGCCATTTATGGAGAGGATGGCCATATACTTAGCTTTAGGCCCAAGTCTTTTTTGCTTTCTAGGATTTTCATTGTTGTTCTTCCAAGCTTTTCAAGTTATTTCCTTCAAGAACTCAAGTTAGTTTAATTAGTTTGTTTTTTTGTCAAGTATTAATGTTGTAGCTACACGTTGGATCTTCGTATAAATCAAGTTTAATTTTGTTTTTATCGGTTAAATCTCATGTCTCTTTTAGTTTAATGCCTTGCTCTTTTACTATGTGTGAGTAGTCTTCTAGGCTTGGTCATGGAGTGATATCTCTCCCATGACTTAGTTGTTTTAATAATTTTTTTATAACTTGATCATGGTTTTAGTAAGAAAAGGGTTTAATCTCTAATTTTCTGCCAAATTAATGGGCTAATACCTTTTTTGATTGTGTATTGCCCGGAGTTTTAACCTTCGTTTTGTTCACTGGGCCTGGAGCTTTTAATGCTCCTGGTGTTTGAGTTAAATGTCTTCTAAATGAGATTAAGTCATTTCCGAGCTAATACCATGATTATGCTCTGCTTTTAATGTTGAGTGCTTCGAGTTAGGATTGTCTATATCTTAACGTGAAGTTGTTAGAAAGAAACGGTTAAATCGACTAAGTCATTGGGCGGTTTGATCCCCTAGACCTTGCCGCTTGTTTTATCTAAGTTCAAACATTATTTCTAGTCTTTTTACAATAGTTTTTCACTTTTCAAAGCAATACCGACAGTTGGCCGTCTAAACACCAAAAACCTTACATAAAGCCTACAATCCGAACTAGCTATATTTGAGTTCCTTGTGGATCAATCTGGTCTTACCGAGTTATTCTGCAAACGACTAGAAGCCCTACGCTTCCGGCTATTACATCCGGGAATGCATCTTTTCGTCGTAAGCAATCTCAATTACACATTGTTGATTTCTTTCCACTTCTTAAACAGACACTTTAGAAACAAAAATAAATAAAATATAACTCGATAAATGAGAATACAAAAAAATTTGTGTTTCGTCATAGAATTTGCCAACACAGAGAGACTGTGACTATGGTCCTAACACAATGGAAAGTACGGCGTTGAGGGGTATGATATAGATAGGGGTTGCCACAATTGTCCTTTATAATAACGTTCTCGTTTACACTTCGTTCGAGCAAGGTTTTGAAAAGTCTTAGCCACTCTCACAGTTAGCGCTGTAACGACCCGAATTTTGACCCTATTTTTTTTTTCATATAAAAATTCGTCTTGTTATTCTAAATATTATTAGTTAATCATATCAGATAGTTTAATTATATTAATTAGTAGATTGGTTAGATTTTAACTTCATTAGCAATTTGAATTATAAATAAATATATCCTACTTGTGTTATACGTATATAGATATACTCTATTTTCTACTTTAATTACTTTTCCCTAAAATAAGAGATGTTGTTCCCTTCTTTTTAGCCGTTTCTCACTCTCTCCCAAATTGCCTTGCCCACTCTCCCTCATCTCCCCCGAATATCTCTCCCTCTCTCATACTTCCCTCCCACATTCCACCACTTGAACCCCACTCCTCCCTCACCTCTATAATAATACCACTCTCTTCTCCATCCTAAATTTACAATACAATACTCCTAGCTAGTCCACGGCAAAAACAGGAACAAGAAAAGAGAGACCACACCATTCGTTGTTCGTCCATTCCACGAACCCCTGTTCATGTCCATTTTTCTTTTCGGTAATGTTGTTTCTAGATTTAAGAATCGTTACGAATGATATAGAGGGCATCAAGAGCTTCGATTCAACCCAAGAATCACCTCAAACGGTCAGGGATTGATAGAGTTATCACCATTCAAAGTTTCTTAAAATCTTAGATTTCCAATTCCAGGCAGCTTTCTGTGCCTTCACTAATCGCCATTTTTCTCCTAATAAAATTGGTTATCGGGCTTGGACTCCTTCACAAAAGTTGTAGAGTGTTTCAAGAGCTTCACGTTGGACACAAGAATCGTCCAAAACGGCGGAGGTTTAGTCAAGTTATTCCACTCCGAAGTTGCTGCTGGAAATTCAGAGAAGAAAGAGAGAAAGCTTGAGTTTCTCCAATGGTGGTATAGAGAGAGAAAAACAGGTGGGTTTCGGTTTCACACTAGCCCGGGTACCAATTCGGGTTACCCATCCATAGTCCAGACCTCAAGCATCCCAAAACCGATTCGCAATCAACCAAACCATTTCCGAGCAGTCCCCGTTGCCGTCGTCTTCTCCGCAAACCCGAAAACTCATTAACCGGGTTCCTAGTTGTTCGGCCTGAACCGAGGTAGACAAATCTCTCCTCTACTCTCTCCTAAGTATATTTAGTTTCTAGATGTTAGTTTTAATGGATTACAGGGCTAGAAATCGAGCCCATGCATCAAAACCCATGAACCGAGATTTTCCTCTGTTTTTCGGAAAGTTACTGTAGCTGAACGTTGAGTTTTCAAAATGTTGTGCTAGAATTACACTTAGGTCCCTGTACTTACTTCCGCACTAGATTCGGCACTAAACTTGTTTTTGACTTATCATCATCATTTACATTTTAAGGTATGAAATGACAAACGCATGTTTGTCCATGATTAATGTTAATGTGATTATAATGTATATAAGTATACATTAACTAAACTGTAGGTAAAATAGTGAACATGCTAAAATCAATAATAATCTATAAAGGACTTATAAATGGATTAGATGAAAAGAGAAATTAGTAGTAGTAAATAAAACAAAAACAAAAAAATAGTTAAATAACTAAACTTACTGTTAACTTAAAAGATTTGTATTAACTGTTATATTAATGTCTTGCTAAGTGAAAGTGTGAAGTGGATTGATAAAAATTTGGTATGTTCAAATATCCTAAGGTTTACGAGATACTATAAGATTAATAATCTCAAGTATAATAAAGATGGAAACGAAACCTAGTCAATAAAAACATAATAATTCGAAAGGCACCGGCCCAATCCAAAACCCTTATGTGTTTAATTACTTGCACGTATCAATTGTTATATTTTGTTATGTCACTGAAATGTATCATTTGTATGCGTTATCTTGTTATTGATAAATCGTGTTGTACGTGCTAGAATGGACCTAGAGTCACTGGGTGGTTACGAGTAGTGAATCATGTAGACGATGATAAGTAAATGGAAAATGGTAAAGTGTTTGAAGTGTGAGATGTGGATTGTGTTTTGAGCCATGGCGATGGCAAGGGTAACCAATGGGGCCCTGTGTTGAAATGGGTAACCAATGGGGCCCTATGTTGAGAAATATTGTGACGTTAATATATGATACGTCATGGGAAGTTTTTCTTGAGAAAGAGAATGGGTCCCATGAGACGGTTATAGTTAGCGTGGGGTAGGGATGTCCGACCCTAATGTACGATGCGTCATGGGATGACTCGATTCTCCTGTTATGGTCTTAAGTGAGAACATACTCGGTACATAACTTAGGTGCGTTCACCTAGGACCTGGTACAGGATAAGCAAGAGGAAGGGTGGACCCATGAGACGGTTGTAGTTAGTGGATGTGGGAGGAAAGGATCTCGTGGAGATGATCCTTAGATTTCATGTAAGATGATGGATAGTAAAGAAAAAGACGATGTGTTATAATGTTGTTCCTCTCGTGTATTATCAATTAGGAAATTATTGTTATTATTGGATGCTAATTGTAGAGTAAGGGGTTGGTAGGATTGAGATTATTCTATTGGGTGAATTATCACTCACGGATACGTTTGTATTCTGGCAAATCGTTTGCTTCGGCGTTCAATTTGCCAGAGTGTGCAGGATTCCACAGTAGAGCAGTTGATACAGGTGGAATTCCTGGAACGGAGTTTGGGCCAACGTTGCTTGGAATTTGTGTCAAAACTAGAGTCGCTCTGGAGTTGCTTTTGTTAAATAAATGCATATAGATTTGTGTATTATTTTGAAATTGTAATTTTTGTATAAGGATAAATGGGGGCCTAAAAGTTTGTAAAATTCAGCATATTTTAAGAATAATGAGCCCGAAATTCGTATTAATTTTTGTTCTTCGTTGATACTTGTTAATTAATTTATTTCTTTTGCTTATTTCGTATTCGGAAGCATATTTCAAATTAGGATTTCTTTTGCTTTTTGGGAAAATGACGGCGCAGGAGTACCTTTTAAGGACATGCTAAAAACATTTGTTAATGAATAAAATGTCTTTAGCGGGTATTAATTATCAAAACGCGTCCTTAGCCGTCATTTTCCCTTAGCTTTTCTGTTGGGTTTGTTCTTCCGTTTACAATTGTTGGGAGCACAGCAGAAGAAGGAGAACCGCACTCTAATTTGTTTCTCTAGATGGCTATGACTCTGAGACTGCAAATTCCAAATTTTTTTACATTAATTTTTTAAAATATATTTTAAACAAATTGAACGACTCCAATCATTTATGTGGAACCCCTAATGTAAATCCCACATAATTTCGTGTACACCAAAACGTCAGTCAAACTTGAAACTCAGCCATTTTAAGAGACATGTGTTTCTTTGTTGAAAATTTTTAAGTATTAGATTTCTAATACTGTCTCTTATTATTTACATTTAAAACTACTTTTAATGAGGATCAATTCATGGATATCTATGTATTCTTTTTATGATTTCAATAAAAGTAAATCTATCTATATGTTTTTGAATATTTATGATTTTTTTTGATCAACAATATTTAATATTTATTATCCCTTTACTACTACTTCCGTAATGGAGGAGATTAGAAAGGCCCATTATGCGGTTAAGTTGGGCCAGAGCCCACTAAACCCATCCTTCCAAGGCCCAACTAAACCATTACTATCTGAAATAGCAGAAATACCCCCTCCTTGTCACCTTATTTTCAGCTCTCTCGTCCCTCTTCTTCCGCAACCCTCTCTGGTTCGAATTCGCACTAACGATGGGAAGAAGGATTTCTCTTCTTCTGCTTTTCTTCATGGCGTGTTCACTTTCTCTCTCCTCCTCCTCCGCCCTCTCTTCCGACGAGCTATCTCTAGGTACGCTGTCTGTTCCTTCAACTATCTTACCCGTGAAATCTAGGGCTTGTTTTTGAATTACTAGCTCAATGTGCCGTTTGTTTGGTCACTGAGAAAGTGCGGTAAACCGAACGGTATTGGAAGTTTGAATCTTTAGGTGCTTCATTACTGTTACTTCAGATAATGGTTAATTTACCAGATATGTTTTGCTCCAGCTTCCAAAAGGAGTTGTGGTAATTTTATTTTCATAGTACGTATTTACTTTTACTTTTGAGAGAGTTGCAGGGGCCCGAATCACGTGTATTTTCATATTGAAAATAATATATTGCTACTCGCTGGGTCCGAACAAGAGACGATATTATGTGTATGTGTGCAACCACCGTTTAAGTTTATACATGTAATCTAAAAAATGATTGATGAAAGTCTTGGGGATTTTACCCCCACACATATAGAAGTTTTAAGATTTTTTTCACTCAAAGGACTTGTGGGGGCTAACCTCATAGAATTTTTCCTAATTAACCTAAAAATTAGTGTCCCCTCTTGGCCCCTCTTGGGACCGCCCCTGAAGAGAGTTCATGTTTGCTTAGAAATGCAAATAATTTCATTTTCATAGGTGGTGAAAACTCTAGGGTTTAGGGCTTTTTCGTCTGGTTATGGTCTTTGAAATCTCGTATGAGCAAAGTGTAAGCAGATGGTTAAAAGAAGATAATGCCTATATTTATGCGTCATAAGGACTTCGGGTATGTTACATGGACTAGAGTACGAGTATCAGGTGGGGTGCATATCCGAGCGTCAGACCGTTGAAAACTTTTATATTAGGATTATAGGTCTGGATTAAACAGAAATGTGATCCTGTGATACTTTGTTACCATTCTTGAGGAAGGTACCGGAAGTAGTTCGTTTGAATCTGAATTTGGCTCTTGGCGTATGATTGACTTTCCATATTCATACTGGATAGGGTTCTGAGCAAAGTTTTAGTCATGGATCAGGTACCTAATGCAACCCTCCTCCCTTTTGGGGCCTAGGACTAGGCATGAGCAGAATCGTATTCTTTACCTATCCAAGTAAAATTTCCAAATGACGCTAGAACTGAAGGTTCGAAACAAGTGACCCCCATTTTCTTGATGGTTGACTCAAACAACATATTAGAACCATATTTCTGAGTATTCTAACTCGTAAATGGAATTGGGTGAGTAAATGAAAGGAAAGTAAAGATGAGAAATTTTCATCTGGTGCTGTCCTTTTGGAAATTGGTGTTAGGTTAACAATTTGCCTTTAGAACTGAACGTCCCAGACTTTCTGTCTGCATTCTTATCCTTTTCTATGGTTAAAAAACTAGAAACAGTCTTTTCATTTTTTTCCCCTTGCCAAATCCATCAACAAAACTCAGCATTGGAGAATCAAGCAAGTCCTCCCCCTAAATGATCCTTTTGATCGCAGATAAACCCTTCTGCAAGTTTCGAATAACTTTTTTAATACCGAACTGTATATTTCCTTGAAATTAGTATGCTATGTGGACATTTTCTTTCTATGTCCTTTGAACATTGCAAAGTGATATTTTGCAAACATTATAGTTGAATAAAGAAGAGTTGGCGAGGGAGAGTTAGACATAGTATGATGGGAAATATATATGATATTTGGATTAATAATAGGTTTTCATTTTATCTAATGAACTAGATTTTGCTGACTGTTCTAATGGACGGATTGTTGTTAAGTAATTATCCCAGCTGGCAAATATTAAGCGATTTGCTTTACTGAGAAATAAGCAAATGCGCAGGCAAAGTAATGGCTTAGGATCCAGGTCTGCGATCCGGCTTTCCTGGGCTGTGTAATTGTTTGTATCCATGGGGACTACTCTCAAGTCAAACTGGTTGAGGACAACTTGGCTTAGATGAGCAAGGATAGAGTTTCTTGTCCCAGCCTTGGAGAAATCCAACCATTTTGTTCCATTCTATGGTGCTTCCATGAACATCATTCACGATTTTCTTGTGCGACATTTGTGAGAAAACCTAGGACAAAGTTGTTGCAAGTAACCACAATACATGGTTTCCATACACCCAAAGTCTCTATTAAGTGGATGCCTTCTGTGAAAAATGGCATATAGGGTATGCCAAAATGGGTCTTACAGGGAATGCATATGTGCAATGACACCAGTGAGCAGAGATTAGTTACTTCAGTTCAAAAAAGAGATTAGTTATTGTGCGTGCATGGTCAGTCTGCTTGATAATCAGGGCGGAGTAAAACTGTGATTTGTGTTTTTGGTGTAAGAAACCTTGCGGAGGAAACCGTGATTGGCCAATCAATACTGCTATTAAACTAAACTTGATCTCTACTTGGTCGAAGATACTTAGAGTGTACTGTTTGCATAATAATAGCATGTGGCCCCTTCTCATTATGTTATGCAGGTGTATTATCCCAGTTTCATCTCTGTATCAAGTTTTCTTTGTTTTTTATTCTCTGGCCTTGCCTTTTCGGTTTTGCAGTTGTTGCACCGTTTACCACGTTGCAACTGTCTCCAAGCTTGATAGTCGAAAAGTCTCCTGGTGTCAAGCCCGGGACTTCTGTTCGATGCGCACGAGTTCATATCCATGGTTTGTCAAGACACAGAAATCTGACAAAATTTGCGCATTCAGTAAAAGTGAATGTTTCCATTGTAGAGTCAAGTGCCCGTCTACCAAATGTTGAGGTCTGTTTCCACAGGTGAGTCGTACTTGAATTGTATTAAAGGACTGGAATGGTCGGAATGGGAGTTTGCTTTTCCATAATTTCAAGATTTAAGTATTTTGAAGATAGTTGCTTCGAGAGAAACATTAGAAATTTCAGTAGGAAGAATTCCACCTCTGATGATGAGAGTTGTCATGGATTTCATACACAATTCAATAGCTCCAAGTGGCCTATGATTTTTTTTTCACAGATAGCTTTCTTCGACTTTTAGTATGATACGATTCTCAGTTGATGCTTTTAGTCTTGTGAGTATTTTGATTGGCCAAGGTGGGACTGCCATAAATTGTTCATACACCAAAACATGTATATAGGAGGGGAATGGGGATATTGTGCTAACTGCTAAGTGTGGGGATAACAGAACTACGTAAGTTATTCTGCTTCTCAATTTGTGTGATTAGATTTGTTACTACTAATGATCATGTCTAAAACAAAATATTCTAACATGAAAACTGCCAGGTTAGGAACGAGCTTAAGAAGCCTGAAATGTTTTGGACATATGTCCAACCATACTATGAAAATTTTAAGTCACGTCTTTTGTCTGCTTTATTAAATTGTTATGTGTACTTTGCAGGAATCTCTCTATTGGGATAGGGATGTGCCCTCAAGGCCAGTGGGAGAAACTTGTCAAGGATTCATGGGTTTGGTCCATGTCTCCTTTCGACCACAAGCTCTTAGATGTACGGATGGCTGGTTCTTCCTCAAGAATTATTCAGGTATCCATTGAAGAAGGTGAGGTCCTGTGGAGTACTGATTACACACATTTTGCCTTTTGTCATTTGTGGTGCAGTTGTCTTATTTTTTAATAATTTTATTGCAGAGTTTTTCCTGTATCGCATTGTATTTTTTGTCTCGGGAATTATTATCATGACAATGGCCTCTTCTCTGAGCAAGTCTTTAGTTTTCTACTACAGCAGTGCAATGGCAGTTGGGATCATCCTTGTGATATTGATGGTCCTTTTTCAGGTTGATCGCAAATTATTTTTTTGCACATATTGCTAATTACTCTATTTCTGATTTTGATCTCTATTTCTTAGTGGTGGTTTCTGAAAGCCACCATCTATCAAACTTCATGGGATTATTAATCATCTCTCTAAGACTTCAAAAATTACAGGCTTCTCCCCCGACATCTCAGTTATAGGATTGATCTTCTGTATGAATGCTAGAATTATCGCATTTGCGCTCTATTAGGGAGCCACAAGTGGAGGTAGTTAAATATGCTCATGCCCTAATCTGCTAAAAACTAGTTTAATGAATTAACCCCTTCCTGATTACGCTAGATCTGATGAATCCTATAGAAAAATAAGATCTGATAATATATGCACTTGTAATATTATCATGTACTGAAATCTCCCTTCCATGTCACGTCCTGATTTATTGTACAAAATTTCGTGTCATCATTCTGTGTCATGTTGTGTTCCTATCTGCATCTCTGCTTCTTAGTCTCTTAGCTATTAGTCGCACTCTTAGTGGTATGAGTCTAACATTCTTCTTTTTATGTTAGACTCACCGTTGCTATGCTTTATTGACAGGGGATGAAACTTCTCCCAACTGGTCGGAAGAATTCAGTTGCAATTTTTGTGTACTCATCTATTGTGGGTATCATCTTATATCAGTTTGCTTCTTTATTGCTACTCTACGTGTCACACAAAGATGTGTTAGTGTGATTATGTTCATGGTGTCATGCTGGATTTGGACCTTAGGATTTTTCTTCTTGTTGTTTTGGTCAGGTTGGCTTGGGGTCCTTTTTCCTCCGCTATTTGCCAGGATTATTGCGGTCAGTTCTTGTGGATTTGGGAATTAGCGATGACATGTATTATCCTGTATGTAAGTTTTCGAATACAGATTTTGACTGTTATTCCCATGTTCTGCTAACAATTGGATATTGATTTTACATTTTTATCTGCAATTTGAATGTCGCATTTTATGACTGTGTCAACTGGGATTTTTTTTGAGTATTAATGTGAATGGCTGGGGTATGAATAATTGGGGTAGTTGGACCACTGATTCTCTTCCTTTTCGATGTTTATGCGCGAAGAATCACCTATTGACCTTTGCTAGTCTCTTATTTATGTTTTCTGGGACCTCAATTGTTTTGAGATAGAACGAAGTAGAGATTGATTCAGGTATTACCTCAAAAGCAATTGTCATGACTCATGAATCAGATGCATCAAGTTAGCTGCAGATTGTTGTCTGGCAAGACCACCCAAAAAACAGTTACCTACATGATACAAGATTTAGGGCATTGAGTTATTTGATGTTCAATTTCTGCTAGAATCTAAAGGTGCGTTTGGAACCCACTCTGGGTGAATTATGAATATCAAGACAATTGTGTTACTAACAGCCAGTCCCTCAGCTTGAAGAAAGGAGGGTTAGGTAGCCTAACAGCTCCCAACCTATAACAATATATCTAGTATATGAATTTGAATTCTTGTGATAATATATGTTCAGTGACAACCTTATACTGTTGGATCGCTCTTGCGGGTTAGGGGGAAAATATCCTTTGTTAGTAGCTTTCTTGACATAGAGAAAGAAAAATGCCCATTTAGCTGCCACACATCTTTTCAATCCCCTTCCTTAAGAAGTTATATATTTAGTCAAAGATGTCTGTATGGTGCATATTAGACAATTTTATTTTGTTGCAATTGGGGCATAACTGATTGATATATTCTCCAATGGGTTTGTTTTGTTTCTATCATTTTCTTTGGAGTGGCTATTTGGATTTGGTTTTTCTTGGTTAAAAAAACTGTTTTGTACCATGAACTTTGATAAATCAAACCTTGTTGTGATGTCACAATATTCATGTGGAAAATGAAATTTAAGCCCTTGATTTGTTTTATATTCTGGATGAATGTTCGACGAGAGCCAACCTGTTATGATTGTGTATGCAAAGGCTATCCTAAAGTTCCTTTTTAGGCTGAGACATGCAATAATTCGTAGGTTATGTTAATTGAGGACATATAGATCTTTTCTAATTTGTTTACTCTTTCCAGATTCCTAATTTTGTCCTCTTTAAATTTTAAAAATAAAAAACTGCATACTACCTGTTACTGAACTGCTGCATAGTGCATACATATCTGGTGCGGGGAACAGCTTCTGCACTAATCAAGTAACTGGTGTTCTAAGAACTGTAGACAGTAACTGAGTGATGCTTATGTACTGCAGCTGGCAATATTTCTGCTTCTCTTCCTTGTTCTAGCTGGAGCTTGGTTGGGCTTCTGGGTTGTTCGCAAACTTGTCTTGACAGAAGAGGGATTGATTGATGTAGGAGTTTCTCATTTTGTTGCATGGTCCATCCAGATAATTGCCGCTGTTATGATTCTTCAGGTTCTCCCTCTCTGTTACAAATTTTGCAGCTTTTCCTTCATCAATTTTAGAGTTCCGTTTAACTTGTTCCATCTCCCAGACTAACTTTTCACATATGTTACTTTTATAGAGTTCACTGGACCCTTTACTAGCAGCAGAGTCATTGCTATGTGGAATATTGGGTTCATCATTACTCAGGAGAGTTACCAGATCAAGATTCATACGTCACTTGTACAAGTACGTCTCCATCATAATCCAGAGCATAATTGCCCCATCGTTTCCAATTTTTTTCTTCCTAAACAGTTGATGTGAGCACTTTCCATAAACGGCTTTATCCGTTCACTTTTTTCATCCTAATCGCATCACTCCTATGTTTTATCCCCTTTCCATTTCTCTGTGTGATGTAAAGCAGGCTTCATTAGACTGGAAGGTAGAACTAGATTTATGGTACTTGATCCCGTTACCATGTGTCTTGATTTGATCTGTGACACAGAGGAGCACTAGTAATCTATGTTCCTGGTAGATGTGGAATCATGAAGTAGAAATGAGGTGGTGAGTTCTGGTTGTTTGTCTTGAACTAGGACAACCGTACTTTGTACATTCGTTTCAATTCTGGGCCCACCTATGTAGCATGAGGATTATGGGCAGGAATTTACGTTGAAGAAATACATTTCAAAAAAAAACCCAGAGAAAGTATGTATTAGAAAATCGCGTCTGGTTGGTGGTTTAGATGCCTCAATTACTAGTGGTGCGTATTTCATCTGTTTCCTTGATCATTCTTCAAGTTTAGAGTGGCAAAAATTGATAGCCTGTTTCTTTAGAGTTTCTCTTGTTTGTGATGATATGATGAATGTGTTGTGCACTCAACCCAACAGACACACAATGGCACAAGACAATACACTGAATGGTTGTTGGCTTTATCGGAGGAATATTAAATCAACATTGAGTGTTCCGGCGCTTGAGGAAGTATGTGAGGATAGATTTTGAGCAGAAGTGGGGTTGAAGCAGCCAACAACACATCCACCTTTACTTAGTAGGGCTTGAAGGCTGGACGGTTTTCCTTTCCTGTCCAGTATTTTCCATTCAAGCAAAAATAGGAAAAGCCACGAGCACAACTAGGCCTGGTCGTTGGTTGAACGTCAGTAGGGTCCGATATTCGCTCCTTACTCAAATAGAAGAATAAATCAAGCAAGAGCACAAAGAAACGACATGAGACTTTTACTTGGTTTCCCAGTTGTGTAACTAGGTACATTCACCAATTTTGATTATGTATTGAATGAAGAAAGAAAGTGTAAAGATTACATTGGCTGCGACGTTGTCCTTGAATTTATATTTAGAGTTTACATCACCAATTACCATAATACCCTTGTCTATGTTTTTGGGGAGCTGCCCCATAGACCCCCACAACCCGTCATAGTCAGGAAAGTAGTGTCCAAGAATAAATCAGGCTTCGCAAGTCAAACAAATTAATTATTTCACTCTGATTAAAATTGCTGCTATGGCTATTCTTCAGAATTCTGGGGATTTTTGTAACATTCATCCATGTCCCATATGCTTGCGCTTTTATGGTTAAATAAATCCATTGATCTTGTTTGTTTCATTAACCTTGAGTGTGATGCAATTCAAGTTGTTGGAATACTGTGGGCAGGAAATTACGCAGAACAGACAAGACCAACCACAGATATCGTATTCCAGATTCATCTCCATTAGAAGATTACTACGACGAAAGTGTACACGATATTCAGAAGCCTGATCACTTTGAATTCCTGAAGCCTCAATCCAGACCCTTTAGAATGGCTGGTTGCAAAACTCCTGTCCAAGGTTGGCTACTTTTCCTTCGTTACTCTTTTGAGTTCAATTATTATTTCTCTCTTTCGGTACATGCCTTTACACTTCGCTGTAAATCCATCAGGCTTAAACAAGACACAACCACCGAGTCAGCCCTCCAATTCTGGGGCTTATTATTCTAGCTTTCATTCAACTCCTGAACGATGGAAATTCTCAAAGGATGAATGGAATAAGTTCACGAAGGAGTCCACCAAGAAAGCACTGGAGGAACTTGTTTCCTCTCCTGATTTTAGCAAATGGGCTGTTGCTAATGCAGAAAGAATAACTCTCTCGCCCAATGAAGACACTGCTGTTCAGCCTCGTAGGTGGCTGCCTTGGTTTTAGCATTTTACGGGTTTCTAACCAATTTGTAGTGTGAAGATGAACTGTGGAAACAAATGATGTTTGCTCAACCCGCTTGGACGCAAGATGCTTTGTTGTAAAATGGTTTGCTAATGGCAAGAGAGTCCGAGACAATCATTTTTTACCTACGTTTTGTAGGGAAAGGCTAATTGCAGAATGTAATGTAAAACTAGATTGATAAGCCACTGACAGAGAGTTGTTAGGATTGCTTTCTTTCCACTCATGGCATGTCTGCTTGGAGAGTACTTGCTTTGGAGAGTTCTAGCTGTCCACTCATAGCAGCCAAATCTTGGAGGAATCGTACTCGTACCCTTTTGGTTTCCAAGAGTTCATTGTAGTTTGTAAGTCATTTTTTTGCTAGAGAAAGAAGTTGATTGTAGTGTTGTAGTAGTGGAGCTTATTTGTTCTTTGAGAATCTAATGTTGAGACTTGAGAGTAGATTTTAAAAAATTTATTACTCCCTCCGTCTCTTTTTTAGAGTCCGGTATTCCATTTTGGGTTGTCCCTTAATAAGTGTTCATTTTGTAAAGTTCGTGGGTAAAAGTTGGTGCATTGTCTATTTTGTCCCTAAAAGTAGATTCCATTTTGAAAAGTTAGTGAGTAAAAATGTAATGATGATGGGTAAATAGGGAAAGTGGATAAAAAAATTGATGTGAAAGGTATAATGATGATATCTTTTTAATAAATTGGAATTACGAAGCAGGACTTTTAAAAAGGGATGGAGGGAGTATTGTGTTTGAGAACAAATTTTAAAATTTATGATCACATAAAATGTAATACTATAGATTGAGAGAGGATCCAAATTCCTTATAAATTTGTCGCAAAAGAACATTACACATTTGCCAGCGCGTTGTTCAGGTTTTGTACAAAGAGAATTTCAGTCTCCTTCACATCTAGTTATTACAATTTGGTAACGTTTTACAGATAATTATGCCAGTTTCATAAGGTTATTCCCAGTTGATGAGATTTGAACCATTAACCTTTTATAGCCCATTAAATTTCAAAAACAATCAACTCAACTCGTTTGGAAATTAGGCGAGGATTAGGCTGTGACCTTTAAACACATTCGTACCTGAGTCCTTTTAACACATCACTAACATATAGAGAAACAAATACGGACGCACTCATTTGCCATATACATACATATATTATACGCAAGGATTCAAAAATCATGGCTTCCGCAAGACGACTGTAGGAAGAATTAAATATCAGAACAGAAGGCAGATAATGGTTCCAATTTCGAATAATTCGTTGAATTGATCAGCATGGGCATTTACAGACATCCCCATCCAAATCCCAGCCCATGATAATTATTGAAGTAGAAGAGTTTATATTTCTCTGCTGACACAAGACCACCAGCTCCATATAGAAAGAAACAAAGAAAGGCCCTGAGTACAAAACAAACATTGGGGGTGGACTAAAATCAGTTTCCCTCAGTTTTAGGGTGCCCCTTCCACTTGAAGTTGTCTGCATAAGCCTTAATCTGCACCCAGAATAAAACAACACAGGAGCCTTCGTTACAGGAGCCCATCAAGATTTGGGGTAAACAAAGAAGAAGAAAAAAAGTAGCCCACACACATTTGGTGCAGGTATAAATAGCATATTCACAACATACCCGCCCCAATGGGGATAATAGGGAACCAATGGAATTTGCTTTGTTCATTATCCTTTTAACGTTCTGGTTTCGATTTCATTTCATTGCCTTTTCGAAAACAGAAATGAAAAGATCAAAAGAACCATTATTTCTATATCGTCTACAATTACGACCCACACAACATAACCTCGCTGACAGGGGGAAATAAAAAAACACATGATTTGTTTAGATTGTCTCTCTGTCATCCCCTTTCCAGTTTAAGTTTTGTTTAAGTCCCTGTTATTAAATCGTCTCCATTATTGTGTGAAAACAGTTTTCACAAATTTGAAACGAAAGCTAGAAAACTATCAAGAACTTGTTCTCGAAAAATGTTTCGTGAACAAGTTTCCTGTGGTTATTTACCCAAAAAAGTTTTCTTTGGTTTCAAGAAAACATACAACAAAAGTGATACTAGACACAGAACAGGGGTTCCTAGTGAGTCCACGTCTCACAACAAAGGACATTATCATATTGATAAAGAATCACCGGAGCAATTCAAAAAAAAAATTTTGAATGGAGTGTGTAACATGTTCTAAACAGGCAATCAGGAATTAGTTCTACCAGGTTTAGCATGACTAAGTTCATATAGTCAAGCAGCCATAAACAAACAGAAAAAGACTACTGTTGTGAATGGATGGCTAAATCAGAATGGAGTATGCAAGTTGATTTGTAACTATTCCCTTCAAAGACCACTTAGCAAGTCCAGGAGAACAAACGAAGTTTGAAATCCCTGATTGTCTAGAAGTCAAGGAAAATTTCGATTCCCTCTTTTATTTCTACTATTTCATAATGCTAATTAAATTCTTTGTTTCTGAAGCCAAAGAGAAAGAAAATTTGTGGTTCAACTGAACTCCGAGGCTCATCGCATTAAAATCTTGGTGCAGAAAACAGAAACTAAAGGAACAGTTTTTATCTACAAGAATAAGACAACAAAAGGAGAAAAACTCAAACCTTCAAGAGCGGTGTGTGGGGTTTCTTCACCTGCAATAAGGTTGCATAAACGAGTATTAGACACCAAGATAAAAGTAAAAATACATTCATCACAGGAATTCCAAGCAGATCCTTCATATAAATTTGGGGAACATTGTTATTACAGAAGAGGACTTTTGTGCAACTAGCAAACCATAACCTAGAAACCATTTTCTTCTTTTTGGTCTAAACCTGGGGATCCAGCTATGGTAATTTATGTCACAAGGTGATGGTTCTTACAAAACCTCAAAACATAAAATGAGTAAAAGATGGCAGCAACAAAAAGTGGACGCATTTTGTATCCTTTAAGTGGAGGCATTTACATTCTTGATCATAACCACGTTCATTGCTATCTGAGGTGCGGTTGCGCAGGCAGAGAAAGAAGAAAAGAGAACAATTGTGATAAGTTTTATACCAGTTGACTAGGATAATATGAAAGAGAACTATAACTTGGCTAACTCATTACAGGATTTGCCTTCTCACCATCATCTGCTCAGTGGCCACAATGCTCACACGTGGTGTTAAGACATGCAAATCAAGATTATGTGGTTTACATAGAAGTTAAAGCAGCATAAGTTTAGTGATGAAAATCACACAAGCACGTTCACTCCCAAAGATGCAGAAAAGAAGCCACACCAAAAAGAAGTGACTACAGTGATATATAATGCCAAAGTATAAAAACTCCCAACCGTGTATTCCCAACCATGCTTCTGAGCAAATGCTACGGCAGCTTCTTCACTGTCAAAACCAAATCCAGCATCACCAACATTGGCATATGGATCTCCTGTGGATGTCCAACCCATCAATGGATTTTCCCATCTGCAAAGACACGCCAGTGACAAAACTATTACCGTTTGACCATGGTGAAAATTTAGGGGTTAAGATAGTTTCTGCTCTCGTGACAAACATGAGATATTAACATAAATCTGTAAGAAACCAGAGCCATTGCAGTCCAAAAAAGGTTGACTCCTGTACATAAAGCTCGACACAAAAGAAAGAAAAAGGAAATAATCAGCTACTTCAAGCATCTTTTACAGATTGAATCCCACCCTATGAAGCACCGACACCTCTAGAGGTTGACGTATTGCAGTGTCGGACATGGGGACACGGCGGGGACACACCATGTGTCATATCCCATAATTTAATTTACATTTTTGAGAGGGACACGGGGGGACACAGATGGGGACACAGCGGGGGTCAAAGTGTAATTTTTTATAAAAGGAAATAATCTGCTACTTCAAGCATGTGTCGGACATGGGGACACGGCGGGGACACGCCACGTGTCATGTCCCATAATTTAATTTACATTTTTGAGAGGGACACGGGGGGACACAGATGGGGACACGGCGGGGGTCAAAGTGTAATTTTTTATAAAAGGAAATAATCTGCTACTTCAAGCATCTTTTACAGATTGAATCCCACCCTATGAAGCACCGACACCTCTAGAGGTCGACGTATTGCAGTGTTGGACACGAGGACACGGTGGGGACACGCCATGTGGCGTGCCCCATAATTTAATATAAATTTTTGAGAGGGACACGGGGAGACACTGACGAGGACATGGCGGGGGTCAAAGTGTAATTTTGTATTAAAAAAATTGGGAGTCAAACTATATATTTTTTAAAAATTTGGGGTTTAAACTGTAATTTTTTTAAAAAAAAATCAGGGGTCAATTTATAATTTTTCAATAGGGTTGTATTGAACTTATGGATGTCTTGTTTTGTTTGAATGGTATTGGATATATGAATTTTTCGTTTTGTCCACATTTTGCCATTTAAACTTGGAAAAAATAGAAATAAATAAATAAACACGTGGCGTGTCCTCCGCCGTGTCCGTGTCAATGTCCGGGTCCGCGTATCTTAGAATTTATTCCCACCTAATCGGTTCTTTAGGGAGTACCCCAAAGCTTCAACCATCACTGAAAAATTGTACAGCTTCTGACAAACTCCAGAAATCCAAGTCAACATTCAATTCTTAAATTTAGTATCTCTAACTAAAATAGAAACACAGTGCATAATCATGTATTCAAGCCTGAGGAAAACAAGAGAAAATTATGACTCCTGAGATGGATGCACCTGAGTCAATCGATTCGCTATTCTTGGAAGCACCCATTTCTACATGGTTTAGTGTGAAATATGCACCCGACACGGTATTTCAAAGTCGGACTCAGAGTTTTTATGGCGTTTTTGTGCATCTATCACCTACAAGCTATTGGGGCTATTGTAGCACATGTCTATTCTTTTTGTGCCTTGGGCAGTTTATGGGATGCATTACGATGTGATTAACTATTTTTGGCTGGAGTCAAGTAAAGGAAGTCCAACAAGGCTCAAGAGCCTGACAATTTTATTTAAGGACTTGGATTTTGAAATCTTTAATTGGTTCATCCATGTTCTTGGTCCAACAAATTTTATACCAAAAAAAGTCCTTGGCGTCTTCAAGTTCAGGTTTACACAAGATGATTTGTAACTAAATATCTATTTAGTCTATCGATGTACCCATATCCAAAGATGGATCCATGTCTACACATCCTTCTTTTCTAGGTTTGAATTGACCAACCCTAGATATACACCCGCACCCGGGTCCATTTAACATGTGAATTTATTAGTCAAACCATAAAAAGGCAAAATTAAGATCCATAACCAAATAGACGGCCTTTGAGGTAAATTAACCGACAGAACCCAACTTTGAACTTGAGGATGAACGTCAAGAACTCGTCTTCCCCTTATCAAGACACAAGGTTTACTCGATGTAGGAACTTTTACAAGAAACATAAGAACAAAAAAAAACTACTAGGAGTCTCCTTTACAAGTGATAGTGACTACATGAATTGCCGATTCTTCTTTCTTCTCTCTTTTTCTTTTTGGTTTTTGTTTTTCCCTTATTTTGGGGTGTGGGTTGGTCTTGCTGTAGGGGGGGACAAGGGATGAGCTAGGTTAAAGGTGTTCAAGTGTCAAAATATTTCTTTCCACCAATCAACTGACTTTCATAAGTAGAAAAAAAAAAAAAAAAAAAACACAGCAATCCCAACTGTTTATACATGGTTCATTCAGAAGCCGAAGCCAGGCTTGGGAAACTGTTTGCCAAAAACATAGGTCTCCACAAAGTCGTAAGACCGTGTGGAGGGGCTGATGCAGGCACTAGGGTTGAGAGTCACCTTACCTAATGGAAAACAGAAGCACAAGCAAAATCTCAATTGTCCAAGCTAAATCTTTCAGAAGTACACTGCTTAAATCCCAATTCGAGGGAAAAGACTTGTAGGGATACTAGCGATCTATCTTAAACTTCTTCTTAACTAATGAAGTTCTGAAGAAAATAATAGCCATTGATGATAATCTCCAAACTTGAAAAGACAAAATTGAGACTAAACCATAAGGAAACATACTTCTGTGTTGACATGAAATTGATCTTCCACTTTCCAACTTTTCCAGAACCTTGTTGTGTGGCCGTCCGAGCAGGTGAAAAGATTACAACCTGTCATGATGTCAAAAGTATGATTAAGGAGTTTTACAGACCACAAATATATAGAAAGGTTAGCAGCATTTTTTACAGCAACCATTAAAAAGCAATTATAGAATTATTTATAGAGCACGACTTCTTCGCGCAAGTCCAAAGTGTCCCTGGTGTGCGAGTTACCTAGTGTCATCCTCGAGATCGCCTTTCCCGAGTATGCTTTACTCTACAGTCTGAGTCTACAAGCTGAAGTATTTCTTAAATTATAAGTTGAATACAGACATCAAGAAATCGCATATAAGTACTAGTACTAGAACATCAAGATCGACAAGGATAAGTTGTTCCACATAAATATCACACTAATTTTTACCAAAATTACAATACTTTTAAGTCCTTACATTAGAGCACGGAAAAAAGCTTGTTTGTTTTCTCTCTTTCGGTGGTCCTATGTGTGTGAAGGTCTGCTCGTTTAGTTGCAGGGAGCTCCTAAAGTGGTGCCGCTCCCACCTCAGGAGCCTGTTTTTGCGCTCCCAACTAAGGAGCTTGACTGGAGCCCTCTCCCATTGATATGGGAGCTCGCTCCTTATGAAGATGGGGAGCTTTTGTATGATAGTTGTATAGAAAAACAGGGATTTATCACTAGGCTTATTAATTGGTCTTTGATGAACTCGTATATCTAGCCTAAGTCATGATATCTTTGAAAAAAAAATCATATATTGTACCACAAGCCCATTTTTTACACTTATGGAGGACTTGGCCCATATTTTTACTCCCTAAATTATTGTACTTTTTAAAGTGAATACACTATACTACATTATTTTCATAATATATGTACACGATCCTCTCACGCTCCCAACCTTGAGAGCTTCTATATTCCCTCGCTCCCCCGCTCCCGTCTCCGCTTCCGCTCCCACACCCCTCCTGCTTCGTGCATCTAAGGGCCTCATTCTATAACGAGGGAGGGGCGGGGGGAAATGAAATTCTTCAACAACGATCACTATGAAGAAAACATACAAGGGGAAGAAATTCATCAGGACAGTAGGTTGAAGCTAAGTCTTAAATTTATGTGCTGAGTCAACAACATATGCATGATGATTGCGACAACAGTAAAAAAAATAAAAAATTTAAAAGCATTCAAAAACATCTGTGAAAAAAAGGACATTGATCAAGAGGTAGAACATGGACCAGAACTGGAAAACTTCTAAACAAGGCAGCAAAAATCAATTGCTGAATGTTACTACTCTCACTTTAGCATCTCCACTCCTTACTCAATTTTTTACCCAAAGTTGAGTAAAAATTTGGATAAAAACTTGATCCGGTATGAAGCAATCCAATGGGCACATGCAAATCTAGGCATAAATTTGAGTAAAGGTTTCATTAATGACATAGTTGTAAATTTAAGAGGGAAAAAATAGCCTTCAAAATTTGAGTAAGGATTTGGTTCAAACCAAATTTGGGGAGAAATTTGAGTAAAACTCAAATTTGGTATGACTTTGAGTAAAACTCAAATTTGGTATGACTTTGAGTAAGGAGTGGAGTGGTGTTTTGGGTGATTTTTACTCAAATTTAAGTTTGAGTTCAAATTTGAGTAAGGAGGGGAGATGCTCATGGCAATCCTAGTTCCATTCTTCTCAACTCCCTAACACTCCAATTCAACAACACAGGCATTGATAAGTCCAGCTGAAACTGAAGTACATGTGCAATGCCCCACATCAGATGACCTTCAATCGAGTTAACCAAACACAATGCCAAATCCATATTTACGTACAGAGAAACTTTACATAACAAAATCTCTCTCTCTCTCTCTCTCTCTCTCTCTCTCTCTAGCGTGAAAATGCGCATGTAATTTCCCAATTCGACCCAAAAATACACCATCAAAGGAACCATAACTGTAAAAAAGAACAGTCCTTTGGCCCTAAAAAGCGTAATTCATCACAACGCACGAAACAGCTATTTATCTTGTTCGATCCAAATAAGAAAGACGGGCATTTTAATTCGAAATCATATCCAAGAATATAATACGACGGCGTACCCTCCTTCGAAGGTGTTCATCCGGAATCCCGGAGACTATCCCGATCTCTCCGGGTTTGATCTCGACCAAGGAGTCAGCAGAGAAATTCCTCGACAAGGGAACCGAAGCGGCTCCATAAACGCGACGGGCAGGCTTCAAGAGTCGTTGCAGAGAGCTCGCCATTTTCCTCCGCCGGAAGGTTTTAGGGCGATTTTGCTGTATGAGGAAGAGGATGACAGAAAAAATGGAGGAAAATAGAGCTGGGTCATTTTTTGAGGTTTACATCAAAATCCCCGATGTTCCAGAAATTACATCCCGCCCCTTGGGTTATTTTTATTTAGGAGGGAAGAGGGGAGGGGTGCTGCAGTTCGGAACCATAAGACTCAAACCTAGACATTTTATCGTGTAAGGAAGTGTCACAACCACTAGTCTCCTTTACAATCAAGGTTTTTTTTGGAAAATAATTTTCGCACTCCTCTTTTAACCATCTTACACTCTCTCTTTTTTAATTCACATTAATTTATAATATTATTTTTGAATTTGTGATTATAATATTATTCTTGAATGTATGAAAAAGTGTATTAAATTACGAATAAGATAGTAAAAATAAGTGGATAAAGACAAAAAATAAATGTGAAAATCAAAATTTTTTTTTCCTGAACTGCAACTCAAGTTTAGTCATAGAAATATAACTTATTTGTCAAAATCAAAACTTGACAAGACTTACCGAAAATCGAGAGAAAAATAATACCTGGTGATCAATTTGTAGAAGAATATTAAGTAGTAAATAGAAAATTTATCTTAGAATTTTTTTGAGAAAAAAAAAAACTTTTCTAGATTAAATTCGTCTTGACAAATGAAATTGCCTGATGCAGAACAAAAATCGAGGGGGGTCCTGCCTTAAGGGCAAAATGTGCGACTAGTTGGATCCTACTATTGCAGTAGCAACTAGCCACTAAACTCGTCAGTCTAGGTTTTGTCAAGTTTGTCACCTTCGTGTGGAAATATTGGAACAGGATTCATATGAAAGCCGATTGCGTCATTGGTTTCCCGGTAACCAGGCAAGGGAATTAGGTCCAGTGGTTTGTGCGGCGGTAGATGTTGATGATGGTTAAGGTTTGAGGTATGGTTTGGGTGAGTCGGTCCATGGTTTGAACCGAATTGAGATGTTTTGGGCTTTCAATGTATAATTTAGGTGTATGGTTGGGCTTTATTGCTTATCTATTTTGGACTCTTGTAGACCTTTGGGTGTTCCGTGCTCTGTCCTTGTGATATATCGTCCGACTCTTTGTTGGATCCCCTTCCTACTTTTCCCTTTTTTTGAATAAATCTTAATTTTGCCTATAAAAAAAAGGTTAGTGATATATAATTTGTCTTCGAGAAAAAATTATTCACGGATCTCCGTGAATAATTTTTACGGAGCTCCGTGAATAAGTTTTTATGGAGGTGAATTTGGATCGTCTAAAAGTATTTTGGTCGGTCTGAATTTTAAACAATCTCTTCACCGAACAATTTGTTTAAAATCAGGACCACCGATTGCCAAGACAGACGAGTGAAATCGTGCAGCTCCGTAAATAATCTATTTATAGCGGCTCCGTGAATAAGACGTCTTATATGTCTGGATCTGTTGCCGGACATCCAAACAAGTACTGTCCAAAGTATTTTTCTATATAATAATATCCAATTTTTTAATTTCCGTATAGTAATTGCAATTTATTTAATACATAGGGTCTTAGTCGGCAAATATTAAAATTTCCAGTTTTTATACGATTTCTCGACCAATTTAAATAAAATTTAAAGTCTAGGTTTTTTATTTATATAAAAAAATAATAAAAAGGTCTCGGTTAATTTTCCTTTCCTATCGTCGTGATGATTCCTATGCGAAAAAGGACGAGTTTTTATTTCTTCTTTGGGAGTGGCTATTAAATTACCCTAATTTTTTCAGATGCTTGAATTTGGTACCATCCGTCGTCACTCTCTCTCTACAGTAATCCTGGGGGCTCTCTGCAGCAAATGGGCGCCCCTAAACTGAAATGGACATCAGAAGAAGAAGCCGCGCTGAAAGCTGGTGTAGCCAAGCATGGTCCAGGCAAGTGGAGCGCAATTCTGAAAGACCCAGAATTCCGCAGTGTCTTGCATTCGCGATCAAACGTCGATCTCAAGGTATAATCTTCAAAACCCATCTCATATTTCTCTTTTTCTGTATCGATTCTATGGGGGTTAGAAAAACCCAAATCAGATTTTGTATTTTCAGTAGCAACCATAAGGGGGTTAATAACCCATATCATATTTTGTATTTTCAGTAACAATCATGAGGGGGTTAAAAAACTCATATGAGATATTGTAGTTTCTGTATCAATTCTTAGGGGGTTGAAAAACCCATATCTCACATTTTGTATTTTCTGTATCGATTCTAAGGGGGTTAAAAAAACCCATACCAGATATTGTAGTTCTGTATGAATTCCAAGGGCCGAAAAGCCATCACATTTTGTATTTTTCTAGTGTCGATTCTATGGGGGCTGAAAAACCCATATCACATTTTGTATTTTTGTGTCTATTCTAAGTGGATTAAAAACCCATATCAGATTTTGTAATTCTGTATCGATTCTAAGGGGGTTGAAAAACCCATATGACATTTTGTAGTTTCTGTATCGATTCTAAGTGGGTTAAAAAAGCCCATATCAGTTTTTTTGTTTTTTTCCTATATCATTTCTTGTTTGAAAAAGGGTGAGTGATGAATGTGGTTTTTTTTTTTTTTTTTTTAATTTTTCCAAGGATAAGTGGAGGAATGTGAATGTGGCGGCGAATGGATGGGGTTCTCGGACTAGAACTAGGGTTTCATTGAAAAGCCATCGGCCGGTAGTGAAGCGTGATGATGAGAAGGCTCTTAGCACTGTGGTTGAGAGTGATGCGGAAGTTGTTGATGTTAAGCCTCTTGATGTTTCGAGTGGAATACAAGAAAATGGTTGTGCCAAGAAACCAATTTCAAGGTAATGTTATTTTCTCATCTTAATATCTATTACCCTTGTTTTATCTTTCCAGTTCCCGGTGTGTTATGCGCTTGATTAATCAGTGGTGAACCCACTTTTTGAAGACCTGAGATGAAATCCAAAAGCAAGGCCTTTTCACGTGCAACTTGGAAGTGAATAATTCAACAATGTTTTTATGTATTAGAGAAAATATAGAGAGGAAACTATGAGAATCGGAAGGTGAGATAGCAAAACAACTTATAGAATTCTGTATGCGGCCTTCTTTATGCAACTGCACTGCTATTGCATTTTCCCCCCTACAGTGCTTCATAAGAAGTCTCTTTTTGTTATAGTTGATACAAAAGCAAAAGCATTATGGCAACCGATATCAGGACAATGTGGCCTTGGCCAAATTGAAGGCCGAAGGAAATAGTCTAAACGATCTTAAGCTTGGGTCACGTCTGCTTGAGTTGGTCTTCCTTTTATGGTAATATTGTTTGTTTGATGAAGTCATGAAGGGAGGGATTGAGTTACTTCAACCACCAGTTTTCTGCTGATACTATTGAATCCTTAGGACTTGGGCAGAGGTAGGTAGCTTTAGTCTTCTACATCTAGCTTGGTGTTTGATGTTGGCCAATAATAAACCTGATCTTAATATAATTTGGTGCAGCATTATGGTCTATCTGGTTTTTGTGCGTGTTTAGACGAAGAATGATGCTCGAGAAAAGCTTTTACATTGGATGCTATGAGCCTCATGTTGTTTATGTTACTTTTGTTGATTTTCTTTTAGGTTACGACTCCTGTCTATTCAGTTCACATGGTGTAATTGTATTGTACCTCTGTCACTTGATAGTCCAGTGCTGAAGCATTGCTGGGAGTCTGAAAGTTTACCATCTTAGGGTTAAAAAACCTAACCCTTCTTTCTGAGGAGTGGACTTTGTGTTTTTCCAGAATGATAGACCTGTATTAGATGCCTTCATGTCTGGTTGTAACTTTTTTCTCCTAAATATTTGGATTTTCATGAATGAAGTTTGGATACTCTCATATTGGAGGCCATAACGAAACTGAAGGAACCTCGTGGGTCTAGCCGGGCTACAATTGCCTTGTACATACAGGTATTTTTGCTCTACTGTCTCCACATTATAACGCAGACCTCTGTTATGTATGGAAAGAGAAATATTGGGCTTCTTCCATGATTGTGGTGCTTATATGTCTGAAATGTTATGCCCTAATTTTGCATCCCCTAATTTCTTGCTTCCCTTATTTTTTAATGTTTTGGTTTCTATTGGAAAGAAAGGAACATGTGGAAAGTTCTACTTTTTATTTTCTACAAATCAAAAAACTCTTTTTTGAAATGTTAACTACTTCCAATTACGTGCCAAATTTGATTTCCTGTTTTGTGAAGTTAGTGTATCTCAATTCTGTACTATTGCTGCTGAACAAATATAATGAAAGGGCCTTAGTGACGTCTATTTTCTTGGTGCCATTCCAGCCATCCTAGTGTTTTCCATCAGTTTGGATATAAGTCAACAAGTCTCCATCTCAACTACATCGACCATAGCAACCATAATATGTCCAAGGCCATTACCTTTTGGAAGCCTTCAAGCGGATGAATTATTGTAGCCTTCCATTTCTCTTGCTCAAAACACTAATTTTCATTGTAATATATGACATACTACCCTGTACAGTTCCTTGGAAGTATGGATATATCAGAAAACATACAAACACTTTCATTATACCTCAGTTTTCTAATGTCAATGTTTTCATAAAGTTTACTAGATTTTATTTTAACCCTTTGAAACCTCAGCAATTGTTGTTCCAACATTGTGCAAATTGATTATGGAGTCCAATATGTGCACTTTTCTTTCAACATGTAACTATGTAAGGATTTATGGGAAGGACGTCTCAAACCAACGTGTCAATATGGCATGCCAAGTAGATGAATTGACATTCGAAACAATTCTAACCAAAATGTCAATTACTTGGGTGGCATCCAACATCTCCCCTCTCGTGTCAAATTCAAATTGTGAAAAAGTAAAATGTTGAATCTTTTCTATTACTGCCTGTGTCCCAAAATGTTTGTCCGGTCCGCAAAATGAGGACTTAAAAATAATAAGTTTTTCAGAAAGAAATTTCCAACTTGTTTCATAAATTAAAAGAGCTCATTGATCTCTAGTATATTGTTAAAAATTTTTGGAAAAATTGTGTTGTTTTTAAGTTCTCATTTTGTGCACCAAACAAATATTTTGGGACAGAGGGAGTACTTTATTTCTTGGGACCCACAGTATTGTCCAAAACTTAATAATGGAAAAAATAAGCGTAGATTAAATTAAGTATTTGGAATAATGGAGGGAGTGTGCATTTTTAAGGAGTCAGTTTTAACATGCCAAATTGCAAATAAGCCTTATAGGAAACCTAGACATCCCTAACTTTGACATATTGGTTGGAGATGCTCTAATAGATAGTTTTTGTGTGCTCCTCTTGATTCTGTTACAAATTCTTTGACATTGTCATCATTGACTTTGTAGGAACACTACTTGGCACCAGAAAATTTGGAAAGGCTGTTGGCGGTCTCCTTAAAGCTTTTGACAGAAAATGGGAAGTTAATAAAGGTAATTTAGTTGCTCTGTATTGGTAGAGTAACTGAAACCTGTTAGATTGGTACTGCCTTGTTTTATATGATGCAGTAGAGGTATTGAGTGGAAGCATCCATAAGCCTGTTTAGAATCAAAAGCTTTGTGGGTAGTAGCTTGTATAGGTGGGACAAGGGAGATTGTAATCCCGCTATTGATCAGTTTTTAGATTGGTTCGAGCTTTTTTTTGTCAAGTAGGAGCGATGTATAGGGCCTTTTTGTGGTGGTGGCCTTTTTGTATATGGGCGGCATTCCCTTAATGCCACGTTTCTAATATAATTACTTATCCAAAAAAAAAATCCATAGGCTGACTTATTCCTGAAAAACTATGTAGAATTTCTTGTGCACTGTGTTTTTGTGGTTCCTTTCCCCATCTACAAAAATCAGAAGTTGCATTGAGGTCTTTGAAGTATGGCAGAAATCTCAATGTGGTAAATACTAAATAGTCATGGGATAAGCCTAGGAAGCTTTTCATTTGGTTTTGGGATATTGTTTCATGAAGTTTGGGATGACATGTATAAGCGTCCAAATGTCGCAGAAATGGCAAGACTTAGTTGCCCAACTGCCGCTGCACCTTAGTTTTGCTTAACATCTTGACTGAGTTGTTTTCTATCATCTTTTAGTAGTTGTTTTTCATTTATCCTGTATCTTGACTTGGTAAGAATTCGTAAATTAAACCACCTGTTCCCTTTTTCTCGGTTTTTCGCTTGTGAGCCTGGCCTATCCATTCCCTATCTTCCTTTCCCATTCTCTCCCCCTTCCCTTATTTTGTTCCTAATTTTGTTAGGCTTGTCATTTCTGTTGAATATGATAGGCTGCTTTATCAGGGACATGAGGAATTCGATTCTTCGAACCCTAGATCTTCACTCAATATCGCTGTGTCCCTTTACAGCCTTCTGTTATACTATCAAAGTTGCCCTGATACGTAAGGTGGCATGACAACTCTTTTTAGCTTTTGTGGTTATGTATTGGTTGAAATCATTGGCATCACATGGAATATTGGAATCATTCTGAACTTTTACTTTACCTTCCAACTAAACTTAATGGCAAATTAAAGTTGAGCATGCACTCTCCTCATAAGTCGTATCTTTGCTGCTTTAGCTTTTGATAGTCTCATTGTGGTTTTGTCTTGGACTTGGATCAAAATTATGCATTTTGCATTGGCAGATAAAGCATCAGTACAGGATTGCGCCACCCTCAACACTATCCAATGCAAAGAAAGATTCTCCTCTGTTATTCTTGGAGGGAAAGCACAAAAGTTCTTCAAAAGTGGAGAAGGATGGAATCCAAATTCTAACCAAATCCCAGATTGATGCAGAGCTAGAAAAGATGAAGGGCATGACTGCACAGGAGGCTGCCGCCGCTGCCGCACAAGCAGTTGCTGAGGCAGAAACTGCCATCGCAGAGGCTGAAGAGGCAGCAAGGGAGGCGGAGAAGGCAGAAGCCGATGCAGAAGCAGCTCAACTCTTTGCTGAAGCAGCAATTAAAGCTTTGGAATCATGTAGAACAGTTTGTATCTGGTAAAGTCATCCTCCGAGTATAGTTTTCTGGAAATGTTATTTCTGTAAGGCCCATGTGTTTGTCTGGATTATATTGGATTGGATTGCTAATTTAAGGGATCAAATCTCTCTCGTTTGGTAGAAATTTTTGCACCTGGGATAATATGCACTGGATTGATATCCTCCAACACATGAGATTATCTAACACAATAAGGTTATCGCAAGGCACTTATTAGTACTTTTAAGTGTTCTATTGGTTTTCAAACTTTGTTGTTACTGTTCAAATTAGCACTGGAAAAGAACACGAGGGAAGTTAATGGAAACCATGAATGAGGGCAATTACACCAGAACTCTATAACCCACTCTTGAACTCCATGAAAGATGAAGCCAATCAAAATTACCGGTTTATATTAATCAAGTAAAAAGTGAAGTAACCCTAGAATAGGTACTTGTTTTTGTCTGAGGCCTTTTGGTTCGTTAAAGAGGGGGGTGGCTTTGTTGGTGACTAAGTTGTGAAAGAAAGATAGAACATTATTTTTAATGCTCTTCACAAGGAATTTTTGAACTTTCCAAGAAATTGAAACTAATGATGAAAATACATTCCTCATATATATCAACAACGTAGAAAGAATGCAGAGGTTTCAGTTGGTCTTCTCCTTTTCCTCATCCTTCATGTTTTGTGGAAATTGAGTCTAAAGAAAAGAACTGGTTGAAAAGAGAGGAGACGAGACAAATGTGGAGGTCATGTACGCGGGAGGGAGTTTCAGTAGTGGGGAGTTTCAGATGTGGGATTTAGTAGCAAGCAGGGGGTAGTTTAGGAACCTTAGAAAACTAACCTGACCATGGTTTGGAAAAATTCTATCTGGACCCTTCAATCTCGCAGTCATATCCATATGGTGTCTAACCATGCATATGAATTGACTCCAACAGTTGAAAAAGTGACACCCATGCATATTTTGAAAACTCAGCTGCTCTTTTCCATAGATATATCACTTCATCATTAACCAAGTCAAACAAACAGGGCCAGAGTATGAGGGCTGCACCAGCACCTTGTAGTCTCGGTTCTTGGGTCAATCAGTTCTTAGGGGCATCGGTTTACCTCATTGCTTTGATTATTTGGGATAAAGGGGCTAGGAATCCTTATGAAACTGCACATTTCACGTGTTTTAGGTTGTCATGTAGGAGAGGAGATTCACTTAGCTGCCAATACGTACTTCTCAGATCTACTATTATGCAACTTGTGGTTTCTGCACCATGGTTCCAACAATCAACGTTTCTTCTGAGCAAAAAACGATCAACGTTTCCTCAAATTGTTCATTTTTTTGGGCTTCGTTTTGGTATGCTGAAAACAAGAGCTACGCAAATTATGAAATTCTTTTGCTGCTTCTCTCCTGCTCCTTTCCAAATACTTGCTGATTCTTTACTAGTATTCTGTATACTATTCCTCATTGTCTTTTTATTTTACTCTTTAACATTATCTCTAACAATTAATATTTGTGGTGCAGATTATCGGCAAGTGGGGATATTTGTCCACAAGGCTAAACTCTGAGTTTGTGCAAAAAATAGGTTTGCCTAAAAATTGATCTATGCCTAAATGGAGGCTTGCAACGTTCTCATCTCCAAGAGCAAATATTCCGACAGCAAGCTTTCCCGGCATTTCTTGGTGCTGTATTCCAACTCTCAACAACAACATTCTGCTAAAACATTCATTCAGCGTTAATATCCAAACTGTGCCTAGAAGGATATATTTCTTTGTAGAGTAAAGATGGATAGGCTTGTATATCTGAGAGAATTTTATAGCTGAAGTTTTGTATAGAGAATTTTCTACTTGCTGTGGTGCGTATTGTTTTTTATGATTCACCTGCCATTTTTATAGGTTTCTTGCTCAGGTTTTTGGAGTGGACTTTTTATTTTTCACTTGTTTGAAAGGGGCCTAGTAGTAAGAAAAAAATAGGCCTAGTAGTACTGTAGTAGTAAGAAGTGCCTTCACTGGCCTTGCCCTCAGTACTTGTTGCAGTACATGAATGCCATAGCCAGAGCCGGCTTTCTATGGCCGTCGAGTCTAGATTGATGTATATGTTCGGAGCATAGTTTGTACGGACACGATTTGTATCAATACAATTTGATACGACTTAGCGGGTCATCGACATGAACAGACTGTCTGAATCAGAAATGGATTCAGCAGTGGATCGGTGAATCCGTGAATTCTTGTCAATTCACTTTCAATTTTCTGAATTCATTTTTTGCTTTTTTGTGTGGTTGAAAAAGGGTTCATTCTATTTTTTAAAGGTCTATAATATTGATAGGTGACGTCAATTGTCTATGTTTCTCCTTATGTAGTATTATAGGTGATAAGAAAAGAAGATTTATTATTAGATTAAATAAAAAAATGACAACAAAAATGGAAACAACCATCCTAAGACCCTTTAAGGAATTTTTTTTTTTTTTTTGGAACCAGCCGATTTTATAAAGAGACTAAGCCCAAAACACAAGGAGAAAGCCTTGAGAACATTAAAACATATATACAACCAAAAAAGACTCAACAAAACAAAACCTCAAACTGGACAAGCCTCTATATAAAGAAACAAGACTTAAGCAGCTTTAAAAACAGACTCCAGAAACCCCCATATTGCACAAAATTTGGAAGTTTTAGATGCCTTGATTTCACCCATGAACAGATTCACAACTGAAGAAGAATTACTACTAATCTGTCTAAAGATTTTGGAATTTCTCTCTCCAAAGATAGTAAATTGATGCAGACAAACAGAGCTTGAAAGTGGTAGCTTGAATCGACTCAGTTCTATAATGCAACACCCCCCACTGAATTTCAGAAGCCAAGTCCCAGTCATGAGGGCTCACACTTCTCACTAACCTGCAACCGGACCAAAGCTAAAAAGGGGTATTTCAAAGAACAAGTGAAGATGAGACTCTTGTCCTCCATGACATAATACACAACTTGAATTAGGCTGCACTCCCCAAGCGAGTAACCTATCCTTTGTTGTTAATCGACCCATAAAAGCTACCCACTGGATAAAGGACCAACTAGGAACTGAATACTAGTGCCAAACCAAATAGGACCAACCCACCTCAGGAGAGCATGACTAAGAATAGAATAAGTAGATTTAGCAGAAAAATTCCCATTAGAGTTCAAAAGCCAGATGAGAGTATCCTCCCTATCAGCATGACCTTTTAAGGATTTGTTTTGTACTTCATCTCTTTTTCACGGAAAGAACCACAAGTAGGATTTATGAATTCTCATCACTTGAAAGTTGCAACGGAAGCATCTTACGTTTTACTTCACATTATTATCAAATAATTGTTTAATTTTTTTGGACAACATAGGAGGTATCTTCGCACGCAAACGGAATGAGACATCAAATCATCATTTACAACAAGCTTTTCTGTTACCGAATCAACAAACATGTGTTTCCATGTATTATAGAAATAACAATTGAATTAGAACGATTCACAATTCGATTCACGCTTTGGAAAAGAACCGTTTCGATTTGATTCACGATGTGAAAACCTTGGTTCGGAGGCCATAAACAGTTGTGATGAGAAATTGAGCATTTTATTGACAAGTGAACAAAGGCAATGCAATTAAGGAGTATCCCTTTTTTCATAAGTTCTTGCCCAAACCCAAGTAGTTGAACTTTTGGTGAAACTTAATTTGCCTGATTTACCTTTGCTCAGAGAAAGAAAAGCATGGCCATGTCAATTGTCTTATGCAATCTTCCAAATAGCTGGCTAGGCTTGTTTCCTAAATATACCAAAGTATGCAACAATACTCTTCTAAACCTATATAACAATCAGGTCTTAATTTGGCTAGATTTATCTAGCATCCACTATGGATAGTTTAACTAGAAAGTTAAAGAGTAAATTAATGGGGAAAGTTAAATTCCTGGCTAGTAGTTGGGCATGTTTTAGCATGCCTTGGATTGATTAGTATAGGAGCTAAATTTAGCGAATGTTAAAGTGTTAGCCGATTTCGGCCAACCTTCTAACCATCCAAGAGTGGACCGTCTAACAAATTAAAGCATTCTTAAAATAGTTGGTGTACATTTTAGCTTATCCATAAAATATCATACTCCTTTATTACCCAACTTAAACCTTAACTAAGTGAATTGTGCACTAATTTCTGCTATTTTGACACTTTAACGAAAAAATTAGCATCTCCATAGTGGATGCTCTCAAGTGAACAAGGAGCAGGGTCGATCTATCTGGTTGATACTAAATATGTCTAATTTTTTTTTTTTTGAAAATCTAAATATGTCTAATTTACATAGCTTAGCAAACTGAACAAGGACCCTAACCAAAACAAATGAAGAAAAAGAAGAAAATATAGTAAAAAATCTTTTATGTCAAATGATTTACTAGTTAGAGCATCTCTAACCCATATCTATAACTCCATTTTGGAAAACAAAAAAATGGAGAACCAGTGCCCTCCAACCCATCTCTATTTGGGGTCTTCAAAAAGGATACTTAATTTTCATTCTCTATATTTGAAATTTTGAAGACGATTTGAGTGTTACATGAGATTGAGAGGGAAAAGGCGGATACGGGGATCGGAACCGCTTTGAGACTTGAATCAACAAGCTATCCCCTTAAACTAGAGTTTGTTGCACACGGGTTTTTGTTAAAGACTATTCTGACAAACTATTAGTGTATTTTTTTTTTTGGTCAAACGAAAATTCAACTATTAGTGTTTTTATGTGTGTGTGTGAATATATATATATATATATATATATATATATATATATATATATTGTCACTCAAGAAATTAAAAAAGAAACAAAGTCAGGTAAAAGTACTTTAATTGTGAGGAGACTAAACTAAAGTATATTAGTACTTACTTACAGACAGTTTACGCCCACCACTCAACATTTACCGCTTTCCCACAGTTCTCAATTTCACCATCCAAAAGTGTTTTGGAGAGTCCGAATTTTAAAAAACTCTTCTAAAATCTGAGTTATTGATTGCCGAAACAGACGGTTAAATGTTAAGCGATGAAACAGAATGATGGATGCAACACTGCTGACTTTGCTTATTTGCACCCACAATCACCCACGACGCGACTTATGTGACTTTGAGTGTCACAAGGGGCTGAGGAGTTGGTTGCGGAAAAACAAAAGGGTGCGCATTGGAAACATAATGTGGAAAAAAAGGGGTAGTTCGAGAATTATTAAGAAATAATAGGGATTGAATGCAGATACTGAAAAATTTGAAGAATGTGAATAAATTTTCCCACTTCTTGACTTCCAATATCCTCCAGGATCCTAGAGCGCGCTCTCTCTCTCTCTCTCTCTCTCTCTCTCTCTCTCTCTCTCTCTCTCTCTCGTTTACAATTTTTTGCACCAAAAATTTGTTGAAAATTGACTAGAATTCCTAAATTGACTAGGATTACTATTTCTATTCGGTTTAGGTTTATTTAGTGTTTTCCTATAAATAGGAACCTTGGGGGTTCCTATTCGATTTAGGTTTATTTAGTTTTTTCCTATAAATAGGAACCTTGGGGGTTCCTAGGGTTATGGTCTTTTGTTCAAGGGCTTAGATATTAGGGTTTTGTTCATCTCTTAGGGTTCCACCAAGGGTTGTGTCTCCCTTTTGGGTTCCACCAGAGATTTGTCTCTAGATATCTATTTGGTGCTTCAAGTAGAGTTACAGATATAGCCGACTTTTTGTTTATCTCCCCGTTTATAGTGAATCCTCTTGCTCTTTTTCCCGTGGAGTACATTCTTGCTTTGTGCTTGAGCAGAACCACGTGTATCCTTATGTTCTTGTTTATCGCTTGTTAATTTGTTATATTCTCAATTTCGTGTTTGGCACAACAAATTAGTATCAGAGCTCCGGGTTTTAATCCGAGGCTTTTATTTTCCACTGCGTATTGTGCAATTTGTGATCGTTTCAATGGCGACTCGTTTCTAAATTGCGAAGTTCAATGGACAGAGCACTAGGTTCAGTTTATGGCGTATTAAGATGAAGGCTTTGCTTGTTCAACAATGATTACACAAGACTTTGTTGGGAAAATCGAAGAAGCCTGCTGATATGCAGGATAGTATGTTTGACGATCTCGATGCGAAGGCGCTCAATTCGATTTAGTTGTGTTTAGCAGATTGCTTCGCGAGGTTGGGGAGCAGGATACGACTGCAGGTATTTGATTGAAGTTGGAAAGCATCTATATGACGAAATCTCTTACCAACTGATTGTATTTGAAGCAGCGCCTTTATACGTTTTGTATGAGGGAAGGTATGCCCGTAAAAGACCATCTAGATGAGTTAAATCGAATTATTATGGATTTAAAAAATATTGATGTTGTGATTGATGATGAAGATCAGGCCCTTATTGTTTTGTGTTCTTTGCCTGCATTTTATGAGCACTTTGTTTCCACCTTATTGTATGGGAGGGATACGATTTCCATGGAGGATGTTAAATCTAGTTTATATTCAAAAGAGTTGAGGTAAAAAGTATCCGGTGAGGGTGGTGGTTTTGATGCTCAGGGTTTGATGGTGCAAGGAAGAACTTCTGAGAGGGATAATGGCAGTAGAGGGGTTTCTGGCTCTTGTTCCACAAATCAGGAAGTAAAGTGTTTTTACTATAGGAAATACGGGCACATGGTGAGAAATTATCCTAGGTTGAAAAATAAGGACAATTTTGAAGAGAAGGTTGTTGTTGGTATTGTTGAAGAGGATTCCAACGATTCAATTATGGTTCTTTTTGTGAGTGTCGGTGATGTCTGTTTGAATACCGAATGGATTTTGGGCTCCGGATGTTCTTACCACATGTGTTCGAATAAAGATTGGTTCGATACTTAAGAATCGGTTAGCTGTGGTACAGTTCTTATGGGGAATAATATGCCCTGTAGAATTGTTGGGATTGGAATAGTTAAAGTTAGAATGCATGATGGGTTTGTGAGGATGTTGTTCGGTGTTCGACATATACCAGATTTGAAGAGAAACCTTATCTCTTTAGGTACTCTTGACTCTTTGGGTTGCAAGCATACAGCTGAAGGTGGAGTCTTGAGGGTTTTGAAGGGTGCTCGTGTTTTAATGAAGGGTCGGAAATCGAATAACCTTTATGTGATTGATGGTAGTACGATTGTGGGTGCTACATCTTTGGGTTCTTCATCGGTGAATTCAAGGTTGACTTAGTATTGAGTTTTTAACTCCATAGTGGAGTCGGTAATTAACCCCGTCTGGAGTTTGAGCATATTTTCATGTGTATCCGGGAGGGATGCGTTGGGTGGAAGGTGCTCGTTGGAAGATAGATGCTCAATTTGGAGGCATATGCGGCTGGGTTTCCTGAGTCGCATTTACAAGGTCAGGCGTGCTTGAGCCTTACTCGTTTATGCCGTTGGTGATTGCCCCGTGGGGAGGCGGCCCCGTGGGCGGCTTTTGGGGGAGATGAGCGATTGAAGGAGAGGATTGCCTATGGTGTTGAGTTCGATGGAATTCAAGTCAAGGTGGAGATTTGTTGAAAATTGACTAGAATTCCTAAATTGACTAGGATTTCTATTCTTATTCGGTTTAGGTTTATTTAGTGCTTTCCTATAAATAGGAACCTTGGGGGTTCCTAGGGTTATGGTGTTTTATTCAAAGGCTTAGATATTAGGGTTTTGTTCATCTCTTAGCGTTCCACCAAGGGTTTGTGTCTCCCTTTTGGGTTCCACCAGAGATTTATCCCTAGATATCTATTTGGTTCTTCAAGTAGAGTTACGGATATAGCCGGCTTTTTGTTTCTCTCCCCATTTATAGTGAATCCTCTTTCTCTTTTCTCCGTGGAGTACGCTCTTGCTTTGTGCTTGAGCGGAACCACGTATATCCTTGTGTTCTTGTTTATCATTTGTTAATTTGTTATATTCTCAATTTCGGTGATAAGCACCCGGAAATGTAATGAAAGGGTGCGCTAGTGTCTAGGTTTAGTTTAATTTACTCATTAATTAGTTGTTTTTAACTTAGTTGTCTCGTAGAGTTTGTTTGTTTTGTTTTGTAGGTAAATAGCCTAATAAGGAGCTTTAAATGTCTAAAGCGTGTCATGGCTTGAGAATGACCCATCGCCAAGGCGCATATCAGGCAAAAGTTACCCGACGTCAAGGCTAAGCAAGGCGAGGCCAAGGCTAAGGCATGACCGACGGCTGAGCAATGCCAAGGCAGAGCCAAAGCAAGAGGAACAACCCAAGCAGAAGGGATCCAGCCAAGCTACGCCAAGGCAGAATCAGTCATGGCCAAGGCGTGGCCAAGCTGTGGCCAAGGCGTGGCCAAGGCGGAAAGAAGACAAAGCTTCAGAACTGATAAGAGCTCGCGATCGATTGAAGCTGAGAGCTTCAATCGGTACCGAGCTGCTTAGCACCGGTCCCTCCTAACTGGTTCGGTATTGATCGAAGGTTTTTAGTCCAATCGGTACCGAGAGCTTATCTCAGCAATGTAAGGCTTGGCAATCGGTACCGAGGACCTTAGCGAGGCATCTTTGGAGCATCTTTTAGGATATTCCGTGCGCGAAACAGAGGCGGTATAAATACCCCGTTATGTCACATTTGCACGATTTGGACAGAAATGTACCCATAATTTTAGATCTAGATTAGATTACTTTTCAGCTTTTTGAATTGTTCTTGCCTTATTCTTCATTTTCAGCACTTATTTCTTAATTTCCTGCCTTTATTAGTTGTCTTTTGCTACTCTTGCTTTAATTAAAGTTGTTTCTTAACTCCCGATCTATCTTTTAAGCTAATTTTCTTCTAGTCTTGCATTTCAATTATGCTAAGTAGATTTTTGCTTGCTCTTATCTCTCTAGATATGTGTGAGTAGTTTCAAGGGTTAGGTCATTGGATGATTAGCATCCCATGGCTTGGGCAAAAATTGTATTTTTCACCAATAAAGCTTTAATTTTTAGATTTGAAAATTAATGTGGGGCTCGGATTCGTTTGGTATACCGCCGAGGTGTTAACCTCTTTGATCATGTGTAGGTGGGAGCGTCGCCTACTCACCACACATGATGCTTAGAGCTCTGACGCTCGAGGTGGTTATCGAATGAATTCTAGAGCTAGCTTAATAATCTAATCTCTTTTTTCCGGTTTAGATACCTACAATTGTGTATTTTAAATCGCGTAAATTGGTGAAAAGTGCAATTTAACCCGAGTCATGAATGCTAGGATTCCTAGACCTACCCTATATTTTCCTAGTTAATTAATTCTTAATTTAGCCATTTTAATTCTACCGTTCAAAGTAAAACCAAGTTGACTGGCTAAAAGTCGAAAACCTTACTTGCATCTAAAAATCCGAGGCAAGCCATGAACTAATTCCCTTGGGTACGATCCCGGACTTCTCCGGATTATTTTGCTTCATCGATATTCAAACCCTACGCTTGGGGTAATATTCTTCTACACGGAAGTAATCGAAGCATTTTTGGCGCCGTTGCCGGGGATTTCTTATTATGGCTTTCTTGGAGGTTCGACAAACCACTGTAAGTATCCCGCTTTCGTCTCTTAGTAGTAGTAGTAGTAGTTTAGTAGTTTATGTGTTAGTGGCTCGTGTTTAGTTTGGTGGATACCTCTAACCTGACTGTGATGTCTGACCTGAGGTGTAACGAAACCAAGCTAAATATGGAGTGTGTGCTTAGTTAGTTTAGTTTAATTTGTTAGTCTACTTAGCTTAATTTGATTGCATTGCTTAGCCGAGGCGGTGGCATAACCCCTCGCATATTCTGTTTGTTGAGTTGAGGTGGCGGCATAGCCCCTCCAGTCTGATAGCTTGTTGGTAGTTAGTTAGTTAGTAGTATCTCTTTTTGTGTATGCCTGTGTTCCGAAGCCCGACTTCCAATCGGCTTCATCGTTCTTCTTCTCCGCCTAAAATTCGGAGTATCACTCGGGCTTATCCTGCGCATTCTCCGCCTCGCAAAGTCAATCGCAAGCTTATTCGCAAAGGCCCAATGGCCGAAGAAGCTGTTGTTCGTACTCTTCGCGAATATCTCAATCCAGAAAGGGGTCCTCAAATATCGCCTATCGTTATTCCGACTCCAGCTGCTGGGAATGTATTTGAATTCAAAGCTGAGTATCTTCGGGTAATTCCAGAATTTCGGGGTCGAGAGTTGGAGGATCCGTATTCTCATATCCGGGAGTTTGAGTCTGTTTTGCATTCCTTGGTCCCTGCTCAGAATCAACTTGATCAAGCTCGTCTTAAGCTATTTCCGTTCACTTTGAAGGATAAGGCAAAACAATGGTTTAATTCCTTGAAGCCTCGTTCATTGCGTACTTGGAGGGAGGTTCAAGATGCTTTCACTACAAAGTTCTTTCCGGCTAGTCGGACGAAATTGCTTATGGATCAGATTCAGAATTTCAAGCAAAGGGAGGACGAGACTTTTCACAAGTATTGGGAATGGTACAAGGACTTACTCATGGCGGTTCCTCATCACAATTTCCCGTTGTATCTTCAAGTCAACTATTTCTATATGGGGTGTTCTCAAGAGAGTAAGAAGCTCCTCGATACTTTGGGTGGAGGTGATTTTATGGGAAAGACACCGGAGGATGCTTGGGATTATTATGAGTCTTTAGCCGAGAAAACTCAAGCGTGGCAGTTTACAGATCCGGGGGAGAGAGCTATGTTCAATCAAGGTTCCACTGGTACGGGGAAATTTTCTATCTCGGAACGAAGTGCATTTGAAACTCGCTTGGAGGAAATTGCTCGAAAGCTTGACAAGTTGGAACTTAAAAGTGCTCAATCTCAAGAGGTCAAAGTGGTACGCCAAGTTGAGGACGTTTGTGTTATTTGCGAGATGGTGGGCCATTCTACCGAGACATGTCCAAACATTCCGGCTTTGAAGAATGTGATTAATGGGATTGCTCCGGAAGAAGTTCAGGTCGTGCAACGTTTTGATCCTTATGCTCAATCTTATAATCCGGGTACACGTCAACATCCGGCTTTCCGTTGGAATCAATCTAATGAAGGGGGTCCTTCTCAAGTTCCTCCCGCTCCTCAAATGCCTTGGAAGCAACCTCAAAATGCTTTCCGTTTTTCTCAAGCTCAAGGTCCACCGGGATTTGCTCAATCTAGTTCATTCCCACATGCTAATCAATTTCAGCAACCACCTACTCAGTTTCAACAACCACCAAAGCGTTCTTGGGAAGATCAATTTGGTGCTCTTTTGCAAAGTCAAACCGCAATCAATGAGCAACAAACTCAGATGATGAATGATATCAGAAATCAGTTGGGGAAGTTGACAACTACAGTGGGTATGCTTCAACAAGAGAAAGGGAAGTTTCCAACACAACCTCAACCTAATCCGCAAATGATGTCCACTCCACCTAATTCTCAAGGTCTTCACTTTGCTAGCTCTTCGGTGACTTTCCCCGAGCAAGCAAAGGCGATTATTTCTCTTCGGAGTGGAAAGGTGGTGGATAACCAAGTAGAGATGCCTCCGGAACCATCTTATTTGCCTCCTCCTATTGATCGTTCAAGTCCTACACCGTCTCTTGGGGAATCTCCCAAGGAGGCAAGCGAAGAGGTTTCAAAGGAAAATGGTAAGGGTAAGGCGAAGGAACAAAGTGTATCAGATCCTAAAGTTATTCCAACACCGGCTCCATTTCCCAATCGTTTGAGGGCTTTGGCGAAACCCAATTTGAATGCGGAGTTGCATGAGTTGTTCAACCAAGTGAAGATCAACATCCCTCTAATGGATGCGATTAAGCAAATTCCGTCATACGCCAAGTTTCTTAAAGATCTATGCACTCGAAAGCGCAAGTTGAATGTTCAAAAGAAGATCTTCTTGACCGAGCAAGTGAGTTCAATTATTCAGACGAGTATTGCTCCGAAATACAAGGATCCAGGGAGTCCCACCATTGCTGTCACTATTGGAGGGAAACGTATCGAGCAAGCTCTACTTGATCTTGGTGCAAGTGTCAATCTGCTTCCATTTTCTGTTTATCAAGAACTTGGGTTGGGAGAGATGAGACCTACTCGAGTTACGCTACAGCTAGCCGATCGGAGTGTTCGCACACCGAGGGGAATAGTAGAAGACGTTCTAGTACAAGTTGGACAGTTTGTTTATCCGGTGGATTTCGTAATTCTTGACACCAATCCAACTGACTCTTTGGCTACTTCTACTCCAGTTATTCTTGGGAGACCTTTTTTGGCTACAGCGGATGCGATTATCAATTGTCGAAATGGACTTCTCAACATGACCTTCGGTAACATGAAGATGGAGGTCAATATTTTTAATGTGGGCAATCAAATGGGGGTTGACGAGAACGTGAATGAAGTGAGCTTTATTGACACTCTTATAGAAAAACATGTGGATGCGTTGCTCGATAGTGATTCATTGGAAGTCGCTCTTACAGCCGAAGAAGCTGAATTTCTCGAATCTTCCGAAGTCAGTTATTTGTATTCCTTGCTCAAAGACGGGGATGAAGTGTGTGCTATGAACGCCTGGACCCCAAAATTTGAAGAGTTTGAAGAACTACCTTTGATAGAGAAGAAGGTTCTCCCCTCTCTTGTGGATCCCCCTCTATATGATGATCCAGGGGGGAAACGCCTCATCGCTAAAGTTGTTTCTTCTGATCCCTCGTATTCTGATTCTTCCCCGGAGGAATTACTCCTTGTTCACGAGATGAATATACTTGAAGCTTCGGGGGTGTACTATGAAGATCCATTGGCAAAACCTCTCACCGCTAAGGAAATGGATGCCGAAGTGGATTACTTGTACTCGTTGTTGGCTAAACCAGATGCTTATGGACCAATCTTTGAAGAGTTGAAGCCCATGGAAGCTGCAATTGTCCCTTCAAGTCCCCCATGCCTTGATCTTCTCACTGCTAAAGAGATGGATGCTGAGGTAGATTTCTTATACTCTTTATTAGAAAAACACGATCCATGTGAGCCTACTCTTGAGAAGTTACCAATCATAGAACATATTGATTTTCTTGGTATTGACAATTTTCTTGTGGTTTATCATCCTTATATTGTAGATTTTGTCAACAAATTGAAAATTGATTTGGTTTGGGCTATGTACTTGGTGGAACTTAAGTTTTTAAAACGAATTCGACAATTGCTTTACTCAAAGTATCTTATCTTGTGGCATGGTCGAGTTCAATTTTTGGCAAAGAGTATAACCTGGAGTGCTCTGTTTATGCTAATAGTTCTTAACGGCATGTTAAATGTTTGTAGCCCACGTGTGGCTGAACTCTCTCTTTCTTTTTCTCTCTAATTTTTCATTCTCTCTCTCTTAATGGCATATTTGTTTTTCTTTCTTGCTTCTCATCTTTCGTTTAGTTATGCATGTTTGGTTTGTTTTGTCATGTTTCGTTATTTGTTTTGCATCGAATAAAGTCTTGGAGGCACCTCACATGAAAAGATATCACCAATGTGTTAGTGTAAAAAGGGCTTTCAATAGCTTTTCTTGGTAATAGTTTATCGTTAATGATCCATGCACTCCGCGATTGCCCCTAATCGGAGGCAACTTAGGTCTGTGAGTGAGGTTTGATATTACCTAGAGTGCACGCTAGGTTGTATCTTTTGCCTTGCTTATTTTTGATCCTAGGGGACGCTGAACTTAGTTGATTGGCGAGGTCGAGCGATAAATTTTATTACGGGCGCTAGCATAACACATTTTCAACGGTCTAGTATAGCCACCTATTACTTACCCCCCCGGTAAGGAATGGGAAGAAAAGTATGACTCGTGTGATCGCGTGATGATCGGGTGGTGCATTTCATTCTGTCTCGCATATTTTTATTTGATTCTGTGTGTTTTCATTTGTTCTTTGCATTTTCTTTATGTTCTGTCTTTTAATTTTTGTTTGGTTTAAAGCCGGATAACACGGGCCGGTGGTTCTAATGTCAATTGTTTTGTGGAAGGTCGTTCTCTTAAGTCTTATGCAGGGTTTACATGCTACCACACCAGCCTTGGTGGATTGGGTCTAAAGCCGGAGTGAGTGAGGCGTTCAGCCGGAGTGAGTGAGGCGTTCAGGAGCCCTAAGCATGGGTGCGGCTAAGTGCCGCGGTTGTTAGTCCGATAAAGCTTTGGATATGGCCCTGTGTGACTAGCTATGGTTTCGAGTTGGTAGAACCGAAGGAGTGAACCCTGGAAGCATCTAATCTGGCTGGAGCAAGACATTGGCATAAAATCCTCCAACTTGGTCGAGGTATTTAGAGGTTGACATTCCCCTTGGACGGTACATTCGCGCACTCTTCCTTTCTTCGCTCTTGTTCCTAATGCTATGAGGGCATATCATCGCTTTAAGTTGGGGGGAGGGGTTAGCTTATGTGCTATTTGTTTGATTTTTGTGTTTTGTGTTAAATTTGAAAATCCAAAAAACAATAGAAAATTGAAAATCCCAAAAAAATGAGAAAATTCAAAAATTTCAAAAATAAATAAAGGTTTTTACTTGCAAATCTTTCCTTTTCTCATGGTTTTGAGTTTTGTTCATGACTTGTTGCATGCTCAATAATTGTTAGTTGGCAAGAGTTCGTAATAATCCTAAGAAATTTTTGTGCTTCTCGATTTGCATGCTTAGTTGAGAATTGAATGGGTTAAGTTTTGAGCAAGTTGTTGAGCAAGTTTTGGCCCATATCCCCACCTTTCCAATAAATTGCTTGTAGTTAGGTGAATAATCGCATGTCCATGTCTAATTGTGTTTAATGTCAATTTTCAATCATTTTGGAATTCAAAGCGCACTTAGGAAAGGATACAAGGCATTCTTTGCATGATCATACCACATATGTGTCACCTAGTCCTACTTTGCATCCTCTTCTATTTCCCGTTCTTTGCTTTAACCTAGGCAACCGGATGTTTGGAGGGTTGATAATGATTTTCAATGATTCAAGGAGATTTGGGGGTGGTATGAATGTGATAGAAATGGTTGGAATGCGAAAAGGCGAAAATTGATACATTATTCCCTATCTTTCCTCTCTCACTACAAAAGTTAAAGCTCCAAATTTTCATCTTCCTCTCCAAAAAGCCCCAAAATTGGCTCTTCTATCTCTCTCACTACTAATCTCACCTCAAATGACCCTATTCCTCAAGGAAAAGAAATCAAAGAAATGCTATGAAAGAGCAAAAGTGGATTTGAAAGAGGGTTGAATACTTTGATAAGAGAATTGGTTTGATTTATGGGTTAGCATTCATTCCGGATGAGAAAGAATTCAATGGAAAGGGGAAGCTCAAGGCTCAATACCATGGGAAGTCGGATGAGGATAGCGACTAAGTGTGATCGAGTCGGTGGTAGTAGTTTTAGTAGGCCTTCTCTAGTAGTTTTCTTTATTTCTTATTCGTAACTTTGTTTTGTGCTTGGCCGGCGTGTGGTCATGTCTTGGGTAGTTTAGGGTCGGTAGTGGCCAAGGGTAGATGAACCATGCTAGCATATGGCCACTACACTATTTTGTAATTCCTTCCCTTTGTAACCAAGGTCATTACAAGCTGAAAAAGTCCTTAGTTGATCTTTTGTGCGCTTGGATTCCATTTTGATTGATTGTCTGATGGTTGCATACATAGTATTATGGCATGTTTTCCTTTCGTTATCCAACTTTCATCCTTTAGTTGTTAATTCTGTTGAATAAAGTGCTTTAGTTGTTCAAGGCATAGTTTCCTTGTCCGTTGTTGCCTGTTTTCAAGCACTTCTTCGGTGGATATGGTTTGGTCTGAATTCGCAAGTTTTGTGTCCTGTATCCTCCCTTTGTTCGAGGACACAAACCTTTTTAGCTTGCTCCTTAACTTGCTTGTTACTTAGCCTGTTTAATTGGATGCTGAAAGTGTGAGTTGTAGAAATGAAATAAAAAGCCGGATTGTTGAACTCTTGCTAGTTGGTAATGTTTAGCATGTTCTAAGTTATGATAGCGGAAGGATTGCATAGTCTAGTTTTCTATTTTTCAATTTGTTATTTGCTAGGGACTAGCAAACCTTAAATTGGGGGGCGTGATAAGCACCCGGAAATGTAATGAAAGGGTGCGCTAGTGTCTAGATTTAGTTTAATTTACTCGTTAATTAGTTGTTTTTAACTTAGTTGTCTCGTAGAGTTTGTTTGTTTTGTTTTGTAGGTAAATAGCCTAATAAGGAGCTTTAAATGTCTAAAGCGTGTCATGGCTTGAGAATGACCCATCGCCCAGGCGCATCTCAGGCAAAAGTTACCCGACGTCAAGGCTGAGCAAGGCGAGGCCAAGGCTAAGGCATGACCGACGGCTGAGCAATGCCAAGGCAGAGCCAAAGCAAGAGGAACAACCCGGGCAGAAGGGATCCAGCCAAGCTACGCCAAGGCAGAATCAGTCATGGCCAAGGCGTGGCCAAGCTGTGGCCAAGGCGTGGCCAAGGCGGAAAGAAGACAAAGCTTCAGAACTGATAAGAGCTCGCGATCGATTGAAGCTGAGAGCTTCAATCGGTACCGAGCTGCTTAGCACCGGTCCCTCCTAACTGGTTCGGTATTGATCGAAGGTTTTTAGTCAATCGGTACCGAGAGCTTATCTCAGCAATGTAAGGCTTGGCAATCGGTACCGAGGACCTTAGCGAGGCATCTTTGGAGCATCTTTTAGGATATTCCGTGCGCGAAACAGAGGCGGTATAAATACCCCGTTATGTCACCTTTGCACGATTTGGACAGAAATGTACCCATAATTTTAGATCTAGATTAGATTACTTTTCAGCTTTTTGAATTGTTCTTGCCTTGTTCTTCATTTTCAGCACTTATTTCTTAATTTCCTGTCTTTATTAGTTGTCTTTTGCTACTCTTGCTTTAATTAAAGTTGTTTCTTAACTCCCGATCTATCTTTTAAGCTAATTTTCTTCTAGTCTTGCATTTCAATTATGCTAAGTAGATTTTTGCTTGCTCTTATCTCTCTAGATATGTGTGAGTAGTTTCAAGGGTTAGGTCATTGGATGATTAGCATCCCATGGCTTGGGCAAAAATTGTATTTTTCACCAATAAAGCTTTAATTTTTAGATTTGAAAATTAATGTGGGGCTCGGATTCGTTTGGTATACCGCCGAGGTGTTAACCTCTTTGATCATGTGTAGGTGAGAGCGTCGCCTACTCACCACACATGATGCTTAGAGCTCTGACGCTCGAGGTGGTTATCGAATGAATTCTAGAGCTAGCTTAATAATCTAATCTCTTTTTTCCGGTTTAGATACCTACAATTGTGTATTTTAAATCGCGTAAATTGGTGAAAAGTGCAATTTAACCCGAGTCATGAATGCTAGGATTCCTAGACCTACCCTATATTTTCCTAGTTAATTAATTCTTAATTTAGCCATTTTAATTCTACCGTTCAAAGTAAAACCAAGTTGACTGGCTAAAAGTCGAAAACCTTACTTGCATCTAAAATTCCGAGGCAAGCCATGAACTAATTCCCTTGGGTACGATCCCGGACTTCTCCGGATTATTTTGCTTCATCGATATTCAAACCCTATGCTTGGGGTAATATTCTTCTACACGGAAGTAATCGAAGCATTCGTGTTCGGCATAACAAATACATTTGTTGGGGAATGACGTTAACAAAAAAGGGAGTGGCAAAATTAGAAGTCAAAGTTTAACTCATTAGAACTTTGCCATTGACGGGATATAAGTTTGCTATAGACGAAAATGCCCCTGAGTCCCTGACTCCACACAGTTGGATGGTAGTATCACAAAACTGCAGGGTTCCGAATTTTACACTAACAAATTTACAAAAGCAGAGATGTAAACAGGAAGACAGGTGTAGTTAGAAATTTGCCTTCTGAAGGATGCTCAAATCCTGAATCTACAATTGCTCGAAGAAGCTCTGGTTTCAACAGGAAATCTCTGAACCCCGAGTTGTGGATTCCAACGTAGCCCCTACACAACAATAAGAAAAAAACCAAAGAAAGGTACTTTAGTATGAGGTATTCAGAGGGGAAGCTTGTTATATCACCATAATTCAAATAAGTCGCTTGCTTTACGACTCTTGTAAACACACGAGCAAGGGCTAGAGATGCCCTCAAACATCTCAAATTCTAATCACAATTATCTAACATCTACTTCCTCAAACAACCAGAAGGAAGAGTAATAAACAACACACAACCAAGAGGCTAATTACATTTAAAAATGACCATACCAAAAAAAAGGGTACTTATATATGATGTATTCATAGTAGTTCTAGCTTTCTTTACAATTACTCAACGTCTATATCCCCGTACAACCAGGCCAAACAACCAAAAGCCCAATTTCATAGAATAATGATAATACAGGAAAAAGTTACTTTTATATGACTATTTAAGGTCTTCATAGGAGTTCTAATTCTCTTTCAGTTACCAAACCTCAAAATCCTCGTACAACAAGAGGACATATTGAACAGAGAATTACCAAAAAAAAAAAAAAACCCTACTGAATAGAGAACAAACATAAGCCCAATTACCTATAAAAAAAAAAAAAAACCCTTTTATTTTTAACCCAATTTGAGGGAACTCAATAAGAAAATTAGAAAAAAGAAAATTTTAGTATTTGGGAACTCGAAAAGCTTCCAAAGTTTTAAAAGAATTAAGAAAATACTTTCTTTTCCCAAAAAAGGAAAAGAAAATACTTTATAAAAATCTGAATTAAATAAGATTACCAAAGATAACCAAAAATAGGAATTTAAGAATTATTGTAAGGTCCATTATAGGTTTTATAACAAGCCCAGTCTACCTCATATTTTCAAAACACCTCTAATCCAATCCATTCTTTTTGTTAAAGCCTCGGGTCCAGCTTCACTTTTTGATTAGACAAAATTGTAATTTCTTTTAAGTTTAAACGTTATCCCTGCAACTACTACATCGCAGTCACTGCCAATCGAATCTCTCTCCTCCACCATGGCCACCACAACTCTCCTCCTCCTCTCTCTCCTCCCCTCCCCACCGACACCGTCCGCAACGCCACTGTAACGCACCTCCTCATCACCGCTCACCACCATCGATCACCGAGCCCACCACCTCCTCACAACTGAAACCACCACCACCGTAACTCACCACCACCACCTCCTCACGACCACCCACGAACCTCATCAGCACCGCCGAGCACCAAGGGGTCACCACGGCCATGCTCACAATCATCACAGCCGAGCTCCACGCGGCTCCGACCCACCACCACGGAGTCCCGCTGGACACCGTCTTGCGATTTTCGGAAGCACCACAGTGATTTGCGGCCCCCATATACTCTTCCCCGAGCCTTAATTCGCGTATTGAGGTAGTTTTTCGGTTTCGGCAACCCGTAACTTAATCTACGTTTTAATGGGGTTTGGACGTATTTTAAATTGTGATATAGATGGTGACCTATTCTTTAAAAGTTATTTACTATTTAGTCCTATTTTCATTTATATTTAGTCCTATTTATACTGGAAAATCATTGATAGGTCCTAAATGCATATAAACTGTTAGTTAAATGTTTAAAAGTAAATTGATGCATGTTCAAGTAAATGGTAACAAGTTAGGTGGTTATTTTTTCATTTTATTCAATATACGTTATTCTGAAATTGATTGATTGTAAATGGTAACAATTTAGGTACATTGTACATTTAGACTGCAAATTTAGGCACGCCAGGGTTATGCACATTGTACATTTAAACTACAAATTTAGGCACTTCTTTAAATTTATACTGCAAATTGTTAAATGAACACTAACGACAAGGAGAATTAAGACTGCAAATTTAGGCATTTAGGGTTTAGACTACGAATTAGTGAATGAACATCAATGCCGAGGAGAATTTAGACTGCAAGTTATTAAATGAACACTAATGCCAATGAGAATTTAGACTGCAAATTTGTTTAATGAACACCAACACCAGAGAAAATTTAGAATGCAAATTTGCACTTTTAGACTACAAATAAAGACAAATTTGTAAATTTTGCAGTCCAAAAGTACAAATTTGCAGTTTACACACAAATTTGAGAATGTTCTCAAATTATTTTCTTAAAACACCAACGCCAATGAGACATCAGAAAAACAAGTGTGACCCAAAAGAAATGAATTACCAAAGAAGAAGTGGTGGTGGTGGAGTGATGGTGGTAGCGTGGTGGTGGCGGTAGTGGTGTTGTGATGGTGGAGTGGTGGTGGTGGTGGTGGTTTTGATGGTGGCAGTGGCATGGTGGCGGTCATTGTGATGGCGGTGGCGGTGGTGGCGTGGTGGTGATGGTGTTGGTGATGGTGGTGGTGGTTGTGGTGGTGGTGGTGGAGTGGTGGTGGTTGTGGTGGCAGCAGCGTTGTGGTGGTGGTGGTGGTGGAGTGATGGCGGTGGCATGGTGTGGTGGTGGTGGTGGAATGGTGGTGGTAGTGGTTGTGGTGGCGGCTTAGTGATGGTAATTGTGGTGGAGGAGGCGGCGTTATGATGGTGGCAGCGGCGGCGTGGTGGAGGTGGTGGTTGTAAACACTTCAATCTGGCCTCCGAATAATTTTTAAGTTCCTCGATGATGAAATAAGAAAAATATACCTTCAAGGCTTGGATTGTTGGTCCTTTGTTACTTATTCTCTTTACTACAAGAAAATCCCTTTTCTAAACACGTAGGGTGGCCCCCGATTCAATTGCAAAGAGAAAGATGCGTTTGCTTGGTCAAAAATAACTTTTTCCATGATACACTGATGGTAAAATGACCACACATTTCAATGTATAAAACATTTTTGAGTGAAACCAATTGGGTTAGAAAGAGGACTTGACAAGCTTTCCAACGCTTCGAACCGCACTCAAATCCTAGTTCTGGAGTGTCCGGGGCGCCCTTGCAAAATTTAGTGTGCTGTGCTATCACACAATACCGCACGACATTTCAAAACGCCGCGTGACATTTCAAAAACGCTGCGCAGAATTCCAAAAATCACTCCACCATGTGGCCTTTTTGCGTGCACATCAGCAGACTTGCCAGAATGCGTATTTTGCCTTTGGGTGCACTCTAAGCATATTTTTGCCTATAAATACACTCTCCTCTGGTTGAAAGGCACCCTTTGATCTTGAAAAAAGCCATTCTGAAATTCTCTAGGATCCCTCTTATCTCTTTCTTTCTCTACATCAATTCACAAGCTGGTCCATTATAAAATCAGTCTCAAATTGATTTCTTTCTCATTCTCCATAGAAAAGCTTATCAAATCTTTACAAAACTCACACAAATCTCCCTAAATTCATAAACCCAACTGATTTTAGGAGTTTTCAGTCCAAATCAACCTCAATTCCTCCATCTTCAAGCACATTCAAACTTCGATCAAAAGGTATAAATAAATTCCTTGGGTTAAACCACGTTTTGGCCTTGAGTGGAGCTCACTGAGGCATTTCTTAGTCATTCTATACTGGGTTTTGGTCTCAAACGAGTTTTACATTCAGAAAGTAACCAAAAACAATTTCTGCACTGAATACGCTACATCGTGCGGTGTTTTAGAACACTGCATGACGTAGTGTTATGCATCGCGCATTATTTATAGCACTGTTCATTATTAGTTTATTTTTCTTTTCTTACTTTGGCTAATGTTGTTTAAAAACTCCAGAGTCAAGTTTCATGTTAAAAGTATTTTTTTTTACTTTATTAAAATTTTCAACATTTCAAAAAGCTTTTTAACATTGCTTTATATGATAAGATGAATAAAAGGGTCTCATAAATTATTTTTCAGAGATTCAAAAAATATAACAAATTATTTTGCGGACCTAAGATTTGTTTTGTCATGTAAAAGCGAACTGATTCTGAAATGCGTAGACACACACCACACGGTGTTTTAGTTACACGGTGCGATGTATCCGGTTCACCATGCGATGTTTCATAGGATATTGGCAAATTGTTGCAATGCTGTTATTTCACTTTCTATACATTGCCCATCCATTTCAGACTGTATAGTTCGCACCACAAGCACGCTAATGTGTTATATTAAACCTCATATCCCTTTCCCGTACATGTTTTAATCAAAGTTAAGTTTTTCAAATGATATTAAATCCCGCATTCAAAACGCTAAGTAGAGACCAGTTTTACCCGGCAAGCGGGATGCTTTTTCAACAAAACATTTCTCGTTCGTAACTCCCGAATCCAAAATTTCAATGTTTTCACTAAACCAGAAGCCTTATCATTTTTTCAAAACAAGCTCTTGCTTTCTCGGATCATTCATCTCAAAAATTCGGATGGCAACTTTTCAGGCGCGCCGGTCCGGGAGCCCACAGCGGTGGTGTTGGTGGCGGTGATGGTGGTGGAGTGGTGGTGGTGGTGAGGGAGATGGTGGTGGGGGTGTGGTGGTGGTGGAGTGGTGGTGGTGATCATTGTGATGGTGGTGGTTATGTGGTTGCAATAAGATCGAAAAAATGAAAAAATATATTTTTTGTATTAGCCAAACAAGAACCTTATTTCTTTTATATAGAGTATTTTTGTCATTGAAATTATTAGTGAACTAGATGTATTAAGAACTTTAGAAGTGAACCGGGTGGGTTAGAAATATGCCATAATAGACTTATCAAAAATAGACGTGCTATTCACACAGACGAATAGCGTACAGATCATGCACTGATCAAGTTGTGGGGCCCACTACAAGTCCCACATAAAGAATCTGATCCGTTCATTAAATTTAAAACATTTTTTCGAGGGCTCCCGCAAAAAATCAGCTCAATCCGATATCAAGATGTACTGAATCCAATCATCTAACTTTTTGTGCAAATCCGAAACTGAACAAAATGTTAGATGATTGGATCAAGTATTTATAGGTATTGGATTGAGCTGATTTTCATGAGAGTCTTTGAAAAAATATTTTAAATTTAATGAATGGCTCGGATCATTTGTGTGAGACCCGTAGTGGATCCCACATCTTGATTAGTGCAAGATCTGTGCATTATTCATCTGTGTAGGTGTCATTTCTGTATCAAAAATTCTCCCCTAGCGGAGAAAATTGATGGCTAGTAGATGAAGCCAACAGAGAGGCATGAATACCTTGTACATGGAGGCATGATTTGGGGGGCCATGTGACTATTGGCATTCAGTTATTTGTATTTTCTTCACCAATGCATCTTGTATCCATGTCATCAATAACTAAAATCACACATTTGGGTTGAATTACGTTCACACAATGTTGATGGGTTTCCTCATCTGATACTTGTTGATTGGTTCCACAGAAATCTTTGTGACCTTTCATCTTGTTGCTCATAAAATGCATATTATCCAATTCTCCTGTATTCTTTTGTGGACATCATGTTTTATCAAATAACTAGTGCTAGTCCGTGCCTACGGCACTACGCTACACATCATTGTTGGAAAGGGATGACAGTTGTGTAATTTTGGTGAAAACCATGGGCATTTAACTGAGAAGTGGGAATATGACATTTTTGTAATATGTTTGTAAGAGCGTGAGTGCTTTCTTAAGAGAGTTGGAAAGTACATATGAGCCATTGGATCAAATGAATCCTAACCATTCCAACAACTTGTCCCCACACTCTTTTGTTTTGTAAGAGAGATATTTTTGGGCCACTCTCTCCATAAGTGAAAAGTTGTGCGAAATGATTGGCGTTAAGGGACTGTGCAATGCCATCAGGTGATCGAAGGATTCAGGATGATGTAATGCACTCTACAACAAAACAACGTTGTTTTGCATCTATTTGGGGATTGTTTGGCTAAATAAGCTACTTAGCTTTTTTTTTTTTGTTCTTATTCAATTTTTTTTTTGCATTTGTTAATTTTTCGTCAATTTTTTTTGGGAATTATTGCTTTGTCATGACAAAAGGAATCTAAAAAATAAAAAATTACGATCGAAACCTAATTTTTTTGAATAAAGACAAAAATAAGCCAATAAGCAAATTTTTTCATCTTTATTAAAAAAAATTGGATTTCGATCATAGTTTTTTACTTTTGTAGATTTATATGGTCATGAAGAAACAATAATCCCCCAAAAATTGACAAAAAACTAACAAATGCGAAAAAAATTTGAATAAGGACAAAAAAATAAGTTAAGTGGCTTATTTAGCACATTAGTTCCTCTCTCTCTCTCTCTCTCTCTTCTCTGCCTTCTCTCTACAAACATCTGGTAGGGTTTCCTAGTAGGGGGCTAGGGCTGCTGCCTCACCCCACCCTTCCATCACCGGTCGTTCACTCCCTGCTATGACAGGTTGTTGGGTCGCTTGGTGAGACCCTCCAGCGAATAAGCCCCCGGAACCGGAGCGACGGTTTATCCGGTGACATGATTACGACTGGGGTTCTGTTTCCTCTTCCTCTCTCTCTCTCTAGATCTGTCCCTCCATGAGTTTGGTGCTCCCCGTCAATGGCACCAATTGTCCGCGTGCAGTCTGCCTATGTGCTCTCTTTCCCAATCTTCCTCACCATGCAAGTTTATCGGCGTTATCAGACCAGCCCGGCCTTGTCATTTGGGCGTCGCTTGTTCGACCCCTGATAAGGTTGTTGTTGTGGGATGGAGATAGCTGTTGGTGTTGCTAGATGGTAGGGTGTGGTAGCTGTATTGATCTGCGATCTCAGTGACTGGATTTAAGAGTGTAGATCTTTTTTTTGTAGGTTTTGGTTTATTTTTCCCTGCTGCGTTTATTTTTTTGGTTTCCTACTCCTGATGGGGCTGTTTCCTCCCCTTTAGAGGTTTCCTTTGGTTTGATTGTGCGTTTTTTCTGTGGTGAATGTTGTGCCCAAAAGGTTTGTGTGTGAGAGTGATGCGCTTTCCTACTGGCCTCGTCCGTTGTGATGTGGGGATTTTGCTCTCATTGATGTACTGTTTCTCCTATCAATGAAAACTCCTAACATTTTGGCAAAAAAAAAAAAAAATGCTACATTAGTAATTAGATTTACAATCTATAGTAAAAAAAAGATAACCTGATTCAACTCTACACAAATATAAATGGGGACAAAACTACATCATTTGCTGCATTATGCCATTGTAATGCAGGAGTGCACTACCATATTATAGCTGCGGTTGATGGGATACTGACCCAGCCCCCAAGTAGTTCTGGTAAACGAGTTGAGCACTGGATTATGCCATCCGCTACACAGGCATATTCTACCCATCTTAGAGCTGTAAAAGGAGTTATACTTCTCTGACCAATTGAACTACAATTCCAAATTATTCAAGTTTGGTTTTCAGCTGATTTCGGATAGTTTGAAATGTTTAAACATGCTAAACAATTAGCTAAGTAGGAACTTGTTAAATTTGGATAAGGTTAAGATAAACATCCCTAAAATTAGTGTACAGTATTTCTTTATATATTTTGAGTCACAAAAAAATTGTTTTTTTTTGTCTGGTACTTCAGAATTTGTCACAAAAAATTTGTTAATCACCACAAAATCTCATAATGGAACACCAAAAATTAGTATATTTGGATCAAAAAAATTCATTAACAGCACCAAAAAATTCCATAAATTTGAGCCGCCTTTTTTTGACAACAAAATTCAAAAACACCACCACGAAAATTCGTAAAATAAATTACCAAAAATATTCATATGTCAGGCCACAAAAATTCATTAAATGAGACACAAATTTTGTAAAACGTGTACCATACACCCAAAAATAAAATGAGCCACAAAAATTCATAAAGAGGGTGTGCACAAATACTTTTCATCAAAGTTTAGCTAAAAAACTTAACAAGCTCAAATTTAAGCGCAAGGTCAAACTTGATCTAGTGACTTCGTTTCTTTATCAGTTCGGCTAAGAGCATCCACAGCTATGAGTATCATTTTGTTATTATTTTCGATCTCTCATTCTCAATAAATGACAATTTTGCCATATATGACAAAGGAAGTGACATTTGCCAAATTTTACAGAATTATGGCATTGTGGTGTGACACCCCTAGATAGTTTTATTTATTTATATACGAGATAGGTTTTTTGTGCTATTTTTGAGAAATAGCAAGAAATTTTGCAAAAAATGGCCGGCAGTGTGGATGTTTTGTAAAAACTAAGAAGAAAGAAAAATGCTAACCTTGGCCTAAAAAGTGGAGGATAATAAATAAAAGATGCATTGATATTTAAAAAAGTCCATTAATACGTGTGAAAGTTTATTAACAATTGTTAGATTTCAATTAATATCTGAAATTATTTAAAATTATTTGTTATTATTTTGCGCCTCGTGGACGAACTTAAGACCGAAGAAGAAATGAGGTCAGGAAAATTGGGCAATCTGGTTAGGATACGTTATACCTAGGATGGACCGATGGAGTCACTTCATGATATCGCTTCATTTATGTGTGTGGTGTTGAGCAATTGGTGGTTGTTTTGTCATTTTCAAGATATTTTTATCAACTGCTGACAACCTATGATGATATTGTTGTACGAGCAGTTCTAATAACATCTTCACTCCTTGCTCAGACTTAAATTTGAGTAAAAATTACCAAAAATCCTCGTCCATTTCTTACCCAAATTTATACTTAATCTGAGTTTTACTCAAATTTAGTTTAGAATCAAACCCTTATTCAAATTTTTGAAGACAAATTTCACACTTGTAAATTTACAATAGTGCCATTAATGAAACTTTTACTCAAATTTGTGCATATTTATGCTTGTGTTTGAGTTTTTCTATTGAAACACACAATATCAAATTAAATTTTTATCCAAATTTTTATTAAAGTTCGGATAAAAATCTGAATAAAGAGTGGACATGATTTCAAGAAAGAACTTGACCAAAGTCCAAATAAAATATTGGTTCTGAGATTCCATTTCAGAAGAATTTTTGAGCTTCAGTGGCCAAGATTCCATTTCTTCGAATTCCCAGATTATTCTCTAGTAAAGGTCAGATTGTGATGGGTTTGGTGTTTCTTGGAGTCTTCTTGTGTATATAATCAGACTTTTAAACTAGGTTTTTTTATTGCTCAAAAGCCTATTCCCCCTTTAATATTCTGGTCTTTTCAATGGATGAACACTCTGCAAAAATCCCTCTTCTTTCGACCAAAGGCAATAATGGCCTTGATTATGGCAAGTTCAAATCAATATTGGCATCATCCTCCAAACTTGTTCTCAAATTCACAATGTGGGTTATCTTTATTTCCTGGGCTACTTTCATCTTCCTTTACCCATCTGAGTTTGTCAACGGCTGGTATGAGAAATACCTTCACTCCACCACTGGAACCGTGTTTGGGATCACAGGTGAACTTCTTATTTTTTACTTTTAAGACTTCCTCTAATGTAGGTTGATTTCACAAGAACACAATTTTTTCCCAATAATTTGGTATTTGGCAGAAATTGATATGCATCTCTAAGCTTGCCCTCTCCGATGCCTCTCAACGTTGATTTTGGGGCATGGTTCCACAACAAAACGTCCCTTTAATTCCTCGGTTCTTGAGGTATAGGGGGCCACTATTTTAATGGTATTCTGAGAGCAAACACTTTGTGCATATATTGCCTAAGATTAGGTCTATCACCAATCCTCCTCGCTCATATCCCCAATGATTGGAAAGTAGATGGATTTTGTTGTTGTTGTTATTTGGTATCCTGCACACTGGACCGACTAATCCCACCTTCGCCAGGAGGTGGCATCATGGCGTACTTATGTTCTTGGAGAACGGAGTTCACGAGTTCAACTCCTCACTCAAGTTGTTAATCTAACTATTTTAAAAATATTGATTTTTACCGATCAGAAAAAAAAAACCCCACTGATCCCACCTTCTCTGCTGGGTTCAATTAATCCTGGGTGAAGTCCATATGGACTGACCATGACACAATAGCACGCTGAGAGTCGAATCGGAGATTTCATTTGAAAAGGGTTGATACTGTTTATTGAGAGTATCTCAAATATGCATCTGTTAATTTATATGTTGGGTTTTGACGTACAGTTTGGAAGGTTTATTCTTATGGATTGGGAATGACAATTTAACAGGAGAAAACTTTTCAAGTCATCTATTGCTAAATCTGTTGTACTTTTTTGGTGGAATTAGACATGGATGTCTTCCATTTGGGATATCCATTTAACCAAATGGAGCCTAAATGTCACTGCTAAACTTCACTGACAGTTTCCTTATCTCAATTTTTGATTTGGCAAAATTGCAGGGAGTATATTTCTGGTATTCAGTGCCCCAATTCTTGTCATTGCATTTCTGGCTATAGCACATCTTTTCTTATCTGGGGAAGAGGAATTCCAAGAGTAGGTGATTTTGTCACATGAGAAGTACTTGTGTGTCCCATTTTTACGAATTATTTGAGTGAATCCATGTGCCGTTTTATTGTCTATTAAGCTTGGCTATGTGTTAGTAAGATTAATTTGGTAGTAGAAAACTTTCCGTGCAGGAAGAAGTTGTCAAAAAATCCATGGTTCCGGTTGTGGACATTCCCAGTTATTGTGGATGGACCATTTGGGGTTGTTTCTGCTGCTGAGTTGATTGGGATTCTCCTCTTTTCTATGTTTACCATATGGGCTGTTTATGCATACACTCTAGCGAACTTCAACATCCTATCCAAGTTTCAGTTGACCTTTGTAGAGGAAAGGTACATAATCTATGCTGCTTTGACTGCTTATGAATCTTTTCTTGGATTTAGCTGGATAATAAGAATTGAAGATGCTTCTGAGTTATTTTGATATATAAAAACATAACATAAGATGTCCTTTTATAGGACTACATAGGTGAATCAAGAGAATGAATCACTAGTCTCTAGAGGACTGTACATGAGATAAAACTAAATATTATCATGTATCTTACTAGAGATACATGAATCCCCAATTAATAAGAAAATTATGAATTACAAGTTCCAACAACCGCCCCCCCTTAATTCATAATTTTTGCATCATTTGCCTTTGTCTGGATTTTTGCAATTTCATCCTTGAGAGCCTTGTTTTCTTGAAATGCTTCGACCAACGCGAAGTCAACTTGTTCGAGATGTTGATGATATATTTCCTTGTCATGAAGGTTGAAATCATCAACTTCAAAATTTAGAAAATCTCTCATGTGCTCAATGGCAATTTTAGCAGCTTCTTGCTCTACTTCGATCTTCTTTTTGTGGAAGGAACTGGAAAGTTTGATTTTTCCTCCTTGAACAACATTGTCTTGAATTTCAACACTTGCCCGGAACTTTTTTCCTACAGTTTGGTAGGATTCCCAAATGGTGGTGCGATGTGGAATTTTTCCACAATCTCATTCAAGAGATTCTTGAATGAAATTTTGACAACGATGGTCGCATTTTCGTTCTCCATGATCCTGCAAAATTAGTTGAATACTCAAACAACTTTTCAATTTGGCTGCGGCCCAATTTTTTTTGTTGGGAGATTGGCTCCCTTTTTGGGTGTCAATTGACAAGCCCAAATTTCTTTTTTGAGAAACGAAAAAAGATCGACTTCCCAACATGCTCATTGCCTTTTGGCATTTTTTAAAAACCTTTGTAGCAATTGGCTACCATGAAAATTTTGATTTTTCTAAAAAAATTTTTGCATTGGATCATGGGAACATTTTTTTTCTTGAAATCCACCATTTTCAAAACAAGCTGTTCAGGCAAAATATTTTTGGGGTTGAACACAGTAATAATAGGGGGTAGGAATGTAATCACTTGGTTACACCCATATAATGAACGCAACCCGCTCCGGTACCATGTTGGAATTTTTGGGGGTAGTGGAACAAATAATAAAAGAAAAGAAAACAGAAAAGTTTGTGGAGATGTAGGGGCGGAGCCCTACAGAGCTCCTACAGAACTATAACTTTACCAAAGAAAGCCTTGAGTGTATTTATTGTGTAACATATGATGCCCTTTTATAGAACTACAAAGATGAACCTAGAATAAATCACTAGTCCCTAGAGTACTGTACATCTACCAATGTGATAAAGCTAAATATTATCATGTATCTTACTAGAGATACATGCATCCCCAATTAATAAGAAAAATTATGACTTACAAGTTCCAACATCATATTGCCCATAGGTCTCGTTTGTTTCATCAGATTCAATTAGGGAATTAGGCTCCCAGGACTATTTGTCCAGGGATTGTTATCCTGGGACTATTGGAGCATAATACCATGAGTCCTATGTTTAGGTATTTGCAGAATAGGTGACCAGATTTGCCTTATCCTGTGTACCCCATGTTTGGAGCTCCATACCCAAGTAAAATAAAATATTAGTCCCGACTGCATAGTTAGTCCATTCTTCAAAATAAAAATAAAATAAAATATCAGCATACATGTGAATCCTTTGCTCGGAATGACTAATCCAATCCTATGGCCTAGTCCCACGAAAAAAAACCAAGCCACAGAGTCCTTGGACTGAATTTTCCACTTCCAGTTTGGTAGATTTTACTGCATTTTTCAATTGCTTAAGGAAAAGGATACCAAAATGAAGAAACGTTTGGCATTTGAACTGCACAGTTGTGTATGTCTAGAAGTGGGATATTCATTTCTTCTGTTATCTAATGGCTCTGTTGGGTATTTTCTATAGATTGGTTTCACAGACTAGATTCACACCATGCTCTGTTTGTTCTTTCCAAAGCCATATAACTGATGGTTGAGAAAACTAAGATTTGGTAGTTCTCACCTTAGTTCAAAATGGCCTTTGCTTTTGCTCTCAATCCTTGCTGTGCGCTCGCGCTCTCAATCCTCGCACTCATGAATTGTAGTTGTTTGGGAGGTTTTTGAAAGACGCTTTCACGCTCGTGCACCTGCACACCCACGTGCATTATGTGACTTGGGTTCTCACTATAAGAGAAATCATATGTCCAAATATTGGATTTTTGTCCTCTAGCTGCCATCTATTTCAGATTTAATTGCCACGTAAGTGTTAGCCATTTTATTGTTTTCAGTTATAGGAGGCTTGGATCTTATCACCATGATTTCTCAGGATTTGATTTCACCTGATTATGTGGGAAGATACTATTTGACTTCACTATTTCTTGATAGTTGTTTCGAAACAAAGAACCAATCATTGGTATCAAAGTAAGCGGTGACTTAAAAAGGTGACAAAAAAAATATGATGACATATAGCATCTTTTTTTCAGTATGTAAAAGATTGGTTTTGATCGACTAAATTACGTCCGGCACTTGTTTTTCAGTTATTTGATGCTGGAGCTGACGGGACTTCGCTTTGGTATGATTGGGTTACTTTGCTTGGCATTTTTGTTTCTCCCTGTTGCAAGGGGTTCGGTTCTTCTCCGCCTTGTAGATATCCCTTTTGAGCACGCGACTAGATATCACGTATGGTTGGGACATCTCACTATGCTCCTCTTTACTCTCCATGGGCTATTCTACGTAATAGCATGGGCATTGCAAGGTCGTCTCCTAAGTGAAGTGAGTTTCCACGATATTTTTTGTTTCCATTTAAGCGACCACCCAGGATACATGCAGCATACATTCCACAAGTACTTATATTTGTGTTCCACCACTCACATACTTGTTTCTTCATTGGTTGAAACACGCAGGTGTACATAATGCAGGATTGACGTTTCCTTTGAGTCGAAATTACTAGGCTGCGGCCGTTTTGGATAAAATTGATACAAACAAAGAAAAGAAATTGAAATTTGTGAATTACGGGTGATTGAATGAAATTTTTTCTGTGACTTCCTTCTAAGAAAACTAGATGAATCATATACTGCATGTTGATGAAATTATTAGCAGGGAATGTAAAACTTCTGGATTCAAGACAACTGAAAAATGAAAATAATTTTGACGTGGTCCTCAACACTGGTTGCTCTTAGGAAATTTTGGGTCCGCTTTGCCTACAGTTCCAGGGTCCAATTGACAATTCTTTGCGGTCTTTTGCGCCGATAACCACAATAATAGCTAGCATTGTCGGTATCCGTTAGACCTTCAAAACGTCACACACGTACCTAAGCATCTCATACCATACCACTGGCATTTCTCATCATCAACTAAGCCTGCCACTGCCTCCAGACGCTCTGCCTCGGAATGACCTCCTAATGAGAAAGCCGGCACCTCACTCCCAGTAAACCCTGTATGACATCTCCGTGGAAGAACTTCTCACAAGCTCAGGTAGCTTAAGTCTGACTCTAGGAGTTGCAGAGGAGGTTTTATCACCTCCAATCTGCCCAGGCGACAAGGAGGGGGCCGAGGGGCCACCTGTCCTCAGATGAGTTGGACCCCTCCTGCAACCTTCCTATTATAAGTGAGTCCGAACATTCAAAGACTACTTCACTTCAACTGCATTATATTACTCTTTGGTTCCCTCCTCCAACCCTCCTATAACAAGGGAGGTCCAATTATACAAAGACTACTTCACTTCAACTGTACTACATTGCTCTCTTACTGACAACTCTCCACTGCCAATATTCCCCCCCCCCCCCCTCTCTCTAAGGCAGCCTCAATCTCTCTCTTCCTCCACCTCCAGTGACATCGAACTATTGTATTGCCTTCCAATTCCCAGAAGATCAGAGTATGGACACTTCCAATACTTATACCCTTCAAAATACATATGCCCACATCTATCCAAACGGTTGGATAAAATCGAAAGCATAAGAAGAGTGCATGAAACTTGGGACTAACTTGGACTAACATGCAGATCAAGTGACAGCAAACAGCCTTGATGATGAAAACATACAACAACAATGTGTCAATGTTAAGTCACCAATCGTCCCCAAAGTTTAGGTTTAGTGCAGCCCTGTCTTGCACGTAAAGATATGAACATCCAAACAAAAAGTAACAAAATGGAAAGGGGATAAGCAGAACACAAGCGGGAAACAAATACAAATGGAGAGACTAGAGAATTGAATCCAAGATCTCCTATAAGCCAAAGCTCTTGCCATGGTAAGTCACCAATTGTCCCCGAAGCTTAAGGTATTAGGAAAGAGACCAACAGTACATGTCAAGCTATTCAACAAACAGAAAAAATGAAAGTTTACCCCAATTTAAGCTTGTTTGTGGTAACTGGTGTTAGCACTGCTTTGATAGAGTCCATAAAAATGCTTTTAACCAAAATCCTTGCATTTTATAGTTTCCTCTTGTTTCCCTCGAAAAGGCGAAACATGATCAAGAAAAATGTGCGGGCGTGCCAGGACCACGTTTGGTCCGGTGTGAAAAGTGAGGTGAGTGCGCGAAAATCTGACTTCAAACAAGAGATTGCAGGTCTCTTTGCCCCGATGACTTGGACTTCCAATTTTCTCAAGTGATGTGGAAAAGGAAATCAAGCACGGGGCTCAAGCATAAAGATCACCGTAGAAATAAAATGTTAGGGATTTCCATTATCGAAAATAAAGGTTCCAACTATGGAGTTGCAGAAAAGGAAATAATTCTAGACTACGAAAACTGAAATTGAAAGATAAACTAGTGTTTGAGTTGTGTGGTCGAGGACCCTTTTCTTCTTCTTGTTTCTTCCTTATATAGAGAGAGAGCCATAACGGTTGAGAATTCAACCTACACAAGCAGTAACCACTGTCCACTGACTCACGTTTGATCTCCATTTGCATGTTTCCAGTGCACATCATTATAAGCCATTTGCAGCACCAATTCTTTTCTTGCACAAAGCATGCCACATGTCTCCATTTCATTCCATGAAGGACCCACTTCAAAGCACTTGATTTACATTTCACCAGATCATGGGTTGAAAAAATCCCAACTGTTTTTTCCTTCTTTTGGGTCAAATACTCGGGTAGTGGCACTCCCATATTAGTGTTCATTTTTTGGTACAAACCCCTCTATAAATAGTCTCCTTTTCTCCAGTCACTGAATACTGTTTGATGCTCTAGAAAGCGTAAAAGAGAAAATGGAGGAAGATGCTAAGTCTTGCTTAATTATTTCACGCAGATATTGGAGTGGAAAAACATTGGTGTGGCGAACCTTGCTGGAGTCATCAGCCTTGCAGCTGGTCTATTCATGTGGGTGACGTCACTTCGGCCAGTGAGGAGACAAAACTTCGAGTTGTTCTTCTATACACATCAACTATACATTGTCTTTGTTGTCTTCTTGGCCATGCATGTTGGTGATTTCATTTTCAGTATAGCTGCTGGAGGAATATTTATCTTCATACTCGATCGATTTCTTAGATTCTGTCAATCAAGAAGGACTGTCAAAGTAATATCAGCCAGTTGTCTTCCCAGTGGAGCGGTGGAATTGGTCGTTTCAAAACCAGCAAGTAATAAAAGCTCTTAAAATCCTTCCTTCCTGGTTCTGTTTCAGTTCAGTTTTCCAAAACAATTTTTTCAGAAAACTCTTTTCTTTTTTTTTTGTTGACGAATTTCCATACTTGTTTTAAGGTATTTTATTTGGAAATATACCTTTTCTAAAGAAAACACCGAATAGATCTTTTCAATTCTGAACAGTTTCACAACAGAATAAGTTATATGACCATGACGAGTGTTTGTGTTTTCAAAACCAAGTATTCTAAAAGCTGATTCTGAAACAGTAACTGAGCATCTTTTAGTTCTTGCTCTTTTCAATCCAGTTCTCACTGTTTAGTTGTTGATAATGTAGATCTGCAATACAATGCCCTCAGTTTTATTTTTCTTCAAGTTCGGGAATTATCCTGGCTGCAATGGCATCCTTTTAGCGTCTCATCAAGTCCTTTGGATGGGAAGCACCATATGGCAATTCTCATTAAGGTTCTTGGCAAATGGACGGAAAAGCTAAAAGGGAGAATCTTAAATGGTCCCAAGGAGGACTGTGCATTGGAATCGTTACAGCCTCATGCAAACTTAACTGTTTCTGTAGAGGGGCCATATGGGCATGAATCCCCATACCACTTAATGTACGTCTACTTTTATTGTACTGCATATATGTGCATTTCAAATGCTATTTATGGTGAATCAGTTGGTCATACTACTAACATTTATTCAGTATTGATAATAGCCAATTATGATGCTGCATGTAGTTTGGCTCTCTACGAGAACTTAATGATTACTAAGTAGGTGATCCGAAGTTAGCCATGTGATTTTCCAAACCAACATTATATTTTCAAACCCAAGTTTCTTTTTCAAATTTACGACTTCTTGAAGTTTGGCAAAGTTGTGTGGAAGGTTAAAGTGGGAGAACTGGACAACGATCCATGGAAAATTTCCTACATATCTTCCAATTGATTTCATGACTAGACAGACATGCTAGATGTTTAAATTTTCTTGTTTTAAAATTTTGGGTGATGGACTGATGTTTTTTTTTTTTTTTGTGCGCGCGCGTACTTGTTTTAAGGTATGAAAACCTTATTTTAGTCGCAGGAGGAATTGGAATATCACCATTCCTTGCTATATTGAGCGATATTCTCCACCGTATTAATGATAGGAAACCATGTCTCCCAAGAAATGTCTTAATTATTTGGGCTGTGAAAAACTCGGATGAGCTTCCTCTTCTTTATGGCCTCGACATGGAATCAATCTGTCCATTTTTCTCGGACATGCTGAATCTTGAGATTCAAACTTACGTCACTCGAGAATCAGAACCTCCGCTGGTAAATCTTCTTTTGTTTTCCTTTCCTATTCGTCTCTTCACTTAGTTTCTAGTATCTAACGGTTCCCCACTGCAGGAGGAGGGTATAGTAACCAAGTCTGTGAGCTCTTTCGGATTTCCTGTCCGCAACACTTGCGGCATTTCAGTATTGGTTGGCACAGGAAATATCACTTGGTCTGGACTTTATGTCATATTGTCTACGATCGGATTCGTTCTTTCTGTGGGCTTGTTACAAACATTTTATATAAACGCTTTTGGTATATCTTCTTGGTGGTACAAGGGGCTTCTATTTGTTGCTTGTATGGTTGGGAGTCCCATTATCTTTGGTGGTGTTGTGGTTGGTCTGTGGCATATTTGGGAAAGGAAAACTTCAGCAAAAGAATCAGATGAAGATGATGGGCAAAATGTTGGAACCATGCAGAATAATCAGCCAAGTGCACAAAAGGAGTCGAGTGAGGATTATGCTGCTACTTCAAATAGTATTCGGTATGGACGCAGACCGGATTTCGAAGGTATTTCCTCAAAACACATCTTACATTAAATAAAGGTAAAAGTACATAGAAACCCTCTCAACTATATCTTTTTTCCATGGAGACCCCCTCACATTTAAAACCGCCCATATAGACCCCCTCAACTATAACCGTTAACCAATCAGCACCCTTCTGTTAAAAACATCGTTAAGATGAAGGGGTCAGTGTGGACAATTTTTATAGATGAGGGGGTAAATGTGGATGACTTTTTAGGGGTAGAATCGTCATTTTCCCTCATTCCGTTAACAGCGTTAGCCAATTTTTCATTTCATATAGTTGACGGGTCTGTATGGGCAGTTTTAAACGTTAGGGGGTCTCCATGGAAAAAAGACATAGTTGAGGGGGTCTCTGTGTGCTTTTACCTTAAATAAATGATGAAGTTGATAAAGACAAACAAAAACTTTCGTTTAATACTCAGCTTTGGTCTTAGGGTAAATTTCACTTACCTCCCCTGAGGTTTCTGACAATTACAAACACCTCCCCTCAGATTTCTAAAATTGCACTTACCTCCCTTTGCTTTAGTTGTCGATTGCAGATTCCCCCCTCCGGCACCATTACTAAGTATGACTGAAATTGCTGACATCATCCATTAAATCTAATCATAAATGAAGCTTTAGGAAAAATTAAATTTTTTTTTTTTTTTTTTTGAAACCATTACATTTGTGGACATATGTAAAAAGGAATTAGTTTCCCTTTCTTTTTTATGAAGGTTCAAGATTTTTGTAGTTACCCATATCGTCATTTGTATTTAGTTGTAAATATCATGATAGGTATACATGTTAATTGAAATTCTTGTCCTAAATGTTTTTTTTCTTATATCCTAATTTAATATTTAGATAGTGAATACATATTATAAATAATCAATTACTCCTCTAAACTAAATCAATTGCCTAGCTAATAAACATTGAAAAAAATTAGTTTTAATGTTATCTTCCATGCTACGGTCCTTTGTCTTTCAACCTATTTTCATTATATTATTAAACTAAGTAAAAAAGCAAAAAAAAGTCTAAGTGAACTTTTCTGTTGTTCCCTTGCAACTCTTGGCCAAAACCCAACCACAATTGTGATTGTGATTTATTGCGTTGTTTAGTAAAACCATGAATGAACGCAAACCATCAATGCTCAATCCATCCTCTCCAAAATTCTACCTTGTGAAACATTTTTTTAACTCATTTTCGGGACCACCACCACTGTAAAAATTTTCACCTTCACCTCCACCTCCACCTCCACCCCCACCCATCAAGTTTTTGGTCAAACTTATGTAAGTCTTTAAGGGTTTTTTTTTTTTTTTTTGCATTTTGACTATAGGTCCTCAATTTTGGATTTATTACCATCCAATATTTTTATGAATGTCTAAATTCTTTTACAACTATGTTAACTGGAGTATTTTGCAATGTTATTGTAATATTACCAGTCTTGTTTTTCATTGTCGTGTAAGTCCTTTTGTTAGTTTTGCATTTACTTTTGTATTTAGTTTTTTTTTTTTGAATTATAGGTTTGTCTCAACGGGAGAAATCTAAAAAATATAAAATTATGATCAAAATCTTAAAAAAATTACTAAAGATAAAAGTAATCCTTTGTCTTTATTCAATTTCTTTTGCCATTTTAAAGCTCAGACACATGTATGATACTTCCTCTGTCCCAAATTCTTGGTCCTCTTTCCTTCTTTGGAAGTCTAAAAAAATTGGCTATATATATATATATATATATATATATATATATCTTAATCTATAATGTATTTTATATCAAATATGGATCTTGTTTGATAGATCTCAATGAGCTCTTTTATATGAAGTTTTTAAAATCACCTAAAAGATTATAGATTGCAAGATATAATTAATTGAAAAATGGCACGCACTCCCAAAGAGGACCAACAAATTGGGACAGAAGAGTATATCTTTAGTAATAGATTTACTTATTTGTATATTAGAATAAAACTTTAGACGCTATAAATATACTTGCAAAAATATTAAATATGAGAGGAGGTATCTATTGTTATTAGAAATCCTAGGGGAGGTCAACGAAGGAGTAAAAAAGTAAATTTGCTTTCCCTGTTAAAATTTGTTAGCTCCTAAAACTCTGACAGAGGAGGTAAGTGTAATTTTAAAAATATGAGGGGAGGTATTTGTAATTGTTATAAACCTCAAGGAAGGTAAGTGAAATTTACCCTTGGTTTTAATTGAATATTGTTTTATTAGACAACCGTTTAGAATGGTTGATTAACCAATGTATGATTTAATGTGCATAGAACGCGGTTCTTTTTAATTTTTATCGACTGTACTCTACCTCTATAATAGTACTAGTGCAGTGTCCCGTTCAATGCACGGGGCACCACGTGGAGTGCCCCAAACTCTCATCTACCACACATTTGTGTGGGTTTCACACATTTTGCGGTGGAGACCACGCAAATGTGTAGTAGGGAAATAGTTTGGGACAGCCATGTCCAAAGAGCATTGAATAATTTTCCCTTCCCTTCAGTCAGGACTCGGCCAAACGGCCCAAACCCATGTTCCCACACACTCTCTCTCCTCTGGATTTGGACCCATGTTTCCCTCCCACCCCTTTTAACAATTAAAAAAAGTTAAAATTCTAGGAATTTAGGATTGTGATTTTAGAAAATTTCAAGGGCTCGACACATTTGTATAGGATATTGATTGATGATTGATTGATTGATAAGAAACAAAAACCTTGTAATTACCCAAAAACAAAAACCTTGACGAGGTTTGGAGGTTTGGAACTTGTGGACGGGAAAGAAAACGGAGGAGCTAAATGAAGTGGGAGAGAGAGATCCGAGAGACTTAGAGTCCCGTTCAGTTGCACGTACGAAAAGGATGGGAAAATCAATTTTTCTGTAATTTTCTGCGTGTTTAGTTACCAAGACAGTTGTAGGATCCATAACTTTAATTTTTCCATTGGGAAACACTTTCCTGCAAAATAGGTCTTGCCAAAAAGAAGAAATTTTTATTTTCCTGTAAGATTTCTTGTCAACAGAATACGTACAAGAAAATAAAATTCATTTTCCTTTACTTCACTTTTTCAAGGAACCAATTTCCTACACAACTTTCTCGACAACTGAACGTAGCCTAAGAGAAAGCAGTGTAGTTCTCCATTTGGGTTTGTGAAGGAAAGAGAAAGAGTTAACTTCTTTTTGTGTGTTCTTAAGGAAAGAGGGAAAGATAAGAGAGAGCTCAAAACATGAAACGGAAAGAGGAAAAGAAATATATATGGAAGAAAAAGAAAGGAGAAAAATCACTTCCCCTAAATTCTCCTGTTCTTTTCTTCTTTTTTGTTGTCCATCCCAAGCTACGAACTAAATAACTAGATGAAAGGAGATTCTTTCCTTTCCTTTTCCCAAATTTTGAATGCACCCAAACCCAAATTTTTTATGACAATTTCAGCTGCCAATGAGAGGGGCTTTTTTTTTTTTTTCTTTTTTCCGCTAGGAGTTAGGGTGCTCTCTTATTTTGGATGGTTTTGCTCTACCATCATCTCATTTGCGCCTTGGGCGTGTATCGAGCTTCATTGTACATCCTTGATTTTTTTGTCAATACACGATAAAATAACCCCTATAAAGACTTCCGTTTTTTCAGAGGGAAATAGAGTTTTGTTTTTATGGACTCCCTAATATTCGCAATCCTTGGTGCAGAGATATTTGGATCGATAGCAGAGCGATGGAGCCATGTTGACGTTGGTGTTATGGTGTGTGGTCCTCCAACTCTCCAGACAAGCATTGCTAAAGAGTGCAGGTCCCAGAGTTTAAGGAGAAAATCCAATCACCCAATCTTCCATTTCAATAGCCACAGCTTTGACCTGTAGCAAGCTTCTACCCATTCCATTCTGGGCTGGTGGAGTTGAGCTTCTTCGATCTATGGATGCACATAGATTCTACGTATAGGTATATGCAAGTATGGGTATAGTATTATACATATAAGAGTGTGTGTGCATATGTATTAATATGTAGGCCATATATATGTATAGAGAGTGAGTATAGGAATCTATGATTGTGAATCAAGAACTGTGACGTGTTTCATGTAAAATTAAAAGCGTAATATAAAGCGCACTCTCTGTTACTCGTACTACATATTTCAAATGTTATTTTTCCTGCAAATCCATTGCACACTGTGATAGTAAAACTTTCTTCTATTCTGTTTGGGTAAATGGGAAACAACAAAGGTAAACTCCTAAGCTTCGAATCTTGACCAAACCAATGGTCCGAGTTTGTGTAGTTTGGGAACCTTACCTATATGGGAAGCAGATTTTAGTTTTTGATAAAGGATTTTTTTTTCCTTAAGGCACAAGGGAATTGATTTTTCCATCCTTTGTGTGCAACTGAACGTGCCTTAGTGTAGGTGACACAAAACGCATGGTATGACTTGCTCATGAAAACCGGGTTTCTAAGGCGAGGGCCGCAGCCCAATGATAGCTCTTTCCCTTTTGATGACTCCATGCATCCATTAGTATTCAACTTTTTGAAGTACTATAGATCACTCCTCCCTTGGCTCGAACCAGAAATCCTCAATTCGATTCATCCATACTTGACAAGGTGGCTAGTTCTGATACCGAATGATCAACACCTATGGATAAAAACTCACTTTTGGAAATCAGAAAGTGTACGAAGAACTTGTACACACAAGGAATTTACCCAAAGAAAAATCTTCTATACTCAAGGCCAAACTTACACAGTAGTACTTATCAGTCATCAGTTCCCGTGGGAAACATTAAGATCGCAACAGCAGAGGAAGTGACTAGTAGCCACCAGGGCTATCGTTTGTGTATTTGAAGAGCTCAATCACAAAATTATGCCCCATCACTAACAAGTAAACACATTTTTTCGAAACAAATGATGGACTACTTACAAGAAAGAAAGCCCTGTCAAACATGTGGATGTTTTATTAAGGAGATATATAAATCCAACTATACTCTCTTCCCATTGTGATATTATACATGTTAACTACTGGTACTACGTGAAGATTGAGAGGCATGATATGGAAAACCCAAGTGGGATTATTTTTCTTTTATATAAATATATCTCAAGTGGTCGGGTCATCTTACATGCACCTCAACTATTCTTGGGGACGAAATAATGGGACTTTTCTATTAAGTTTGTACGTTGTAGTAATTGTGGCAGGAGTAGTCATAGTTACGTTGTAGTAATTGTGGCAGGAGTAGTCATAGTTGTGAATAATAAAATAGGAAGTAAAGTCCTGATGTAATAAATGCTTGACTAGCAACAGTAGTTTGGCAGGACTTAGTCGTGTATAAGTCTGTAACGAGGGCACTACTTCTGTAATCACCAAGCAAGTTATCAAGTGAATCAAAGCAATGTCTTTCTAATATTCCTGTGTTTTATATTCTCTCTCTTTGATCCTAACCTACTTTGTGTTTGTACCCACTTCGTGTCTGAAAACTTGGTATCAGAGCCATGTTTTCCATTCTAGCTTAAACCCCCTTCTGGGAACTTCTTTTCCAACACTACTTCAAATCTTTTCTAAAAGAAAAAATTGAAGTGTATGCTCTGTGGTTGCCTTCTCAGGATCCTCCACACCAGAAACTTCACAAACTGTTTTGGTTAAAAGAATTTTGTATCAGTGGGATAAAAGTACGTTGAGATTTTGGCCCATGTGTTGGCAGTGTATCTCGGTTTATCTTCCCTAATATACAAAATTTAATTAATCAAAATTGGTCGAAGGTCTTATTTTGAAAAGAAAATATTTGTTGTAAAAAGGAAAGAAGACCCAGATTTTTCTTAAAGAACGAATCGTCTGTTTACTACCTACTCTTCTGCTATGTCCTCTTTAGTTCTATCAATGTCATCTCCCAGTAGAAACTCTTCATCCTCTTCTTCTTCTAATCTTGAATATTTATATGAGTTTGAATACCTACCTGATGACAGTAAGGTCCCCCTTACTGATCTCCCTTTCCTAAACCCCTATAATGCTTTTGTCAGACCCCAAACCTTTGTGAAAAAATCTGTCACCCAACTTTTCTCTACAAAATGCCCAACTTCTGTAAAGGAGTATGTCCAGGCCTCTAAATTTGACCAGTGTTTCATAGCAGCTACTGAAGCTGAGCAGCTCTTACCTCTAGAAATCTCAGTTGATTTGCCTCGTCTTTGGCAACAACAAGGATTTACGCATCTCCACTTTGGTGCAATCCGACTGACTATCACTTTCCATGGACGAAAAGGTTTACCTGTTACTTCCAGACTTGCTCTGGTAGATACCAGCTTTATGCAGTACCAGAACGCAGGTATTGCTACAGTTCAAACCACCCTAAATGCTGGAACTGTAATCTTTACTTTTTACCCCAATTTCAACATGCCCTTAGCAGATCCTCACTTGCTATCAGCCTTAAAAGTGCAAGTTCAAATTGGTGGTGCCTCCCAAATTCCTACCACATATGCAGCAACGTTTCACTACCAAATGGCCTACCGTCTCCAAAACCATGCTTTTGACCAGGGCTGTCCAAAAAACCCACCCGACCGAAGACCCGACCCGACCCGAAAATTCAGCTTCGGACGGTTTAAACTGAGACAGTCGGTCGGGTTCGGGTGGACTCAGAAAAACCCGAAAGTGTGTCGGTCGGGTTTCGGGTTTCATATATTAAGTTTCGGGTCACCCGACCCGACCGAATTTGTTACCTACTATAAAAGAAAAAAATTTGGGATTTCCCATTAGGGTTCTCTCATTTCTCAGTACTCGCCTCTCGCCCTCCGCCGATTTCCACCCCACGCCCACCCCACCCAGCCCCACCACGGATGGCCCCCACTGCACTCTGACCGGCGACCAAATCTCTGGCCAGTCCTTTCCTCTCGGACCGCTCCTGCTCTCCAGTCTCCACATCCACTCTCCTCTCGATCTCGCAGCCGATTGAGTCGATCGACAACTGTCAACGGCTAACTCTGGTACCGTGGTACGTTTCTCTCTCTCTCTCTCTCTCTCTCTCTCTCTCTCTCTCTCGCCAGTCAGTCTCCAATCTCCGTAGTTTTGATGATTTCGTTATAATTTTTTGAACTGTTGGTTTTGGATTTCTAGATCTCCAGAGTCCAGATCATCTGTGGACCACTCTCTCATTCTCGTTCACAGCCGATCGACGCCTAAATCTGGTACTTCTCTCTCTCTCTCTCTCTCAGTCTTTCTCTCTCTCTGGAAGTGAGTGGCGGCGGCGACGGTGGTGGACTGGTGGTTGATGGAGTTCGTTTTTTAACTGTTAGTTTGTAATTTGTTGCTAGATTTTGATGGAGTTCATCTCTGATCAGAGAGAACCCGTTTCTCTGTGTGTGTGTTCTTGTGGAGGGACGACTGTGAATCTGTGTGTGATGTAGTGATGTTTTGAGGGGAATATTGTGCGCTCACTGCTCACTGCTCACGTTTGTACTTTGTATATGGTTGATTTATTGTATTGCATTTTATAATGCCTAATTGCCTATTCAGTTCACAATTTGCCATATTAATTGTCCATATTAGTGCATCAAATTAGATGTTAGACTATTCAGGTGTATCTAAACGTGTAAACAATTAGCTCAGTCTTTGGGTTCCAAAAGATTTAGTTTTATAAATGTCAAATGGGAAACACTTCAGTTTTTGTTTATTGCTAGTTTGCTACCACTAAATTTGGTTCCTCATATAATCTTCTGGTGTCTATAAACTAGCTTTGGCAATTAGTGTTATATTACTTATAGTACCTGTAGCTTAGTTCCTTTTAATTTACTTTTTACTTTTATGTTAAAAAGTACTCTGATTCTTTTAATTTAACTGATTGAAAACCATCTGATCATCACTCTTGTTTGTTGTAGGTGATGGAGCGGGAGCCAGTTTTTGATTTCCATCCTGGAGGGGAACTTGAGGATGATGTTGTTGATATCGAAGAACTTGAACTTCAAGGTAATCCTAATCCTGCTGTGACTACCCTTGCCGATGTTGTCAATGTTGAAGATGATACGGTAGAAAAAGTTAATCAAGTGAGGGGAAAAAAAACCAACAAAAGAAAGCTTCCACCGCAAACTCCTAAAGGCCCCAACCCAAAAAAAGATCGATATCGATCTCCTGCCTGGGAGCACTTTGAAAAAATAATAGAGGGCGATGATACTTGGGGTGAGTGTAACTATTGCAAGAAAAGATATGCGGCTGATAGTAAAAAACATGGTGTTAGTAATTTGAAAGCTCACATTCCCGTTTGCCCGTTATATCCTCTTAGAGACCAACATGGACAACCAAACCTTTCATTCAAAGTCAACGAGGGGGGGGTGTTGACGTTGTGACAAGTGTATTTTCCTTTAAAGAGTGCAAGAGGGCTCTTGCAGAAACGGTGATTATTGATGAACTACCATTTAGGTTTGTTGAGGGGATTGGGTTTAGAAAGTTTTGTAAGGTCATGCAACCGAAATTCGCACCTGTCCCTTCTCGCCAAACAATTACTAGAGAGGTGGTGGCAATTAAAGACTACGAGAGGGGAAAACTAAAAAAATTATTAAAGGGCCGTAGGATTTGCCTCACGACTGATACATGGACATCAATTCAAAACCTTAACTATATGTGTCTCACTGCACACTTCATTGATGATGATTGAAAGTTGCAAAAGAGAATCTTAAACTTTTGTCAAATTGAAGATCATAAGGGTGCTACAATAGGCAAGAAAATTAATCTTTATTGCTTGAGTGGAATGTCGATGGTATTTTTACAATGACGGTAGATAATGCAAGTTTGAATGGCACGGCTATTGAGTACTTGAAAAGGAAAACAATGGATTGGAAAAGGACTGTCTTGGGGCATGAATATATGCATATGCGATGTTGTGCCCACATTTTGAATCTTATTGTCGTTGAGGGGTTGAAAGACATGAGTGAATCTATTTTGCGTGTTCGTGATGTGGTAAGGTATGTGAGATCTTCTCCACAAAGAATGGAGACTTTCAAGAAGTGTGTGGAGAAGGAGAAAATTAAATCGAAACAAACTGTATGTCTTGATGTGTGTACAAGGTGGAATTCTACTTACTTGATGTTGGAAATAGCCATCAAGTTTGAGAAGGCATTCCAAAGAATGGGGGAGGAAGACAGTAGTTTTATAAAATTCTTTGGCATAAAAGAAGGCGATGAGGATTTGTCATTGGAGGGTGAGGGTGACGAAGGTGGGAGCCATAGCCATAGGGTTCCAACTCCAAGACAAGCAACTGTCCCAAACAAGCTTGATTGGAAGAAGTGTGGGTTGTTTGTTACTTTCTTGAAGCTTTTTTATGATGCAACCAAGAAATTTTCAGCTTCTCTTTTTGTCACCTCCAATGTGTTCTTTCATGAGTTGTTTGAGGTTGATACCCGTATGGATGAATCAATCCTCAGCCGAGATTCTTTTATGTCTAAGATGGCAATTGAAATGAAAAGAAAATTTGAGACGTATTGGGGGGACGTAGAGAAATTCAATCCCTTACTTTATGTGGCGGTGGCACTTGATCCCCGGTATAAGTTAAGGTTGGTGAAATTTTGCTATACAAGATCCAAAGGGAGGACGGTGGGTGAGAAAATGGAGAAACAAGTGAAGGATGTTTTGAACAAGTTGTATGATTTTTATGAAAAAGAAGGTGAAGTTAGACAAAACGTGCCTAGTACAAGTTCAATGCCGAGAGCAATGGAGGAGAATGAGGATTGTGATCGTCGCTTGAATTTAGCTAAAGAATTTGACACTTACTTGGAGGAAGAGTATTCAAGTGTTTGTTCCTCAGAAGTAGACAAGTACTTGGGGGATTTGTGCGAACGTAGGGACAGTCCAGATTTTGATATCTTGGTATGGTGGAAGAACAATTCCAACAAGTATCCAATCTTGTCAAAAATGGCGCGTGATGTATTAGCTATGCCCGTGTCTACCGTTGCTTCCGAATTGGCCTTTAGTACGGGTGGTCGCGTACTTGATCCATTTCGAAGTTCACTCTCACCGTCAATGGTCGAGACTCTTGTATGCACCCAAAATTGGCTTTTAAGCACGGTTCCAATCTCTCTTCGACACTCTATGGATAAAGTTGAAGATCTTGAACGAGGTAATTTAATTCAATTGATGTAGTCTACTTACTATTTAGTTTTTTCTTAGTATTGTATTGAATTAAGTGTTTTTTGTTTTTGTTTTTCAGAACTCTTACAAGTTGAATCAACTGATGATGCAACGCAAGTTCCTAAGGATTGAGTGATGGGCATTTGGACAGTGGACCTTGGTAAAACATTTAACATTATGTTATTTTGTAATCTTTGAAGCTTTCAATTTAGTTGTATGATTTTTCTCTTTATGTAACAGGTTTGGTCAGTTTACATGGGCTTGGGGAGCACTTTGGACATTGAACTACAGGATTAGTTTATTTAATTATGGACTTGTGTGTTTGGTTGCTTTAAATTATTATGGACTTGTAGTTTTTTAATCACTTTGGACTTGTAATTGCTTGCCTAGGCTAGTAGACAGTGGACTGAAAATGTTATGAGTGGTTGTGTGGCTGCTGAAAAAATAGGGGAGGAGAGACTAGAGAGGTTGGTCACTGGTGTGTGGCTGTTCTTGTGTGTTTGCCTGTTTGGTCTGTTTTTTCTTTGCTATGTGGTTGTTTAGTTTCTCTTTTTTTTTTCCTGCTTAATCTTGCTGGAAATTTCTTGCTGGGAATGTAGTAGTACTCTAGTAGACTAGTAGTGGACTGGAAAGTCTGGAAATCTCTTGCTGGAAATGTCTGGACTGGAAATTGTGCCGTGTGTTTGGTTGTGTTTGGTCTGTTTATTTTTGGCTAATGCATGATGATTGCTAGAAAATTGGGCATTGAGCAATTTGAGCTATTTGGTCCAATTCCAACATAATTAATGAACTCTTTTTGATATGGCTTGGAGGATTGGTGGAAGTCTGGACTGGGATTGTGTAAATTTTTTATGTTGATGAATGAATGATTTTTTGTTTTTGATTAGTGCTGATGAATGAATGATTATGGCTGGAAAATTGGGCATTAAGGGCATTGGGCCTTGTGGCCTGTTAGGAAACTTGCAAATTTAGGAGATTAACAGCCCAAAATATTTAGGGAAATCGGAAAAATAAGTCCAGAAAAAATGAATTCGGCCCAAAATAAAAGGCCCACTGAAACGGCCCAATCCGAAGACCCGACCGAAACAGACCAAATCCACCCGACCACAAACCCGTCCGAACCCGACCAGAAGTTCGGTCGGTTGCAGGTTGATGTTTGTCGAACCCGAAAACTGTCGGGTCGGGTCCGACCCGACCCGAACCCGCCCGATGGACAGCCCTACTTTTGACATGTCCTTACCTTCCTCCACAGATGAAGCCCTTTTCCTAACCGTAAATGCACCTCACCAAGCTTCATGTGTCCATGTCCCCCGTCAGATTTCCCGTCCTGAACTTCCCAAGCTTCTCCCAGAATCTTGGGTCACAGCTTACGAGAAAAATCAAAACAAGCTTATACCTGTTCAATCCTCCAATCCAACCTTTATTCCAAAACCTGATGGTACCGTGGAAATCTCTTTTCCAAAAGACACATCTGCCTCATCTTCCACCCATCTTGTTATTTTTCCCTCGAGCATTAACATGTTTGTCGATGGTTCTAGACATGGCCCCCCAATTCAATATTTCAAACCCAGTGGCCTTCCAGTCTACTATTTCAAAAATTCAAAAACAGGTCATTGTTACTTTGATGTCTGTGACTGTGATGACTGTTACCAAGAAAGTCTTCTTGAAGATGACCCTTGTCCACTATGCACTTTTCCACCTCTCACTCCTTATAAATCTCCACCATCTCCTCAACCACCATCTGATGATGGCTCTTCAAGTCAACCCAATGGGTGTTTCATGTTTACCTCCTCTTCCTCCTGGACTGAAGCAGATTTTCCTCTTTTGAACTTCCACAGTTCCCAAGAAAGGACAACCCACTGTCAAAAAATTCCAAACCCTACTACCATTCTCCCTGATGGTAGTACCAAAGCAGTATCAGCAGCAGAAGCAGCGATAAACTGGCAATCAGCCAATTCTCTCGCTCAAAACAAAATTCTCTAGAGAATTGCTAACTCTCAGCAAAATTTGGAGAATGCTGTTCATAGGAAATTATCAACCTTGGAACTTCTTATCAGAGATTTGCAGCAGAAAATTCAGAATGTTCACCAAGAACTTCTCCAGATGGCTTACGCCAACCAAGTATTTTCAGCAGCTTTTTACCACAAAGATGCTGAAATGAAGCATTTAAAGAACTAGCTTCACTCTCTTCAAGCTCAACAGAATTCTTAACAGAAAAGCTCATTTGACATGTTCGCATCCTCCTCTCAACAAAGTTTGTTTGGGTATCCTCAAATGTCTCAACCTTTACCTATAAACCCTACCCCAATATTTGGTGAGTCCAATATTTTTGGAAACTCATCAGCTTTTCTTCCTCCACCAAAAAAAACCATCTCCACCAAAACTTCCTTTTCCAAAACTCCAGATAAAACCTGTTCAACCTTCACCTGTTTTGTCTTCACCTTCTACTTCTACCACTGTCCCAGTGACCTCCACTCATTCTCAACCATCAGACCCAAATTCCAAATCACCACAGTTAATGGTCCAACCAATTTCTAGTCCTTCCAAAAATCCAAATTTCGCTCTCCTAAATACCTTAGCCACCATACCTGAAACCCCATCTCCTGAACCAACCATTGAGTTTGATTCAGATACTGAATCCACAAACTCTATGTCCATTCCTCATGTTTTCATGATGAACCCGGAAAACCCAGAAGAACATGTTGAAGATCACATCATTGAAGAAGGTCCTGAGTTTGATACACCTCCAGAAATTCCAACCTTTGATTCCTTCTCACATTCCAATATTCATACCCAAGGTTTCTCTTTTGATACTATTCCTCCATCAAAATGGTTGGATAAACTTTATGAGATCCATGCTTGGTGCACTGCTGTTATGCTTTCCCCAAATGCTACACTCAATGATGTTATTACTAAGTGTACAACAAAATTCCTTGGCCGTCTCCATCAATGGTACTTAGCTCTTGGTGAGTACCGACAGCTGCAGCTTAAGCAACTCCCAACGCTTGATCAATTTATCTCAGTCCTACATACTGAGTTCCTCGGAGACCATAACAACACTAAAGAGTTTGGTCGAGAAGAATATCTCAGCATGAAGTGTTGTTCATTCAAAAGAAAAGACTTGGAGATCCATTATAACCGTATGTCTCAACGGTTTTATCTCCTCAACGGCATGGATGATGTCAACTTTAAGCAAGCTTTTCTCAATTCCCTTCCTGAACCATTGAGAAATGAGACAACAAGGCTCTTTCAGACAAAAGGATTGACGCTGAATGCAACATCCCTTGGCGGTATTTACCAGCATTCTTTGATTGCCCTGGAAAAATTGTGCAATCACCAGAAATTCCTCAGAACTCTTGAAGAACAGGGAAAACTTCTTGGCAAAGCATGTGATAGACGAGACTTGTCTATAAAGTACAAAGACAAGAAGTGCACTTGCCGTCCTTCATATCGAAAGTCCAAACACTTTCAGAAATGAAAGTTCCGATCCCCTGGCAAGTTTTCAAAGTTTCCTACATCTGGCAAGTTCTCACGCCGAAAAAAATGAAAATTCTTCAAGAAGAAACAGTTCAGAGGGCAGTGAAAATTTGATCGCTGTCACATATGCAGAAAGAAAGGGCACTATGCAAAACAGTGTCCCAATAAAGTAGCTCGAGACAAGATGGTGAACTCTTTGGCTCTCATCAATGATGATATTGAAATTGAATCTCTATTCTCTATTGATGATGAAGCAACAGATGAAGCGGTCCTAGCATTCACCTTTGATGACTCTTCCTCAGAATCCGGTGATTCTTCTGATGATTCTGACTCATTCCCTTATGAAATCCAAACCTTTGGATTCTCAAGCATCATGCTAGTCCAGCCTTTAGCTAAGGTCAACATCTTACTTGGAAAGTATGAAAAACCCATACCAGTTATCGCTTTCTTTGATACTGGTGCAGCAGCCTCCATTCTCAACCCAGCAATTCTCCCCAAGTCCTACTGGCAGTCCTGTTTCAGACCCTTTATAGCAGCTAATGGAGAAACATTTGTCATCACTCTGCTCAGTAAGCCTATTACCATCCAACTTTCCCCTGGATATACCATTAAACACCAAGTTTATGGTTCTGATCTCCCAGGAAAAGATTTATTATTAGGCTTTGATATTCTCCAAAATCTCAGCAAAATCTCCTGGCTCAAAAAAGGCTTGAAATATAAAAACTACCTATTACCTTGGACCACTCAACCCAATCTCTTTTCCATAAAAAATTTTTCCACCATCAAAGAAACCATAATCCAAACTTCTTGTGCAGAATCTCATTCCCAGTTCCTTACCAAATGCTCCAACCCATTTTGGAAAAATCCAGATTTCTTCATTTCTCTTGCCTTCAAGATGAATGAAGACATCAGTCCCACCAAAGCTACCCATCATGGAATGAACCCAGAACACTACCAGCTTCCTCTTCAAGAACTCCAACAACTTCAGTGAGAAGGTTTAATCGAGCCCACAACCTCTCAGTGGGCCTGTGAAGCATTCTATGTGAACAAAAGGACAGAGCAGATAAGAGGAAAGCTCCGCCTGGTTATCAATTACCAGCCTCTTAATCATTTTCTGCAGGACAACAAATTCCCTCTTTCTCGAAGAAGTGTTCTTTTCGCCAACTTGCCTAAAGCTCAAATTTTCTCAAAATTTGACTTAAAAGCAGGTTTCTGGCAACTAGGCATCCATCCAGATGATCGTCCCAAAACTGGCTTTTGCATTCCAGGTCACCACTTCCAGTGGTCAGTTATGCCTTTTGGATTGAAAACAGCTCCATCCTTATTTCAAAAGGCCATGATTCGGGTATTTGCTCCTCTTTTATCCTCAGCCCTTGTATATATTGATGATATTCTACTCTTCTCCCCCGATATCGAGTCTCATGTTCTCCTACTACAATCTTTTCATTCCCCTGTCCAAACCCATGGCATAATGCTCTCAGAGAAAAAAATGCTTCTTGCTCAACCAGAAATTGATTTTTTAGAGATGCATATCTCTAAAGGTCAATATACCCTTCAGCCTCATATAGCCTTCCAACTGGACCATTTTCCAGATAAAAACCTCATAGTCAAACAAGTTCAACAGTTCCTTGGAATTGTTAACTATATGGCTGATTTCATTCCCAACCTTGCCCAATACCGTACTCCTATCTCAGCTCTACTAACGAAAACACCTCCTCCTTGGTCAGTCCATTGTACCAAAGCTGTCACTAACCTCAAAGCCATATCCAAAACCCTTCTTCCATTAACCATACCTTCCGATGGGAAAAGAGTCCTTCAGACAGATGCCTCTGATCTTTATTGGGGAGCAGTACTTTTGGAAGAAAATTCAGAACAAAAGCACAGAATTTGTGGATACAAGAGTGATGCATTCTCTCCAGCAGAACTCCATTACCACTCTACTTACAAAGAAATTCTGGCAATCAAAAGGAGCATTGAAAAGTTTGAATTTCATCTAATCGGTCATCATTTCTTAATTGAGACTGATATGATGAGTTTTCCCAGCATGCTCAAGTTTAAACAGAAGCACCTTCCAAAAGCACAGTTACTCAGATGGGCAAATTGGTTTTCCAATTGGAGTTTTGATGCTGTCCACATAAAAGGAAAAACAAATGTCCTCCCTGATTTTCTGTCAAGGCTCAAAAAAGAAATCAACCAGTTTTCAAAAACAAAACCCTATTCATTTGTCCCTGGTTGTTTTCCAATGATTTCCTGTTTCCACCCAGTTAATCTTCCTATCCACCTCTAGTGTCATCTTGTTGTGTTAACTCTTCTTTCTAGGTGTATCCAAATGTGTCAAAACCTTCAAAATCTTTGTATTTTCAAATATGGTCTTGATGAAGGTCCTATAAAAGGTTTACCCTTCCATCCTGTTTATCCTTTTCTCACCCAGTTTGAAGTGTCTTACCATAATGTCTTTTATTTCAAAAAAGAAGCCTTTCTTCTCTTATGGTATTTAGTTGATGTGTATACTATAAGTGTCAGTTTCAATAAATCAGCAGTTTTGGTGTATTTCGCCCGTGCAGTGTTCAATCAAGTCCAACCCCCAGAAGATTTCTTTTTGAAATTTCTCTTGCTTTTTGGCAACATACCATACTGGCAACAGCAGATCAGGCAAATCCCCATTGGTCCAAATGAAGACCTTCAATTTGCTTTTTGGTTAACTTGCAACAACAGATGTCTTCCTAATCCAGATGGTTCTCTCACTTGGCGAAAGGAGTATCACACTATATTCCTCTCGGCATATCAAGAGTCCCCGAGCATTGAGATCCACAATGGAAATTATTTGGTCATGACTCAAACAATGTGTTCACTCAATGGCTTGACACCTGCAGAAGTTCCCGCATCTCTCCTCCATTATGAGTCTGCAAATTGGAAATTCAATGACACTTATCTGGAAGAATGGCGCCAAAATATCCGCTATCTTTTGGAACAGTATTATTTGACAGAGGACTATTCTGGAAGCAGTGGTTCGGATAAACCTGAATGACATCTCAATGCTCAGGCCAAATGTCTTTTTTGTGTCCTGTAATATCAAGTGTAGTAGTTATCCTCTTTTTCCGGAGAGGGTGAAATAATGGGACTTTCTATTAAGTTTGCACGTTGTAGTAATTGTGGCAGGAGTAGTCATAGTTGTGAATAGTAAAATAGGAAGTAAAGTCCTGATGTAATAAATGCTTGACTAGCAACAGTAGTTTGGCATGACTTAGTTATGTATAAGTCTATAACGAATATAATTGGTGATAAACCAATTATATGCATATACTGTTTGTATGAGGTCAGTCCCCCTCCTTACGCCTATAAAAGGAGGGCTCTACTTCTGTAATCACTAAGCAAGTAATCAAGTTAATGTTTGCTATAATATCTCAGTCTCTTGCTCTCTTATACTTTCTTGTTGTGTTCTTTCTCCGATCCTAACCTACTTTGTGTTTGTATCCACTCAGTGTCTGAAAACTCAATTCCATCGTCTACTTACGGGTCCCAATTGATAGCACCTAGCTAAGAGATTTTGAAACTTGAGATTTTAGGAATCAAACCCTTAAGTCCCAAGTCTTGACCACCTGGTGAACTCCTTAGGTAACCCAAATGGGATTTCAGAGTTGCTTTTTCCTATTTGCAATCAGTTGTTTGCATTTTCTTGAATCGCATTCATTCAGTTGTTTGCATTTTCTTCACCCATCTTGTGTCCATGTCAATGATGACGAAAGATCACACGTTTCGATTGGATTACGTTCACACAATGTTGATGGGTTTCCTCATCTGATATCTAGTTGATTGGTTCCACAAAAATCTCTCTTAACCTTTCATCCTGTTACTAAAAAAGGACAATTATCCAAAGTCATCATCTTCTTCTTCTTCTTCTTCTTCTTTTTTTTTCCTTTTCAGCATTATCAGTCTCGTGACATTCTATTAACCGTGACATCATTATTAAAGCAAATTTGTTTGGGTCACTCTCTTTACAAAAATGATTGTGTTAAGAGGTTTTGATTAATTATGGAAAGGCGCGATTGAAGGATTCGGGATGACTTATTGCACTATTCAGCAAAATAACGTTGTTTTGCACCTATTTAAATGTTTATAGCTACATTAGATTAGATCTATATTCATCAATGGTTATTAGGCCGAACTTTTCTATGGTAGCATCGTAAGAAAACTCGGCCTTAGCGGTACATTCACGGTAACAGTGGAACCTTCGGCAAAACAACATTGTTTTACACTTTTTTATATGTTTATAGCAAGATTAATTAGATTAGATCTATATTCGTCAACAGTGGGACATTGACAGTGACAAATCCCATGGGAGTTATATGCTACAAAATGAAGTTAAGAGAGTTCATCTATACATTGACCAAATCGCATGGGGTGCAAGTGAAGTTTGTTCCTTTATCCTAACCTAACCTCTGTAGTGGCCGGGCTGAAATTTCTGAAGGTTCATAAGGGTCATAAAGGTAGAATCGCTACGGATCCATCGTTCAGTTGTCTCAGTTCATCTTTAAGTCGAGTCATATCCTGACATGTCGCATCAATTTTCTCCCGAAGGATAAGCAGATCCTGGGCATTTTACCGAGCTTCAGGGTAGTTCCCCAGGTGTTGTAGAGCTCGTTACGTTCGACGGTTGTCCTCATCGTTCGGTGTAGTCTTCTATCAATGGATCTACTTTGTTCGGTAAGGAGGGCTTTGTTCAGTGATGTTCCCTCTCGTTCTTTACGTTCGGAGACCGCTGTTGTGGAACATTCTAGAAGCTTCTGATGATACGTGAGTTGTCTTCTCTGATAACCAAAGTGACATCTCTGGTTGTTTGACATTGACAAACGCGACTCTGCAATCCCCAACAAACAGCGTTCATTAAATGCTCCTGACATGTGACGTCATTCGAACGTGGCGAAGCACGTGGGTTGCAGAACCAGCTTGTTCAGCACTCTACATCTTTGCCTATAAATAGAAGAGTGCCCTTTCTAGGGCAATGATCGATTTTCACCCTCATCTACTCTCTTCTTTCTCCTACCATAATTTCTTACTAACTTCTTTCCTCTATCTCCACTTACTGACTAGATCGTCGGAGTTTCTTCCTGGTGGAACACCCCCCCTCCGGTTCTGTAGGTACACAAAGATCAACGTTGCTCTTCCACAGTTCATCAAACGGAGAGAGAGGCTCAAGAAGGGTCAAGGGTGATTTCAGCCCCCCCACAACCTCATCTCAACCAATTATGACGGACATCAAATTTCTCTCCATATAAGTTGAACCCGTAATCTCACAGCAATACTTAGTGCTACTACTAATAAGTAATAACCGCCGACCAACTTTCACGCATGGTTTAATGAGATTAGATTTAGATTGGCTTAGAGCATCCATAGTGGAATAAGCAAAATTGAATAATCAAAACATGCCACATCAGATTTTGATTATTCATTATAGAGGTTGTTAAAGTTAACAATGCTAAGTCCCACACTGGTTATTTTTTTCCCATAATCAAAACTAAGCCAGTTGTCCTTCCCTCCAAATTATTCACGCCTATCTCATCCCCAAAAATTTTCCCGCTGCTCCTTCCCATCCAATTCTTTCCCGCTGTTTCGTCCCCTTATTTTTCCCTCCATTCACGCCTACTACCATTGTTAACTATATTGTCTTCTTTCATCCTCCAACGGAAGCAGAGAATCAAACTATGGATCCACAATCTCCATCCCAAATGGAATCAGAAAATCAAAGGAAAACAAGGAAAATGAAAGCAACGGTGAGTTGGATTCCCATCGATCGAGAGGGACGACCTTCAATTTGTCGTAGAAAGAGAAAGCAGCAGTGAGAATATTGAAAAGGAAAGCAGAGAACCCAGAGAAAAGAGGAGAGAGAAGGTGAGTTGGACATGCACCCAGTTTTTTTAGGCGACCAATTATGACAAGTGTGTTGCCCAAGTAGGAGGCCTCCGGGTTGTAGTATCTTGTGTAGGGTGGGGTCCAATTAATTTGGTTATTGGCAAAATATTGCTAGCTTTGATTATTCAATGGTCAAAATTTGATGAGTTGTTTAGATGTTGCTAGGTTTGGTTATTCCAATGTGAGCACTTTTTTAATCAAATATTGCTAATTTTAACAATTTTTTGTTTTGCTTATTCCATTGTGGATGCTCTTAGATAGTTAAAATTAGGGGTGACAAATGTGCGGGTTTGGGCTAAATTGGGTAAGTTACAAGTGGGTTGGGTCTTTAATGGGTCATTGACCCATTAATTATGAACTCAATTACTCATACCCAACCCAACCTATTTATTTAAAATTAAACCCAACATGCCCATTAATCCAACTACATAAATATTTAAATTGAATAAAATACCCATGTCCACTAAAATGACAATATTACCCTATACATCTAAATGACTACCCAAATACACTAAAATTACCATATTATCCCCTTTTTTACATGATAACAAAATATTTAAGTTGACCTAATTCACCGGCTTTGTCTTTTTTACATGCATGTTATAAAGATTTCTGACATGGTAATTGGGTACATCCACGGCTTTTGTAAGTTCCACTTAGGCTCTGTTTGTGGACGTAAAATACTTTTTCGTAAAATATTTTACCCATATTTCATTGTTTTGCATTGGATGCCGTTGTTGGTCAATGATGACTATTATCGCCATCTTGCAATCGAGCCGATTTGTCCTTGTACTCATCAATCATTCTCCCATTTCTCAAAAAAATAGAAGTCATTTCATTTACCACTTTCGTTTAAGCATGCAGATGATACATAGTATGATAAACGATCTGGCAACACCATACTAAATATGGAATGAGAGAAGAGAGAGAAAATGGTAAAAAGAAGTAAACGTTTTTAGTCCCGTTCCGCTTTCTCAAATAAGTACTTCAAAAATAAGGATCTATTTTCAAGCTTAAAAATAATGGGCATACAAAAATAATTTTTTAATTTTGTCAATAGAGTTTAATCTATCAAAAAGATCCATATTGAATTTTTTTAATTTCAGTAAGCCTATTATTTTTAAGCTTGAAAATTACGAATAAGTACTTATTTTTCGAGATATTTTTCGGTGCCAGGTGGATATATCCCACTTGGAACCCACCCAATTTTTTCCAATTTGAAGGGATAGTGAGAGATTGTAAGAATTGGAAAGTTGGTTTGTTTTGTACTATTGGAAGAGAGAGAACGTGAGAATTGAGTAGTTTGATTTATTCTGTACTAGGAGAGAGAGAGAGAGAGAGAGAGAGAGAGAGAGAGAGTGTGTGTGTGTGTGTGTGTGTGTGTGGAGCAGATACAAGAGGAAAGTCCGTCCGTTTGACTAGGAGGGTATAAGCAGTTAAGCACATTAATACTCGATCAGGAGATCGACTGAGAAGGGTTCAATTAGCTGCGTCATGTTCATGACTTATTAGGTCATTTAAGTTGACCCAATTAAAACCCAATTAAAAAATGGGTTAAATGGGTTGGACCCATTCTAACCTAATTAATAAATGGGCTGGGTTGGTTTATTTTTTAGTGGGTGGGTCTGGGTTGATTAATGGGTTTGGGTTCAATTTGCCACCCCTAGCGGCGAGACTTAGCCACCCGCCGGAGAGTGAATATCTCATAGGCCTAGATCTTATGCTTTGATGCCATGTTACTCGGTATTGGGTAGAACTCCCCCCCAAAAGCTAGCTATTGAAGTGAGGGTGACGCTTATATTCGTCATTTTACTTTGGTACCCAAGCGATGTGGGACTTCGCTTGTGTAATCAACCATTGATTATATCACTATTTCCAGTGAATATATTTATTAGGATTTGCTCCAATTATATTCTTTAGGTATATTGGCCCTTCAGTGGGGGACTTTTTAGGTTCATGCTTATTTTGATCGTAGAACTTGTCAAAACTCGTTCCAATTATCGCATGAAACTTTTTCTATGGATCTACAGTTGTGACATGACATGAGTGGCTCCTAGCAGCATATTATGACTACCCTAGATAGTAAGATGAGGCCTTAACGCCGACTACAATTCTTGCATCATACAATTTCCCCATCTAGTCGGAAGGGCATTGAAGAATGTCAAAACCTATAAATCATGTGTGCTTTGTCTAAGTAATACAAATATTATGCTTATAAATTCTAATTTATCGCCTTGCCCTGACCAAGGTCTTCTTGGAGCCAGTCCTTTTTACCAAGGTCTTCTTGGAGCCAATCCTTTGAAGATCACATAGGACATACTCTCTTTACTTAAGGGTAATTGGTTACTCATTAAACATTTATGTCTCCATGCTGGTCTCACTAAGCCCCACGAGTACATTTTCATTCTTCAATGCTATTATGTAACTTACTATAATCATAATGTGTACTGTTATTTTCTCAAGATGGTCATGATGTTCTCATTTCATGGATTATCCGCGCATTTGCAATCATATGTACATATATTTGACATGCATGTAAACCTCCAAGTTAATAGGCATGCACAGCCACATTAAGTGAACTAGTTCCCTAAGGGTGCGTTTGGAAGTGGGATTAGGTTTGGAGGTGTTATGTAAGAAGGGGGGATTGGATAGTAAGGGGTATTAGATAGTAAGGGATGACCCACATTGATGTGATATTTATGGATGGGGTATTAAATAGTAGGTTGTTTGGATGAGGTATTAGATAAGGGGGATTAAATAAGACTTTGTTTGGATGAAGGATTAATAGGGGTATAAGGAATGGTGGATGATGTAAAAAGCTGTCAAATGACCCTTTTGCCCTTGTGCAGTCTCAAACTTAATTATATATTATGTTATATATATAATTTAAAATATAATTAATATTCTCACTTTAAGCCATAATATTTAATTTGACTAACAAATGTACACATTTAGTAAAATTAGAAAATAAAAAAGTCAGTTATAATTTGAAAAAATTCGGTTTTTTTTTTAAATTATGGATTTATTTTTCCTTTTTTTTTGGGGAAAAACACATTGTTTGGTAGGTGAAAAAGTGTCCAACAATATTTGTAGGTGAAATCCCATGTGGCCAACATATTTATTTGGTGATCATGTGCCTAACTAATTAGGTTGGTAAAATTTTTCCTTATAAATTGTTCTCATGTCTCTGCTTCTCATTTCACTTCTCATATTTGATAATAAAAGTATTTTCTTTCATTGGTCAATCATATTGATGGAACGGCGAGTTTGGACCGTTGCGGAGGAGGAAAACTTACTTTCCAACCTTACAACCCTTCGAACTGAAGGAATTTGGAATGGCGAGCCTAGTCAGTGGCAACCTGTCTTCTTGGAATATCTTCTAAATCAAATGCAAGTTTCTTTTCCCGAAGCAGGTATCGAACCAAATCATATACTTACCAAGATGAAGTATTGGAAACGAGATTATTGCGACGTAGTTGATATGCTTCACCGTCCTGGATTTGGGTGGGATTCAAATGAAAACAAAGTCGTGGCGGAAGATGAAGTTTGGAATGAATTAATCCGAGTAAGTAAATTTTATATAAAGTCTCGTTCAATAAATTGAATTTTATAGGAAGTTTTGTTTACTAAAGTTTCTAAAATGTTTCCCTTTACTTTATGTAGGAACGGCCACGAGTGAGACTTTATCAGGACAGGGCCAGTTCCCAAATTCAATCGATTGGGCCAAATTTTCAGTCGTGAGGAAAACTAGAAGGTCGAAGTTGAAGGCATGTGTTCGAAGAATAAATTTGTAATTGTGAAATAAATGAATTTGGGTTTTCATGGCTTCCTAATTTTGTTTATGTATGTGTGTGAGAGTGTATTTATGTTGATCATCTGTATTGTATCATGTTTTGAAGTGAATCATCAAACGACCGAATAATTCATCATAGCCATGCGTTACTTTTGAACCAAATAATAGAACCAATATGTAATCACGTGATTTATGCAATAAAATGTAGAACTTACGAAATTCTTACAAGTTATATAATATTTCCCAACTTAATTCTTTCGAATTTGTGAAATAGAACTTACAACTTCATTCCGAACCAGAAAACAGATGTGCCAATAAAATACAACATACGAAACCTAATAAAAAAGTTATAACAAAGTATGTTGTTCAACTTGTTTGATGTTGAACTTCCAAACCACTTGAGGATGTCGAAGCACCGTCACTTGATTGATGTTTGGTTCGGGCCAACTCCATGTCTTGAATGAGCCGGTATCTTTCCTCATGAAATGCTAACAATGCTTTTTCCGCATCGTCTAATGTGTTGTACTTTTTCTTCAAGTTCCCCGCGTATCCATTAACTTGCAATTCCGCGGCCGCCCAACTTGTATATATTCCCGGTTTACGGCCAATGAAAACCACCCAAAACTTATCTTTATCTTGACTTCCCATCGAAAATCTATTTGGATACAACAATTACGATTTTTAAATGTGAAACAATAGTAAAAGTATGCATACAAATAAATATGGCTCAGATATATTTGACCGGCATTTAGTGCACTACTTGGCTACAAGATATGATACCGAACAGTGATTGAACCCTTGGCCCTCATAACTTGTCCCGCCAAGGTAAGTGACTCGCCTAAAATTGTCCCCTCGTATATCATCATAGCCTACGTACTCGTATATCATCATAGCCTACATATTAACGACAATGCGACAACAAAACAGCCTCAAAGCAGCAGCAGTAGTGACAAAACAGGAAAACAGTCCAGAAACTGCAGCAGCACAGCAGCGCATTGGTGCTACTTCAATGCACAACAACTGAACAAAACGAAATATTTGGAACGGCCAGCCAATACTACACATAAGTGACCAAAAAAATGCAGAAAACAGGCACCAAAACTTGTGAAAACAGCCACCAATATAGCTTGGACGCGCACACACACACACACTCTCCAAATAACTGCACAGCCAACACACCTCCACATCCCCCACAGCCACCCCTAACCCAGAATAGTGCACAAACCATCACTGTTCAACCAATTGAGTGGGCTCAGAAAATAACTACGAAACACACGAGGGTACGCATGGCTGCAACCAAAAGTTGCCCCGCCAAGGCACGACCTTGTTTACCAATTCATTTTTTCATCATAGCCCCACACAAACACAGTTATTTAGGCTACTGGACAGATGAGCAACAACATGGTGGAAACTGGACAGAGCAGGGAACATATATGCATTACTTGGACACAAAATGCAGCTATGCTGCACAAAAATAAAAGCAGCAACACCAACAGAGCCCATAACAGATTCCCTGCAATCCATGAAATCACAAACCAGCCCTGAAAACATCACAAAAATCCTGCAAATTCCAGCCCACAATCCAAACAGAACGCTGAAATTGAACAAAAGGGAGTATAGAAACCGAGCCTGCCACACACACACACACACACTCTATCTGCACCTGCTAAACACACACACACTACACCCCCTCCAAATTTGCACAACCAGAACATAAGAAAACTGCACAACCAGAACCAGATCAAAACTGCAGAATCAAAGGTAACAACAGCCAAGAAAGTGTGTAAGTGCAGTTAAGAAAAATTTCATTTGGCTCAGAACAATGTCATCATCGCCACCACACCATCCCTCTCCAACCATCATAGTGAGCTCAAGAAAGTACTAAGAAACGCACGAGGGTACGCATGGCTGCAACCAAAAGTTGCCCCGCCAAGGCACTACCGTCATTTACATTGTCATTTTTTCATCATTGCCCTATTAAGAACCACTTAAGAACCATTGGAATTAAGAACAACAAACTTGACAGAGCAGAAACAGCATGCTCAAAACTGAACAGAGCAGAAACAACATGCTATAAACCTATGCCAAAACAGTCCAACCACTGCAAAAAAAGTCTGAAACTGCCCACAAAGTGCACCTGCTAAAAGGGGGGATATGACAATGCCCCTTCACAATACCCCATGCAAATGGTGCAGAAAACTGCACTTTACACTCACACACACACACACACACTGATAAGCCACCACTTAACAAACAAACATAGCTCAAAAGTACAAGTGTCCAAAAGAACTAGCTGCCATTTGGCTCAGAACAATGTCATCATCGCCACCACTAATGATCATGAAACTGTGTAAGTGCAGTTAAGTGATTCAAACGTTTGGCTCAAAACTGCAAAACCAAAACTGCAGAACCAGAACAGAACCAGAACCAGAACCAGAACCAGAACAGAACAGAACAGAACAGAACCAGAACCAGAACCAGAACCAGAACCAGAATAGAACCAGAACCAGAACAGAACAGAACAGAACAGAACCAGAACCAGAACCAGAACCAGAACAGAAGCAGAACACAACTGCAAAAGCAGAACAAAACACAATTGCAGAAACCATTCGACTCCCCAACTGGACAAAGCAAAAATCATAACAGGCTCAGGAAATTACTAAGCAACGCACTAGGGTACACATGGCTGCAACCAGTAGTTGCCCCGCCAAGGCACTACCTTTATTTACTTTGTCATTTGCTCATCATTGCCCTATTAAGAACCACTTGGAACCATTGGAATTCAGAACAGCAGAGTGAACATATCAGAATCAGCATGCTAAAAACTTAACAGAGCAGAAAACTGGACACACACACACACACAAACACACTCTCTGCACCTTATACACACACACACTACACCCCCTCCAAAACTGCAGAACCATAACAGATCAAAACTGCAGAACCAGAACAGAACACAACTGCAGAACCAGAAGAGAACACAACTGCAGAAACCATTCAGAACACAACTACTACAGAAACACAAACACAGAATCCCCCTTCACAATACCCCATCCAAACAGGCCCTTATCCAGAAGTGTGAATGGATGCCATTGGCTCAGAACAATTTCATCATCGCCACCATTAATGCTCATGAATAGAGTGCAAGTACAATTTTAAGTGATTCAAACATTAGGCTCAGAAAAATATCATCATAGCCACCAACATAGCCAGCAGTTATGTAATCGATGTGGGCTCAAGCAATTAATGGAAAACCATTGGAAGCTACTCATGGCTGCAACCACAAGCTGCCCCGCCAAGGTAACTACCATTTTTAATTTATTCATCATCGCCCTATTTGTACTGCACAATCAACCAAACCCTGTCATGCAAAGATATTATAAATTACATAACAATCTTAATAATAACAGACCCACATTACCATAAACACATTAACATACATACGATAACAACATTCGATTACATCACCAGATAGGATACAAATTAGTGCATCATGCATTTTTGTTGAAATTAGTCATTACAAATTAACAAATGGCCTAATCTGTACGACGATAACGTGCAGCCACTTCAAAAAAAGTGGGTCAAGTACCAATCTTACTTATAATGGTACTTAAGCCACTTCAAAAGGGCACTACTATTGCCACTAGACCGGACCATACACCTCACCGGCGAGGATGGCCTCCACCAAAGCTTGCCTCTCCTCGGGCTTTGTGCCATAGAAGTCGTCAACCCTTTCTTCGTGGCTCACGATTATGGCACTCAGCTTGAACTTCACCGCCAATGTAATATTGAGCTTTGACCATCGTGCGTCGGGCGGAGAGCTCTTTCTCATAGCCAAAGGAATTGGCCAATTTCTCCACATAGACATTGCTAGATTTCAAGAAATTGTCCATGCTTGCATAGATGGACAACTCCGCTTCACCAATTCTTGACCTCTTCCTCCCCTTTTGGGCTCCGGCATTGGCTGCCGGCAATGAGCCACGTGGAGCGGACGTAGGGAATGATGCATGAGGTGTGAACGGTTGAGGAGTTATGGGAGTTGTGGGAGTTACGGGAGTTGTGGGAGTATTGGGGAGATTTGTGTCGTATTCAGTGAATAGAGCTTCATAGAAGTCATTGGAGTTGTGTTGCTCCACACTTTCGTTGGCAACTTCCGGACGTGCCATTTCGTCATAATCTTCCGCACCCGCCCCCGTAGCCCTATCCTTGCCAAATATTCATTGCCAATCCTCAAAGTACGGGAAAGACTTCCCGTACAAGCCTTTGGCCTTGTTAGGAAACACCTACACAAATATTTGCACTTTCATTACGAATTCTCATGTCTCATTATTGAATTAAACCATTGGAATTCAGAATTGGATAAAGGGCTACCTTTTCATACGCATCCCATACGGGTTGCTCAACGTCGATGCGATTGTTGATAGCATCCCACCCGAAACCACTTGGGCCAGTGATATCAACAATTCTAGCCCATATGGATTTCCAATGCTTCACCTTGGAGTCAATGTGGGGGTTAGCCCTAAGGTTGGACCCCGGGAGCACTTTTTGTAACTCCTTCTCCAAATGGGTGAAGTAACCCGTTTTGAAGCCATTATCGGCCTTCCATATTCCCCCTTCATCATTGATCAAGCACTTCATTAGTGTTTCCTCCTCGATTTTCCTCCAACTCCTACATTTTTGCTTCGAAGGCCCTTCCACCTCCACTACTTCCACTTCATTAGTAGCCATTTCTGCAAATGCATTTAAATTTATGCAACTATTGGGAAGGTAGGACCTTAACCATTATGTTATAGAAAACATTGGGAAATACAATAGTACGTTACAAGTTATTCAACAACAACAATTAACTGAAGAAGTTACAAATAGTACAATTACAATGTCAACAAGATCACAATCAAATACAATCAAGGAATAATGCCCTCCACTGGTCCCCCACCATTTGCTAACCAATGGTTATACATGGCCGCCGCTAAAGTATCCCTCCCTGCAGTCCACTCATTGGAACTGTCTACAACACCAATGTGATCATCAACAGGGACATCGTTGATATGTGCTCGTTCCCACGCTTTGTACTCGTGTTCAATTGGATCGTTTGGCATCTCTCTCTTAATTAGGTTATGAAGAAGACAACAGGCTGACACGATACGACATTGAGTCCTTATTGGGTAAAAGGAGGGAGATCTCAAAATTGCAAACCGCTTCTTGAGAACCCCAAAGCTTCTCTCAATGCAATTCCTAGCGGCGGAGTGTTTCATGTTGAAGAACTCCTCTTTGCTTGTTGGCAAATAACCTTGCCTCCAAATATTAATGTGGTATCGTTGGCCACGGTATGGTGCTAGAAAACCGTTCCCATTGGTGTAGCCAGCATCAACAAGGTAATAATGTCCTGTAACGAATGGAAGACAACACATTGATGGGTGGATAATTGTAATGGAGTCAAACGAAAGATCAACCTAGGATATGGAACATACCATGGGGGACTCTGAGACCGTGGGGTCTTTCCATGGCGTTCCCAAGGATTCTAGAGTCAGTGGCCGATCCTTCCCAACCAGACAATACGTAGACAAATTTTAGGTCCCGAGTACAAACACCTAAGACATTTGTAGCAATTTCACCCTTCCTCGACCTATATCGTGGCCTGTCAACGGCGGGAGGATTTACTGGGACGTACGTCCCATCCAACGCCCCAAGACAATTCTAACAAATTTGGACAAGATTATTAACGTTAGTGAATATGGCCAACAAGAGGAAAGCTTTACAATGGAACGAATAGGAACAATTGAACACTATTATACCTGAAACCAATTCCACCTAGAGTCTGCGTAGTTAGCAGGTACAGGCTCGGGCGTCACTAGGAGCATTCGGTGAAGGAGCATCACAGCTTTGAGTACAACATTGAAATGCCTACTTATTGTTTCAATAGACCTATAGAAATCAAATTTGGTGCGCCTCTGCTTCGTATGGTGAGAGAGGACCCACAAGAATATTGCTACCCTCTCCTCAAGACATACGTTGCGTGAGTCCCCTACCCCAACACCTCTGACTAAACAGCAAAGTCTAAAAAAAGTTTGCCTATTCACCCTCAATTGGTCGTGACAGTCCAGGTCATTACCCCGTACAAGCCTATTGATATGGTTTATTTGCGACTGGTAAAAGTTTGGATTCGGAGACAATTCCGGACGAGGCTCCGGACGGCGAAACATGGACGTGATAAACAAGTAGAGACGAAAAACGCCAATCACAGCGTTCATAATGGCATGTAATGCCATGAACCCCTCTTGCTCTTCTCTTCTCCTTTTTTGTTTTCTGTTTAATCTTGGCATCCTAAAAAACACTTTTACAAGGTTAATGTGATATATAGATTACTTGTATCTTACAATCTATTGATGAATAACAGCTAGATTACTTCTACTATTTCCAGAATCCTGTGGGGGTTTTATTACTATATTTGAACTTCCCTAAAGTTGTGGGCATGTCTATGTACTTGGGCCTATAAGTGGATGAATCCATGTAAGATTAGCAGCTCAAAATAACTAAAGCATGGCAGGAGAATGAGCAAAATCAGTAGCAAATAATAGTAATTATGGTTGCACAGAACCATAACCACCACACCAATTCCTCACACTTGAAGAGAATAACAATGAGGCCATCAATTCCTCACACTTTCAATCAAGTATCAATTTCCCCCTTGCCGTTAGATTCCATTAGGTCAATCTATCAATTCAGTGATACTAGGTTAAAATAATGTTACTATCTTAAAAGGATCTTTCAATACATCCATGGAAATAAAAGAGTATGGACACATTTTTTTGCACAGAAAAGTTATACGATCATAGTTTTCCTAGGCTGTTTGGCTTTACTTGCTCATTCAAATGCCTCCCATTGGAAAACAGTCATACTTAAGAAGTAAACATTCTTATTATACAAATAAGTATTGACATTTTTTGCACAATACCAGTAAAAAAGTATGTCCAGTTAGTTCTTATTAATGAGCGCCCAGACCTAACATGTGGCATTAAATGTATAAAGCAACTCTGTCCACAAACTCAAAGACGACATAACCTATTGGTACGCTGAGTTTTATGGTCTTCTTTTACAAAAAATACAAATGTAACCGTTTCTCTGACCAAAAAAATACAAACACCTTTTGTAGCAAAAAAGTAAAAGGCACATGGTCACTTTAAAACATAATTCTAAACTTGTGGAGAGAAAAATATTACACTTGACAAAATGAGGTGAACAGCCTGGAAGAAGAGGGAGGACAAGTTTGTCTTCAAATCTCAGATTGAATGAGTTCAGTATTAATTTTCAAGTTTCCATGATAGAAAATTATTTGAACCTAGTACCATTAATAGATAGTTTCCCCTAACGGAGACTAACAGAATCTAACAACAAGGGTGGATTGATACATGACTGAAAGTAAGTATGAGGCCTTGACAAGTGAATTGAAAGTGTACGGAGCAAAGTGACAGTCTAAAGTCTATGGATGCAAAGTGACCTCACACAAAAAGAAAATGATGCAGCGGTATGTTAATACCTTGGCATATTGAATTATTCCCAGGCACTGACATGGAAAAAGATTCACCAGAAACCTCTTAGGTGGATAAAAACTACCATCACCTGCAGCCGTGATGGAAAATATCCCCATTGCCTTCTTTTCTTTTTCTTTTCTTTTTTCTGTTTCTTTCTTTAGGGTCTTTACCGAGAGAAGGTAGAAATGAACCTAATGACGAACATATGGAGTGCATCTTACGTAGTGTTGAATGTGAGTTTTAATTACACATTAGTTTATTCAAAAACCTTCAATTGGTGAAACATGGAGGATAACATGAACGAAATGGCAAACAAGAAAAGGAAAAAATTAAAAACTACTGCAAGATGTTATCAAACTGCTACTATTCCAATAAGATTTGACTTGCCTATTACATGTATGAAGATTTAAGAGAGATGTCAGTGATTATTTGCATAATAACCAAATTTTATAAATCCCAGAGACTCAAAAAATCGGAAGATAATGGAAAACTAGGTCTAAGCATAAACTAGAATCTTGTCTTTCATTTATTCATACCCTTTGAGGTTATCATCCATTTCATATATCAGCAAAACTGAGGAGGTGATCAATCTCTGAGAAACAACTATGCTAATAAAACAAGATCTCAGATTGGGGTTTCATAATCTTCACCCCTAAAAACAGAAAAAAAAAAAAATCGAAACCCATGGAATCGACAACCCATGCATACAAGTCGAAACCCACAAAACCGTAGCATACAAAAACAAACCTTACATTGCCAGGGAATAATCAGAAACAAATTCGAAACCCATGGAATCGAACAACCTTGCGTACCAGTCGAATCCCACAAAACCCTATACAAAATCAAACCCAACGCTGCAACCCAACTTGAAATAGCAACACAGAGAGTGCCATGGAATAAAAATACGCAAAATCGAAACCCACAAAACCCTGGAATACAAAATTGAATCTACACTGCCATGGAATAATCAAAAACCATGGAATCGAAAACTCATGCATACCAGTCGAAACCAAGAAAACCCTAGGAATAAAATCGAACCTAAAAGACTGCCATGGAATAGAAACAGCAACAGAGACAGTGCGGGAAGAGAAGCAACACCAAAAGCACAAAGAAATTGACCCATACCTCACTGAATCGAACAGCACCCAAAATCGCCACAAACCTCTCGTCTCTTCGAACAACGAGTGCGGCGAAGAGATGCGACAGAAATGGGGTACCTTGGGGTGGGGAAGGGGGATTAGGAGGGTTAGATTCGTCCGAAAAAGAGGGAATTTTGGGGGTATTCGACAACGGCGGGTCGAGGGTAGCCCATCGCTAACACCCCCTCAGCCGGTGTTAGCGGTGCTCTGGAATCCAGAGCTTATACAATACCCCCTCCATTTTTGGTTTCCAAACGGGGTATTAGGTGGGACCCCTGGTGTTAAAAAGGGGGTGTTAGGAATACCCCCTGACAATACCCCATCCAAACGCACCCTAACAAACACCCACAGATGACTTGAGACTAGCCATAACATGTGCTAGCCTATTTGGAGGCATAACTAGAAATCCTATGACTAGGAACCTTTAGGAATGCAGTTGTAAGAAGTTAGTTTCCCCTATTCTTACCTTTAAAGTATTTGTCTCTCATTCTTATCTTTTAAGAACATGTAATAATTTTGGGGACCTTGTCATGCAAATAGCAACATGTAATAATATACGATATTTAATAATCTTGCTGCAAAAACCTATATTTATTTCAATGCTGGAAGATTCTTCGACATCCTTTGAAGGTTGCAATGTACTAAGATTAATAGTATTGCATAGAAAATGCACAACGTACTAAGATAATTCAGTGATGGAAGACTCTTCGTCATCCTTCAAAGGCTACAACATACTAAGATTAATAGTAATGCATAGAAAATGCACATTGTGGAAATTTTTGTGGATACTTCAAGTGTTCTTTGTTTTTTTGTTTTTTTTTTTTTTCTAGAGGAGGGTGTGAGAATTATTGTTCACGTATACTTTTTACTTTTGGAACATTTGTTGCATTTATTCATTGGTAGAGTTTGTGGTGGAATTCCTATTGCTTGCTTGGTGTCTAGGTGGTTGAGTGTTGTATATAGAGTGGATGAGAATGGTTTCCCCTTTTTTGCTGCACATAAATGTATAACCGATGGCCTTTTTTAACAAAGGAATGGTAGAGATAAGTGCGAAGACACATTGAAGGATAACAATCTGTAGTGGAGCGAAATATCCGAAGGTTCAAAAGGTTAGGAAGATCCAAGGATTGATGAATTATTCCTGATCAATTAGTTGTCTCAGTTCATCTGCCCCACGAGGGACCCTGATATGTCAGTCATACCAATTATCCGAAGGATAAAACGATCCAAGGGGCCTAGCCGAGCTTCGATCCCACTCCGAAGGAAGGCGTATTCGTTTGTTCGGATAAAAAAACCATAAAGCTCGGTTTGTTCGGTAAAGCACGTCGCCTGTTACTTTTCGTTTCCTCGGACATGATGACTTCGCTCGGGAACCGTTACTCCAGAACCTTCTAGAAGCTTCTAAAGAAACGTGGGAAGGCCTCTCTGATAAAGGATGGGACGTCTCTGATTGATGTGACCTCTCCTTTCTGACTGGGCGGCTCCCCTTTCCCCAACAGGCGGCATTCATTTAATGCTACTGACTCGTGACATCATCGCGAGCGTCGGCGCAGTCCCGAGCTTCGCTTGACAGTGCCGCCGGCAGCAGTTCAACCAAATCTCGTCCCAGAGGATAATTCGAAGCTCGGAAAGGCAAAAGCTTCCCCCTTCGTAGAGGCAATTCAGCAAGAGCGACCACCCGATCGGTTCGTCATGCCGAAGCTCAAGCGTTACGAAGCAAAGGAAGACGCAGTCGCGTTCGTCTGTCGCTTTCGCCAAATGATGAGCCTCCACAATTTTTCTGATGCACTTATGTGCAAAATCTTTCCCCTCTCGTTGAGTGAGCCAATCATGCTCTGGTACAATCAGTTGAAACCAAAGTCTATCACATGTTTCAACGAGCTTGAGTTGGAATTCACGAAGAGGTTTGTGACCAGCAACGTTCAACCGAAGACTCTCTCAATGCTGGTGAATATGAGAAGGACCTCGGGTGAAACCCTCCGGCTGTACACCGAGCGATACTGGGAGGTATACAATCTTATTCCTGATTGCGATCAGGGAGTAGCTGCTGAATCGTTTATGAACGGCCTGGACCCAAACTCGGCAATGTTTCGGGATCTCTCAAGGAATCCACCAAAAAGTATGGGGGAATTGATGACTATTATCGAGAAGGATTGTGTACATGAGGAAGCAATGGCCGAGCGTCATGTTCCGAAGGTCGCTGAACCATCTAAGGCTCATCCTGTGGCTCGGAAGCAGGTGGCCAATGTCGGCCAGACATCCAAAGTGAACCAGCCGAACAATAGGAATCGACCTCCGCAGCATCAAGCGCAACAAGTTATTCAACAAAAACGGGAACCAAGGCCGGACGAATATGTTGCCGAGCAAACTACATTCACGGAGCCCATTTACAGGCTTTTGTCCATCATCGGCACGCTCCCATTCTTCTCTTGGCCCACAGGATTTCTCGGCACAGCTGGCCAGGGACCTGGGATGTGTTCCTACCATAAGGAGCGGGGGCATTATACGACCAAGTGCCAGCCGTTCAAAAGGTACTTGGAGGAGCTTGTCGCGGCTGGACACCTCAATCCTTGGATCGACGCTCGGAAGAGTCCACTTCCGCCCCCACCTCCATTGCTCGGTGGCCATGTCAGTGTCATTCAGGGTGTCGCTTCGGAGGTACGAATATCCGAACTACAAACGGAAATCAACACGGCCGTCGCTGCATTGTTGGTTTGCAACGTCGGTACTTCGGTTAAAAGGAAATTTGAAGATCCGAATCATGACGGTCCAATAACTTTTACATCTGAAGACTTGAAAGGAGTTCAAGTGCCACATACCGACGCTCTTGTCGTTACAGTGATCATTGACAAATCCACTGTCCAACGGGTGTTGATTGACCAGGGAAGCTCGGCGGATGTGATGTTTTATTCTACTTTCAAGAGCCTTGGTCTATCCCCGAATCAACTTCGGCCAGCGACAACACCACTCGTTGGGTTTACAGGTGCGCCGGTTTGGCCATTGGGTGCGATCAATCTCCTTGTGAGAGCCGGTTTCCGAGTGATTGACGTCGAATTCATAGTGGTTAGCTCTCCTAGCCCTTATAACGTCATCCTCGGTCGAGCCTGGCTACACGGGATGCAAGCCGTGGCCTCAACATACCATCAAGTCGTGAAGTTCGTCGGATGGAATGGAAGACAAGAAAGCCTCCGAGGGGATCAAGTACAGTCCAAGAAATGCTATATCAACACCGTCACAACGAAACAAAGCTGCCTGGAGGTGCAGTGTGTGGAGAGTGGGGAAATTGATGTGCTTGAAGATGTGGGACTTCCAGCCGAGCAAAGGTCCGCCGAGGAACTTGTTCGCATGCCTATCTCGGAAGATGGCACTCGGTATTTTCTTATCGGAAGCTCTTTGACCGAGGAGGAGAGGAATGCGATGTTTGACTTCCTCATACGACACATTGAAGTATTTGCTTGGACCCCGCAGGAAATGCCGGGCGTAGATCCCTCGTTTGCAACCCATTATCTGAACGTTGATCCGAACAGAAAGCCAGTGGTGCAGAAGCTTCGGCGTTCTTCTGCCCTTCATGTTGAAGCTGTAATGACAGAGGTGGATCAATTGCTAGAGGCAGGGGCGATACGAGAAATACTTTACCCCACTTGGTTGGCTAACCCCGTGGTGGTTCCGAAGAAAAATGGAAAGTTGAGGGTTTGTGTGGACTACACGAATCTCAATGATGCTTGTCCAATGGATAGGTTCCCTCTCCCTCGGATAGAACAAATGGTAGACGCAACTGCAGGGTGTGAACGGCTAAGCTTTATGGACGCATACCGAGGATACCACCAGATCGCCCTTGCCGAAGATGATCAAGAAAAGACGGCTTTTATCTCTCCTCGGGGCGTCTATTGCTACAATGTTGTGCCTTTCGGACTGAAGAACGCTGGGGCTACTTTTCAACGAGCGATAACGTCCATGTTCCCTGGGATGCTCGGAAGAATCCTGGAAGCGTATATCGACGACTTAGTATGCAAGAGCAAGTTCGCTCGGGATCATCTTCGGGATCTTGGAGAAGTTTTTGCCGTCCTGAAGAAACGAAAGCTACGACTGAATGCGGAGAAGTGTGCGTTTGGTGTCAGCTCCGGCAAATTCCTGGGATACATGGTTAGCCATCGAGGCATAGAAGCGGATCCGACGCAACTGACTGCCGTGCAAAACCTCCGAGCTCCAACGACTGTTAGGGAAGTGCAGCGTCTTACAGGAATGGTTGCGGCATTGAATCGGTTTATACGACGTTCGGGAGACCTCTGTCGACCGTTCTTTCAAGCTATCAAGACAAGCCGCCGAAGATTTATATGGACCGAGGAATGTGAGCGGGCTCTGCAGTCACTGAAAGACTACTTGTCACATGCTCCCCTCCTGGTCAAACCACAACCAGATGAACATTTGTATCTTTACCTCGCAGTCTCGGATCATGCCACCAGTTCAGTGCTTGTTAGGAAAGAAGGGATGGAGCACCAACCAATTTTTTACTCGAGCAAGACGATGACGGATTCTCAGACTAGGTATCTGCCTATGGAAAAGTTAGCATTGGCCCTCGTTTCGTCTAAAACGAGCCTTTTGCCTTACTTCCAATGCCATAGGATCGTGGTCCTTACTGAGTTTCCTCTCAAAGCGGTTCTTCGGAAGACGGATTCCTCTAGTCGGATACTCAAGTTCTCTTAGGACTTGGCCAACTACGACATCCAATTCGAACCTCGGACAGCTATCAAGGGACAAGCATTGGCCGACTTCTTTGCCGAGCTTACTCCAGGCTTACAGGATGAAGCCAACGCCTTGGCACTCGCAGAGACTGAAGCTCGGTTAGCTGCCACCGAAGCCCAAATGGAATGGATCAAACAGCCAGCCGACGCACGTCGCTCGAGATTCACGCTCGGCACAAAACGGCCTGTCCATGAGTGGAACTTATTCTCTGGGGATGCTTGGAGGATGACTGTAGATGGGGCCTCGAACATCAATGGGGCTGGTGCTGGAATTGTTCTTGTGTCGCCCGAGGGAACGGTGCACGAAAGTGTTGTCTCCATCGGTTACCGAGCGACTAACAACGAAGCTGAATACGAAGCCTTAATTGCTGGGTTGCGACTTGCCCTTCGACTCGGTGCGGATTCCGTTCACGTGTTCTGTGACTCTCAGCTCATCGTGGGACACCTGAATGATGACTATCAAGCTAGGGATGAACGAATGAACGCTTACGTAAGCCATGTTTTGGAACTTCTTAAACAGTTTGGACGAGTGGAGATCGAGTGGATCGCGCGGGAGCATAATGCTCATGCTGACGCCCTGGCAGGCCTCGGATCGGCGTACCGAGCCTCGGGCAGTCGCACGATAGTGTTTGACGAAATCGACACTCCGAGCTTTGAACCCTCGGACCCTCCAGTCGCAGCAATATCGTTCGGCTCAAGCCAGCTTGATCCCATAGTGTTGTACCTTCGGGATCGAACGCTTCCTTTAGACAGGAAGGAAGCTCACAAGATACGTTGCCGTGCCGCCAATTACTTTTTGGATCCTAATGGACATCTTTACCGAAGAACGTTCACAGGCCCGGATTTGAAAGTGGTGTATGAGATTCAAGTAGAAGGCATCCTGGACGAGCTTCATTCGGGTAGTTGTGGGGCTCATTCAGGAGGACGAAGCATGGCGCAGCGGGCGTTAACTCAAGGGTACTGGTGGCCGAAGATGGTGAAACAATCCGAGGAGTATGTGAAACGCTGTGTTCGGTGCCAAAAGCACGCTTCCCTTATTCACCAACCAGCATTTCCTCTCAAAATGATCACCAGTCCTTGGCCTTTTGCAGTATGGGGCTTTGATATTGTGGGAAAACTGCCCAAGGCACCTGGGGGTTTTGAGTATTTGATAACAGCCACGGACCTGTTCACTAAGTGGGTCGAAGCCAAGCCAATGGTGAAGACGACTGCAGGTGACGTAGAACGGTTCATTTGGAAGCATATCATATCGAGGTTCGGAGTGCCGTATGCTATTCTTTCGGACAACGGATCCCAGTTCGTGGCCGCTGCCCTTAAAGCATTCTACAAACGACGGAAGATTACGATCCAGAATTCTTCGGTTGCGTATCCACAGGGCAATGGTCAGGCCGAGGCATCCAACAAGACCATCACTCGGGGGCTTAAGCGTCGTTTGGAGCGGAAGCTCGGATTGTGGGTTGATGAACTCCCTCATGTCTTGTGGGCCTACCGAACCACGCCTCGGCGTTCCACGGGTCGTACCCCGTTCTCAATGGCCTACGGCATGGAGGCCGTTCTCCCTCTCTCCTCGTTGATTCCCACCGCTCGTACGGAGAATTTCAATCCTGTGGATAACAATGCATTGGTGGGTTCTGAATTGGACTTTGCCGAAGAACTCCGTGACAACGCTAACCTTCGGCATGCCGCGTACCAACAAGAAGTGGCTAGGGGCTACAACAAGAACGTTCGGTCTCGACCATTTAATGTGGGGGACCTCGTTCTTCGGATGGTCGTTGAAGCAAGCAAGTTGACGAAGCTTAAGGATCCATACGAAGGTCCTTATCGAGTCATCGAGAAAATTGGTCATGGGGTGTACAAGCTTGCCGAGATGGATGGAACTCCCGTACCGAACCCTTGGAATGCTCAGAAGCTTCGGAAGTTCCATGGCTAGCTGATATTTCACGTTTTGCTTTTATCCAATTTTTATTCCTGTTAACTTTTGTAAGCCTTTGGGCCATTATAATAGAAAGTACCATTTCTTATCTTGTTTGTTTTCTTTAAGTCTTGGGTATCTCACCTAGCCCAGTTTTAAGCCGTTGGGCTCACACTCGTACTGGTCTGGGCGAAATCCACTTAGCCCTCGGCAAATGCGTTCGGGCGAAATCCTCTTAGCCATTGCCATCATGTTCACTCAGAATCACGAACATGTTCTCCTCGGATAATCTTTCATTTTTATTCCCTCGGATATTTTCTTTTACTATCTGCTTGGATTCCCGCCTCTACCCTTCGGCAATCCGAGCAGATAGGGGGCTATTATGAGAAGGATAGTAAGTCGAGTTACTAACACGACGGAACAGGAACAACGAAATTTGCAAGTCAGATTTGCATTTTTAATCACAAACCTATCCGAACGACAAAATTGATTCACAAAAGACTTATGGAACGAGCAACAATACTTGAGCAAATTCTTCACATTTCAGATAATATAACAATCCGTTGCATTGCGTGCCAACTGGCAAAACATTGTTTATGTTCAACTTAACAGAGAGAAGCAAAATACAAAGCAAACTACAAAAACAAAACGCCTAGCACCTCTCAAGGGATTTCACTCGGAAAAAGAGGCAGTGTAGGGTCATCTGTTGGAGCTGGAGTGGTGTCAACCTCGGTGGATGCACTTGCGGCCTCCACCACGGGGTCAGGCTGTTGCTCTGCCTCGGCATGCTGCTGTTGCTCCTCGGTGTTCTGCGCTTCGGCCAGACTCCGAGGAGGGACCTCTACAAGCATCCTTCGTTCATCGTCGGCCTCCACGCCAGCATCATCGAAGCCCGTATTATAACCCAGCATAAAGCTTGCTTTATGCTGTTCTTCGAGCAACTCAGCCTGAGCCTCGACAAGCTCTTCAGCAGCAGCATCTTGGGCCTCGTAGTACCCCCGGTTGTACTCCTTCTCCAGCTCAACCTTCATCTCTTCCCGACCGAGAGCTCTTCCCTCGGCAAGACCCTCGTCCTTCCCCTCCGCCCTGGACTTCCCGGCAGCCTCTTGCAAGCCTTTGACTAGCTCGTTGAGGTTGAATACCTGAGCCTCCAAAGACTGGCGAGCTGCCTCGGATTCCTCCCAGCTCTTCTTGTATTCCTCGGCCGAGTCTTTGTTTACTTGCAGAGACTGCAACAGCAGCTTCTTCTTCTTTTCATGCTCGGAGAGGTGAAGATTCACACGCATAATAGACTGGGAGGCCTGAAAGGAACGAACAAAATATTATTACAAGTAAACAAGGAGTGAAACAATTGAACCGAGGAAACGTACCCTGGCCGCATGGTAGTAATACTCGGTGAGCGCGGCTTTGAGCGATGGGGGATGCTGAATGTCCCTCGGCAAGCCTACCCCAGACAAGAGAGTCAGGGCGAGGGACGGATCTTCCCGCAGGCTGTCGGATTTCAACACCTGCTTCTTGTCAGGGGTGACGAAGCTCGGCGACCAGGGGACGTTTCCTTCACTCGTCTCCTTCCCCTTCGCCGTCACCCTTGCCGTGCTCCCGGTCTCGGTCTGCACCGTTTTCTGCTTCTTGCTGGCCGGAGCTTCCTTCGGTGACAGAGGAGCAGGTGGAGTACGTTTCTGTGGAGGCATCTTTTTGCTCGGGCCAGAACCCGAGGCCTGTGATGCTCCTGTTTTCTTCGAGGGGCCTTGGGCCTTGTCTCTTTGTTTTTCCTCGAGCTTCTTTTGAAGCACGTCCTTCATGCTCCTGGGAGGCATGCTTTCTTCTTCTTCGGGAGTAGAACCTTCGGCTGGTTCGCGGATTAAACCTCGGAGGGGTCTGTCTTCGCTCGGTGAAAGACCGTCGTGAAGATCCTCTCTCTCCTCGGGACTTTGTTCTTTGTCCGCGGCTTTCTTTCGAATCCTGCCTCCGTATGACGCCTTGTAGCCGAGGATCGTCGGAGCGTCTCTTTCTTCCGAGGGAATAGTGAGCAGGGAAGCAGCAAGCCTACACCCCCTCGCTAGTCTGAGTAACTCTTTGTTAATCGTAGTCGTAACTGCAGAACGGAGAAGAATATTCAGCACAATAAGAATGTGTCAAAATGAGACGAGCAAAACAAATTAGAACAGTACAAACAACAGTTTCTTACGAGGTTCGCCCCTGCGTGTGGCAATTTCGAAGTGGCCATACTCTTCGGGGGGATACTGATAATTCCCCCGAACTTCGACGTAGTCCGAAGCCCATTTCTCGGAGTCGTACATCCCCTCTGGGATAATCTTTGCCATGTTCCTTCGGGAACACAGATAGTATCTGGAGTATCTTACGTTTCGAGACATGGTGTAATTTTCGAATATGTGGTGGGCTTCGAGCGGGAACATCTTAAGCTCGGCGAGCTTTATGATTGAGTGAATGATGCGGAAAGAGTTGACGCTCAGTTGGCATGGCGTCAACGTGAATATGTACAGGATCTCCCTAAGGATCCTGTGCATAGGGAATCGAAGTCCCCCCTCGGTTATGGCCATGAGGGGAACTGTGATGTGTTCGTCGGAATACCTTATCCGAGGACCAGGGACAGGGGTAACGACCACGTCATTTGGGATTTTGTAAACCCGACGGAAGGACATCATCCCCTCTTCGGTGTCGAACGACCTCCAGTAGGGACATGGGTCCCTTCCCGTGCGATCAGGAATTACATCGGGGTCTAGTGGGACAATTCTCCTCTTCTTTTTGGGTATAGAGGAAGCCCCGGCTGCTTTTTCTTCGCCCTCGGCCTGGCTCGACGAAGCCGTAGCTGTCCCTCTTGCGGCCGCGTCTCTGTCGGACTCCGTTTCTTCGGCTTCATCGTCGCCATCCGTCGGATTGCCTTGTTCCTTATCCGACGGGTCGTCCTCTAGATTGACTATGTCACTTTCTGGTGGCATTGTTCGGAGAGGAACAACATTAGCAGGGATAGATCCTTCGGAATCTCCAGAATCCTCACCTTCGTCCCTAAGTCGGTAACTCCGACCAAGACGGGATACGACGTCGGTAATTGCGAGGCTCGAGCCCCCAGCGCCTAGAGCTGCGCTGTCTACCGAACGAAACGACTCCCCAGACGAAGCTGAAGCAGAAGTCTCCATACCTAAAAACAAAAGTGCAAGGGGAAAGACCGTCAGCGAGTTGCATGGTCAAATCCTAGTGTGCCTACGTTCGGTGATGAGGCATGCCCCAGCGAACTGACTCTTCCGAGAGACGACCAGTCAAAGGGAAAGTTCGAGTGAAAATTCCAAGTGTGAAGACTACTCCTATTCGTGCTCGGAAGAACACGAGTTGAAGATGCATCTATGTTCGGAAGAACACATGAACACCTTCAACCCAATCTACAGTGCACAGGCAGAAAAACCAGGCGACAAGGAAAGAAAAACAGCCCAGAAAGCGTGTAACGGAACTTAAAATGCAGAAATGGTGCAGGGAAATAGAGATGTACCTGGGAATCGAAGAAAAATCTGGGTCGAAAGCTTCAAGATCGTCAAGAACCTGCAGATGGCTTGATTTTCTGGGGATGGGGACGAACTGAACTGTTCAAACGTTTGAGAGAGAGAGAAAAAGTGATTTTCTCTCTCCTCACGTCTTCTCTTATACCTAGGAGCGAAACCCGAAGCGTCGCCGAGCCCCCAACCGTAGGATTTGGGCGGGAGATTGACATGACCGTCGATGGGTGACACGTGGAAACACGCGGGGTGCGCCGTATCGATATCCAATGACAATAGGACGCGTGGCGTCATCTAAAGCTGGCGGTTGCAGAGGCATTAAATGAAAGATACCTGACGATTCAACACCTCTTTGACGTTTATCCTTGGATTGACGTTCGGAATAGCCTGACAATGATCCCGCTTCGGTGGTCAGTTGTTCTTCGGCCACTACTAATTTATCAACTCCTCCTTCCTCTCCGAAGCTTCGCAGCCATGGAAACAGGAGTTGAGGGGCTATTGTAGTAGAGCGAAATATCCGAAGGTTCAAAAGGTTAGGAAGATCCAAGGATTGATGAATTATTCCTGATCAATTAGTTGTCTCAGTTCATCTGCCCCACGAGGGACCCTGATATGTCAGTCATACCAATTATCCGAAGGATAAAACGATCCAAGGGGCCTAGCCGAGCTTCGATCCCACTCCGAAGGAAGGCGTATTCGTTTGTTCGGATAAAAAAACCATAAAGCTCGGTTTGTTCGGTAAAGCACGTCGCCTGTTACTTTTCGTTTCCTCGGACATGATGACTTCGCTCGGGAACCGTTACTCCAGAACCTTCTAGAAGCTTCTAAAGAAACGTGGGAAGGCCTCTCTGATAAAGGATGGGACGTCTCTGATTGATGTGACCTCTCCTTTCTGACTGGGCGGCTCCCCTTTCCCCAACAGGCGGCATTCATTTAATGCTACTGACTCGTGATGTCATCCGAGCGTCACCGAGCACGTGGGTGACAGAAATGGCCCAATCTACACTCTTTCCCTCTCTACCTATAAATAGACGACTTCCTCCCCCAAGTAAAAGGTTCAGCTTTTCTAAACTCTTCTCCCTCCTAGCATATATTTCTTACCCAAAACTTCTTCCCGGCTCCTCTTTCTGACAAGATCGTCGGAGCTTCTTCCCGGAGGAACATCCCCCTCCGGTCCTACAGGTACATGACGTACGGCGCCACGTCACTCGATTTAGAAGGACCAGAATAGAGAGGAAGAAATCAGCCCCCCACACAATCATGCATCTTTAGTACCTCTCTAATTCATGCCTTTCAATTTTCATATTTTTGGCAGTGGTAGAAGCAAATCAGCCATGACATTAAACTAAAATCAGTTGATGCAAGTAATGAATTCATCATGAAAGTGCTAGCATACTAGCTTTACTTCCCGTTATGTTCTTTTTATCACTATGCACCTCCGTTTTGCAATTCTATGCTGGAAATTGGAGCGTTTCTTCACAACGATGCTTTAACTAATCAAGAAGTATCATGTTCTATCTTAGTGGGTTGTAAGCTTCTCTATTTCCTATTTGAATTTGTTCTAGACGTGTATAGCACGTTCAATGATGGAATCAGAGTTTATTGCTCTAGATAAAGCGTCGGAGGAGGCCGAGTGGCTCCGTCAGTTTTTGGAGGATATTTCAAGATGGCCGAAACCTGTGCCAGCTATTAGCATCCATTGCGACAGTCAATCTGCAATTGGTAGGGCACAGAGTAATATGTATAATGGTAAGTCTAGACATGTTCGACGTAGACATAATACCATTAGGCAACTACTCTCAAGTGGGGTTGTCGCTATTGACTATGTGAGGTCAAAGGACAACATTGCGGATCCGCTAACCAAAGGGTTAAACAGAGATTTAGTTGAGAAAGCATCGAAAGGAATGGGGCTAAAGCCACTACGCTCATAGTTACCGTGGGGGTAGCCAACCTAGCTAACTGGAGATCCCAAGATCTAGGTTCAATGAGACTATCTTTCGCGAGTAGCTGAGAATGATCACTGAGGAGACTCGGTCTCCTACCCATTCCTATGGTGTAGAACAGTGATACTTGCTAATGGAAAGAGGTTAAACATTGCTTTTAATGACTCCTATGCACTGGGTTGCCAGGCGGGGTATAGCAGGATACCCTTTAAAGGAAGGTCACCTATGTTAGTATGAAGTGGGGCCGTTTCTTTGAGAATTGTGGCAAAATTCTCGAGAAAATACTCCCAGAACCAGGAAGGGGGTATGATGTCCAAAATGAACCCAACAGTGAGAATTGAACTACGTCAGGAGAAGTCCTGTGTGACGTCTATTGTCTCGGTTTACATCCGCGACGGAACAGTTCAAAGCGGGACCGCACACTGGTTTGCCAGTAAACCCGATAGGCTATCACAAGGGAAGGTTCCAGGCCAAAAGCCACCTATCCTATGCAGGAATTATCCGCTGTCGCTCTCTCGGATCAGTTTGAACTCTGCACCAATATACCTGCCAATTCCATTCATGGGGGGGATTGTTGGAAATTTACAGAATTTCGGGTGAATGAAACCGGGATTTTGGAGGGTCTCCCGAGGCAACCGGTCCCGGGTTCGTTGAATCTGGACGCACCACAATCAATAGACGTATTGATTGTGGAAATCTGTAACTCCTGTAACCTTCCTCATGATGGTGATTCAATCCCATAACCTCCCCACCCTCTTCATGGCTGAATTGAATTTCTGAATTCAATGGCCAGAATTTACTATGGGAGTTATCAGCTGGGTCTTTTGCTATAAAAAGGGGCATCCCGTTTTTGTACCAGCACAAGAGAAAATTCAGAGCAGTCCTAACAAGTCCTGAAATTCGTTCTTGAGAGAGAGAGGCAGGCGGTAGTCAGTTTGACAAGGCGGTCGACGGCGGTGTTCCGGCGGCTTGCGGTCTAGCTGAGCCATACCTGGGAGAAAGTCGCCGACGCAACCTACAACACCAACGGTAGGCGGCGAATATTTCTTAAGGAGACCGTGGTACCACACGGGACTCGGTTCATCCTACGAAGATTTCTGTTTGTATCTCGTATTTTTCCTCTTACATTCTGTAATTTTGTTTTGCATTTGTAACTGTTACATTATGAATGAAACTGTTCTCTGAATTCTCTGTGTACTGCCGAAATTTTTCCAACATATATATGCCATGGGCGATGTATACCCAAAATCTGCAAAACTTCCCAAGGGTCAATACAGTTTACAGTTTTATCTGAGGTATGACTCTTATTTCCGTGACTGAAACTTGTATTTCCTTCCAGAAATGTTCAATTCTGTAGAAGTTTTAGGACTACCTTGAAGTTTCCAAACTTGTGTTTGCTACTCAAATGGGAACTATCTCCCTTATGTATCTCATCGAGTCGTTTCCGTAACCAAAATAATTAATAAAATAGACTAATTACTACTATCTAAAAGATAGCGGTAAGCACTCCGAGTATCATCCTCAGGGATTATGAAGGCTAAATTGCAGTTGTTCTAATTAATTTCTAACTTAATTCAAAAAGAGATTTGATTGTTGATTTCTAAAAATTACGCAGAATAAATTAATGTAAAGCGATTGAAAAGAAAAAAGAGTTGATGAGAGAAAAGATCTAGGGTTTCGAATCCACTTGATCCATTGTAACAATTTCTATATGATGATAAAGGTCTATTATTCGAATCAATCAAGATATCCTTAGGGTTCGCGGGCCCTCACGATATTGCCTAAAGATATTTATGAATCACCAAATAGCATGAGGTATCGCCGCCTAGCACAAACCGTCTTACTAGTACAACCCGTCTCTATGGCATGGATCGTCTAATAGCACGGCGCGTCTTATGGAGCATAATCCATCTTACTCAGCTATCACAAACAATTAAAAACCGTTGTATGAACGTACATAAAAATCTAGAAAACCATACACAAGATTTGATAGAGAAAATTAATACCACAAATAAATCCTCAAGTCATACAACCACTATTCAAATAATAAAACATTAAATCAAAATATAAAAATCGTTACTCAGAATTTGAGCTTTATCTACACCCCTAGAAACGAGTTTAGCCAAACATTGGAGAGGAGAACATCGCGTTGATCTTTCTGTTCACCGCCGTGACTGACTGCCGCGGTGCTTCAGATGTGTATGCGCAGCCCTCTGTTTTTTCCTCCGTAATGACTCTGTCCAAAGCTGTAGTGCGTCCAAAAAGGTCCCCTTTATAAGTGTTATAGGCTTATAGCCGACCCTTTATATATGTCGTCGTAGGCATCATTAAAACCCTATTTTCTTATTATATTATTCCCAGCCGACTTCCCTTGATTGCAAGCCCAAGTCAGCGTGTTGGTCATCACATAGGAATTAGATTGGCTGCTTCTCGGCTTTCTCGCTTCGGTAATCCATCACAAACTTTGGCCCATCGTTTTATTAAATTGACCACAGGCTTTGTTTCGATATAGAGTAAAATCCAAAATTATACTTTATTTTGAAACAAAGCCTCTGAATACCTGCAACACAAGAATAAAGAGTAAAACTCCAAGTAACAATACAAATAGACTTAGCAATGATAAATTAAGGGCGCGTATGTGAACATTTACGCGCCTATCAGTATCCAATTAATAATTAGCATATCCTTGAAAGGCATGATGGCTTGATACTGATTTAAAGCCTCGCTCCTTGGAATGATCATCCTGTTCTCAAAATAAGTAGCTGATGTTTTTTGTTTCTTTTTTGTTAATAAATTTGAGTAGAAGGCTGAGTTAATCATATAGTTCACAGTGGAGCTGTTGGTTGCACATAAGGTTTCTAGAATTCGGTGACAACTTTGAACAACCTTTTAACTTCAACCAATGCATCAACTTTAGGATGTTGCTAATTTCAACTTTAGGCTGCTGCTAATTTCTCGAGGCAATTATCCTGTTTCAGGCATGACGATGTGCAGTACTTGGAAAAGATGAAGCAGCTGCTGCTGTTCATTGAAAGAAAATTGGAGGACAAGGTAGTGGCTTATTTTAAGAAACATTCGAAATGTGATGAATTGCTTCCAAAAGAGCAACTGCTATTAGCATGTTTTTAAGAATATGTGTAGTGCTTGTTTGTCGGCATTTTCAGCATCTTCAATTTTTCTTTTTTGTTGTCAATCTCATTCATGAGCTGCATAAACCATGTGAGATAAGAATTATCAAGTTATTGACTTTGCCTTCTCTCTGTCATCACTACACTGATATCTTGACTTGCAATTATCTTTGTGGAAGAATATAATTGTGATAGTCCTATTTGATGACTTGATTTAGTGCAAAGTATACTTGCATACTGGGTTACTGTGAAAATCAATACAAAGATACTTATGAGCTTCACTATTCTATTTGCCGATGTCTTAGTTGGGAACTCCTTAGTAGTACGCTTATGTTGGTACTCATTGAATCTCACCAAATGCATAGCTGGTAGGCTTTTCATGAGATAAATTGTGCATACCTTAACTGACCTTCCGCTTCAATAATTCTCATATTGCCTCTCTTATGTTAGTTGTGATAATGTGTGTTGCATTGCACATCACTCTATAGCCACTCAATGTGTTCCCTTTTCATCATTTGCATACCAACACGTTTTTAACAAATACTTTACAGAATATGTTTATACTCTTTAGCCACATAAAACTTTCTTGAAAATAATTTGATGATATTATGCATCATTTTTTACTCACATAATGCACTACTAATATATGCTGGTCCATTTCCTTTGGAAGTTCTGTTCCGCATGAGACATGTTCCACACATGACTGGATATAAGAAATGAGCTCTACTTTATAGATGTGAGTCGTGACATAGGATATCAGATTACTAGCTTTGCTTGTGGATGCTATTAAATTCACCGAATGCAAAATGTTGTCTGTATATTGTTTCTGAAAAGCATTAGGACCATTATTGCATAATGGAGAAGAGAAATTATTAAGTGGATATTTAATCGTATTCTGTCAGCTGTACTGTCTCATTAATCTGCCACTCCCTCATCACCTGTCTTTTGTTTCATCACTGCCTCTACTCTCAAGTTTCATATCAAATATATGTTAAAAGGTTTCAAAATGGATAGGCATTGTGGTATGACTCTTTTACCATACTACTCTTCATCAGTCTCAAATATGTAATTTCGAAAAGATCTACTGCACATCAGCTTGGAATTTATGTTTAAATGATCTTGCGATTACTTCATCTCAAATATGTCATTTGCCTGAGCTTTTATTCTCAGGCCCAGCGATGGGTAACAATAGCTTTTAACTCCTCTAGTTTAGTGCCTAGGTATGTAGCTTTCTTCATGAAACTATATACGATAGTTGTCACTCCTCTGATAACATACTAACTACTGCATTTTTTGTTTTAAGAGTGAGGCATTTTATATGGGGCCACCAACCAAAGACAAGCTCCCAAAGGTATTGAAATACTAGGAATGCCCCTTTTCCCTTCCAGTGGATTGTATGATTAATGGTGCTTAATTTATTGCAAAACTATCCTGAAGGATTGTGTTGCTTGGAGCAATCCCGTACGGAAAGGTCTCATTTGATGGTTAGGAGAGGAATAATCTAGCAAAGAACCCAGTATCACATGAGATATCTTATTCAATGCCACCAAATAAGGTTAATAGATTCAAGGCTCCCGTGATATCTACATCTGAGTTGTCATGGTTCATGAAAATGTTTTTGTACTAGTTAAGTGACTAAGAATTAGGGATGTATGTTTGGTTGGGGAAGAAGAAGAAAAAGAACATATAGTAAAAAACCTTTAATGTCAAATGATTTACTAGTTAGAGCATCTCTAACCCATCTCCATAACTCCATTTCGGAAAACCAAATTTGGAGAACCAGTGGCAATTTTCATTCTCTATATTTAAAATTTTGAAGACCCCTTGCACCAAATGGAGAACCATGTCCAGTTTTTGGGACTAGCGAGGAATCATTTCCTCCATGAAAAGCAGAAGAGGAATATCAAATTAGCAGCTATCGAATTGAATTTCAACTATCAGATTGTGATTTCCCAAATTCATGATTAGGCTTTGTACTGAATAGAATTCCCCAATTTCAATCTAATGAAACTGTAGAATCTGGGATAATTGAGATTGCTCTGAATTCTCCTTGCATCTTCACTACCTTCTCTTTAATCACCGTCATCAACCCCCACTCCCCGCTGATCTACATCAGGAGTGTCCACGTATAGATACTGCTCTATATCTCTCGCTTTCAACCCAATCTACAAAAGTTGTTAATCGGGTTATGAACTATTTACTTGACCAAGGTGAGTTATTTTTCCTCCATTAAAATGAAAACAGGGTTATCAACAAACTTATGAAGAAGTTGAATCATAGCGTGGGAGTGTGTGTGTGTGTGTGTGTGTATATATGCGATCTTGAGAGAAGGGGTATGGAGGTGAGCTGATCCTGGCATGGTAAGGGATCGTGGGCTGAGTGCTTGAGTTCAACAACAATGCGGCTGCTCCTGTTGATTGGGGTTATCCTAGAAATCCTTCTTTGAATTTGAACTTCTTCTTATGTCTGCTACTCTGTTCATCACTTCAACCCAGATACCCTTATAATATTTATGCAATGCAGATCTTTACAACCAGTTCAATCAAACTCCTGATACGTTTTACCAAATGTATGGAGGATTAGGAGAACTGGCTCATGTCAAAACTGAGACGCCAAGTTCGATTTGTTTTTTCAGAAATCAAAATACTACATTATAAGAATCATAAAACGTATCGACAAGCATCCCATACCTGCCTACTATGCATTTGACACGAAACATCAACTCAAACCAGTTACAAAGCTTAAGATGCAGTTCCACCCACCGGTAAGCTTGATGAAATCTTGTTAATGACCTCAAACTGAAATAGGCACCGCCTGTGGAAACTGAAATAGGCGCCGCCCGTGGAAACTGAAAACAAAACCAAGTCCCCAAAGTCTTCACTGTTCCCAGAAACAATCTTACGGCAGAGGAAGCTCTAAGCCAGATAATAACTCTGACAATAACAAAGCAAGAGACCAAAGCCTCGTTGAAGCCCCTAATTCAGCCATAAAAGCCCATCTCATCCGGTTCAGACATATTCGACCCTAAGCAGGTCAATGGTTGATTATCTTCTTCCCGCGCCACTAACAAAACATCCACAAGAGATCTTTACGTACTAGTTCAGAATTCTTTCGACTCTTGGAACTCCTTTAACTCAAGACATACAACCATAGTTTTGCTCACTCGACGAGCTGAGATAAAAACAACTTGCACTTACTTTCCACCAAACTGAACGGGGAAAATAATTCCATCACTTTTCCTGCCCTCCTTCCATGATTCCAGAATTTCGTCAGCAGAGGGTAGGTTGGATTCATGAGTGTCGCCAACCAAGCTGGTTGGTTCATCAATTTCTATCTCTTCCATATCTAGGTTTCCACATTCAGTGTGATTCAATAATTCATCATCACAGTCATAAGCTGATTCATCAGATGTCACATCAAGAGCCAAATCCTCTAGGCTGATAAATAGGTTACCTTTTCCAACACCATGTATATCATGTGTTTTGCCATTAGTGCCCTCTGTACTTTCAGAAAAATTCTGCACATTTCTACTTCCACCACAATCTAATTTCCCATTATCACCAACCGAAGGTGATTGGTCAACAGACGAACCATTAACAGCTACTGGCCTTGACATATCACCCACCATATCAGATCTACAGAGAAATAACAATGACTTGGTCAAATTTGAGACGGTGGCTTCCATAGGCAAATCATTATTACCGAGAGTTTCCAACAACTCCTCTAAACTCTCCCTACTGATCCTGTCTCCATTTCGCTCAAAGAAGTCTGTCCACTCCTTTACAGTGACTTGAAATGGAGCATGAGCCATAACCTTGACTATGCTGATAGCTCTTTCATAATCATGCTGAAGTATTGCTTGACATATCAATTCTTTGAACACTGATTGATAAGGTATTTCACCAGCTTCCAAAATACTGTCAAATGCATGCTCCAACAGATGCCCCTGCATCAAGAACAATATGGTTGAAAACAAGAAACCTTTGATATCTTCGAACCACTGTACCACGAGGGACTTTTCAAAGGGAAAAAAATGGGTTGCCATAACCTAAGCCAGATCTGTACTATGCACACAATCAACATCGAGAGAATAAAATGATTGGTTTTTTATCAGTCTTCTAGTTTTTGAAGTTCGAACACATGATTCTAAATTCATGTTAGAAGTGATTGATGGCACCCACAAACTTACGAAACCAAAAGATAGGATATTCTCATGTTGAACTATCTGTTGCTTCAAATAACAAAAACCTCATAAAATCGTCTATCTCTAGCTCGAACACAAGAGGTAAACAAAGAAAAGAAAACCAAAGCAACTTCCCCACTACCAACTCTAGAAACAACGCACTAAAGTAGCTGTATGGCTGTAGGTCAAAGCAATGACAAAATTACGCACAATGAAACATTTAGCCTCCTTCCGCCCACAGGTGCAGAGGTAAACAAAGGAAAGAAAAGCAAAGCAAATTCCACATTACCAACTCTAGAAATAACACACTAAAAGTAGTCTGATGGCTGTACATCATGCCCATGGTATTTTAGCATTTTTCTTGACCTTGGCTGCCTCAAAGTGGATGGATCATTTAGCCTCATTTTGCAGTAATTTCATGTCACAAAATCCGGGACAACGTTCCCCTCTTGTTGCTCAGCTTCCCAACATCCTTCATTGTGATATATGACCTACCATCTTCTGCAACATTCCCTTGCGAGTATGGAGAAAGATCCTAGAAACACTTTGGCTATACCTCCGTTTTCATTACTAATGTTTTCATGGAGTTCACTAGTTTTACTTTTAGCCCTCAAATCATCAACAATTATTTTCTCAACATTTTGGAAATTGATTATAGATACCAATGTGTGTACTTTTCTCTTAACATGCCAGTATTTATGGGGCAGATAATTTATACATGGTAAACACCCCCCTACCCCCCAAAAAACAGAAAATCACATCCCATATTCGTGGTCCCTTTTGGGAATTCCATCTTTTTAAGGGAATAAATCATAATTGCATTTAAAAAACATGGGAGATATTAATCACTTACATTGCCCCTGTATTTTAACTTTAGAATACAATGACAATTAGGAAGGATTAGTTTCGGAAACTTACGAACTCCGTGCTTTGACTTCAAAATGGACATACATTTTGGGACATTTGAAAATGGAGTAGATGACCAAACTATGGGATGGACGGAAGTATAAAGTACTAATGGAAGAGCATAGAAATAGAAAACACCAATTTAATAGAGAGGTAGTCACCTATAATTTACCTTCCCAGCTCTGGCGGCTTTGATAAGCAGAGACACATGTTTACTTTGATCAAGGACATACCCAGAGAGTGCCATCTCCTTATACACACACTCAAAGTACTCCCATTGATGAGCGCTAGCAGAAGCCTTAAGCATCATGCAGTAAGTATATGCATCTGCACTAAGGGAAGAGCCCAAATCATTCAGGCTGTTGTTAGAATCAAATTTCATACTCTTGGTCTCTTCAAATAACTCCTTTGCTTTCGAAAACATATCATTCTTTCCGTATACTTTGAGCATGGCATTTATGATGCCAATGTCAATCATACAACGGTCTTTGATATGCTGGAACATAGAGATGCAACCGTGAATGTGTCCCCCCCTTAAAGAAGACATTATCATGCCAGTGAAGGTAACTTCTAAAGGCTTAGTGTGAGGAAGTTTTTTCAGCTTCTCGACCTGCAGTTAGGTGTTTTTGAGATTGAATACATTTTCCTCATGTAGCATGGATAATAGATTTAACAGACTGACAGGAATATAGAAATGACACAAATTGATGACCCTGTTCATCATGATATAATATTATTCTGTCAAGACTCAAGAATGAATCTATAACAGTAACACCATTGCAAATTCCTACAACAGTCTGCAGTGTTTTACCCTGGTGCAGTAAAAAAAAAAAAAGAATACATAAGTCTTTACTGATTTACCCAAAAATGTATATGCGTGTGGTCATGAAGCAAACCTTAAGGGCCAATATCCTGAAGCAGTATCAGCTATGAAAGGGAATGCATCAGTCTATAATTTTATTGAAACAGAGTAGCAAACAAGATTAGAGCAATTCCAATGGTACTAACTACACAAAGACGCACAGAGTTATAGCTCTGTAAACACCTGAAACTTCATGGACTCACAACACCAGCAGAAGCACAACCTAGTAGGTGGACTAAAACCCGACCAACAATTACCACTGTTTTTTGTATGAGATAGACTGATCAACCTAGCTTAAACCAGTCAAAATCAGTGTTGGATAGGTGAGAGTAAATCAATCATAACCACGTGAATAAGTTTGTCCAGCTGAAATCAGCAGAGCTTACTCCTACGTTATATCATTCACAGAGCCCGCTCTAAATTTCATATCATTCTCAGGTGTATTTACCGATTATTAAAGCCGACACATATTATTCAAATATAAATTCTAAATGCTAAGAAAGTTATGACCTGAAATACCAAAAAAAAAAAAACCTGACCTCAAGCAAAGCTTCTTGCCACCTCCCATCGTTGCAAAGGCAGCACGCTAGCTCATAATACACGCTTGCCGTCCCAAACACTCCCCTTTGTTCCATGTCCCTGACTACTTGAACTGCTTCATCAACTTTACCTTCCTCCCAAAAGATTTGGACAAGAACTAGAAAGTTGGAGAAAATGAGTGTTTAAGCCACCAAACACCAAATTCCCTTGACAGTAAAGGGAGGCCAACATACCTTTATAAGTAAGGGCGTTTGGAGCTTCCCCGGTTCTTCTCATTTTTCCAAAGTACTCATGTACAAGGTCAAACTTTCCAGAACGTAACATTACCTTTCAACAAGCAATTCCTGTAAGACTTGAATAAAAATATAGCCAGCATATAAATAAATTGTTTTAGGGTATACAATCTGTTCCACGTAAAAGCCAGTCAATACTCAAGTGTATAGAAAAGATCCAAAGCTCGTCCGTGACTGACGCAATGGCATGATATGTACTCAGTTTTCTCCACGTTCATAGCTTTAATGTGTTGGAAACCACTCTTTCAAGGAATCCACATCCAAACATACAACCCCTCCAAAAAATTTCACAGTTAACCCCATCAGGTGGTTGCCCCCTTTTTCAAAACAGAATAAAAATGAAATACTGCTGGTAGAGTTTTATCCCAAGATGGTGAATCAAGCATTGGAGACGTTTTCAGGGATTGCTTTGGACGATGGCTTTAAGATTTTAACCAAGCTATTGGAGCCACAACTAACCTTGTACCAAGCTAAAAGCAGTTAGAATGGATCTTATACTGGATGGGATCATGGTTATACTACTAAGTTAGATTTGGAAACTGATTGCAGCATTACTCATCAATTGCTTAATGATTTACCACGTATCACCATGGATTTCTCCTCTCATTTTTTTACTGCACGACTCTTCTATACCATAAATGGGACATCAAATGACTGATATTCTAAGGAAGCCAACTTCTTAGCTGATGGTCTGGCAAAAAAAGCATTGAACTCTAGTGGAACTCTACGAATGTTCCCCTTTGTGCCTGATTTTGAGCATCAATGATTTCTTTTTTTATGTTTGTGGGATGGCTACCCACATTTTTATGTAGCCACCATTTTAAATTAATAAAACTGCTCCTTGAGATTACCTACAAGAGTCTCTTACTCTTCACACTTGTAAACAAATAAAATTGCTCAGTCAACGATCCTACATTAGACTAATAAGCATCCATACAACATAGTGATTCATAACACATATCGTGCCATTTAACTTGAAGATCCAATTACCTCCATTGCAAGTCCATAAGTTGCTCCATTAGGCCTCAGACCATTTTTCCTCAACTGCACAAACACCCAAGATACACCCTTCCATTGACGGGATGGAACACAAGCATTCAGCACCTAACCAACAATTCGATATAATCAAAGAAGTTATGCCAATGCGAAGATTAATTGGTGAGGGGAAAATTTAGTGAGACAAACTGATGAGCTCTTACAGCGTTAAACACAACCACATCAGGTTGAAGAATAGCTTCCCAGTTCTTTTGGCGCATATTTTTCAATCTTTTAGCAGGTTTTTTCCTCATGCATTCCATAATCTTCATCAGTTCTTTCAGAAAACCAGCTTGACCTAGTGTAACAGCGATGCAGTGATATGCAGGCATATCCGGATATATTTGGCAATCTCCCTAAATAACTTGGAGTTAAGTTCCGACCAGCAATACAACACGTCCAATTTTAAAGATAAGCGGACTTCGAAACATTAACATATTCAAGCACATAATTCTCATGAGCATTAGTAGTAAAGTTTTTATCATTACACGCATCACATCGAAGATCTGAAGAGCTTCGCGAGGTCTCCTTGCATTGCAAAGAACTGACAAAAGTTTGGTGTATACAAACCTACAAAAAATAAACTAATCAATGAAGAAAATAGTAATGCTCACAGAATATGAGCGAAAATTGTCAAATTCCACGACTAAAATAATAACTAACACTACCTCCATCTCATAATGTTTGTCCATTTCCAAAGCACATGCATTTATTTGGAGAGAGAAAATATATTTATGTGGATCGTAGAGGTTTCCAAATAAAGTATGACTTCCAAAAATCGAAAAAAAATATGGGACAGAGGAAGTATATTACCTTATAAAGTTCATTCGAAGAGTAAGCCTCTCAAAACCACACCATTCACCCAGTTAAACAACATAAATAACTGGAAAAAATAGGGAGCTTTAGCCTTAGATCCATGTGGATGTAGTTTTAACTCAATCCATCTATTCCTGTTTTTAATGCCAAAAGTCAAACCAATCAAAAAAGAGATAGAATCCCAACATTGCCCTCATTATTTGCTACACCCTCCTCAGCCACCACATATGGCCACCAGCACTGTCACAGATGACGGTCACTGCCTCCATGCTGGTCACCGGTGATAAAAACAAAATTTGACGGTTGGAAAAAAAATTCCAATGGCCGCACAAGACGGATAAATTCCACTGTTAATTTACACTGAACAGTAAGGTTACCTCTTCAGTGGTTTTCCAAAATCATTATTTTTATATGTTGATTCTACTCAAAAAGAGAAGCTTACCTCACCAGACTATAAAACTAGTCTCTATAAGTGGTTTTTGAAAACACACTTAACATATAAATTTCTCTGTTCGCTATAGCCGAGCAATGAAAGTTATCTCTGTACGTGGTCATTGAAAATACACAAAACAAATCATCGCATTGCACTTATTGTACATCCATCGGATTCATTTCATAGCTCCAAATCGCCCACTCATTTCATCCCTTTTAAGATCCTACTTTACGTGACAAAAACATGACATAATAGAGTGCAAATAGTATTCGATGAAGGAGATACAGAAAACAAGTGATGAAATTTTCTCTCTTCTTGTTTCTGAACACATATCCAGAGAAGCCGTCGATGACAGTAAAGTCATCATCATCTTCAGAGAGAGAGAGAGAGAGAGAGGCTTCAGGTGCTACGTGACAGGTGCCGTGATAGAGGTGAATGTGTGGTGGTTCTCTTAGCGACGGTGATGTGGTGATGGCTATGATGGAGAGACAGCCTGTACATTTCAAGTCTTTTGACTATAATGATCTACAAATTCTACTAAGTTGCAACTGATGCCAAAGTAGAAACCTAAACAAAGTGAACTTTGGGAAGCATTTATTCAAAATATATTCTCTTAAGTTTCAATTAATATGCGTCTAGTTTTCATCCTCGAATGAGTGCATAAATGTTCGAACAACTACTCCTCCAACTAAAGACTGAACGATCACATTTCAAAATTTCCAAGCACAAATCAAATGAACACAAACAAATTTACCTGCTCTTATAATGTCTGTGTTCCTTGGAGCTGTACACCCACTCCACAACAGACATTGCATTCCTCCATTGTCCTTTCACCCCAAGCCCTTCAACAATCTTAAGCAATTGACCCTCTGTAAACTGTAGCTCTGACTTCCTCATCATCCTTGATAACTTCCAGTCCTTCACACTCAATTCCGTACCACTCAACCTACACAATACACACGCACATGCTCAATCGACATAATACACACACACATGCAACTCATACACATGTACATACAACAGAAGCCCATGGTACACACTATTCAATACTATAGCAACTAAATATAATAAATTGTAACTAATCACCAAATATTTTTGTAACTAGCAAAGCAGATTCATAAAACTTCTTTGCAGACTTCGTACTTAGTCATAAAAATATGCAAGTAATGGTCTAATACCATAAAAAGTGTGAAACATATCGTAATACCATAAAAAGTGTGAACATATTGTAAAAATTAAGCCCAAAGAATAGGTGAAAATTTAAACTATCAAAAATGCATAACACTGGAACTTCGTAACAAAACATGCAAAACTTGACCAATTAGTCACTATCAAAAATGCATAACAGTGGAGTGGAACTTCATAACAACTTAAACATGCAAAACTTCACGAATTTGTCACTCTCAAAAATGCATAACAGTGGAACTTCATAACAACTAAAACATGCAAAACTTCACTTCGTAACAACTATAACATACACTCCTATCTAAGAAGCATGGATACGGACACGGGTCACCGACACAACACAACACAAACATGAGTATACGTTAATATTCTGAAAAGTAAGACACAGATATCATGCGGATACATTACATTAAATATATTCAACTAGTTAGTTAGTTAGAGTATCCACAATGATATAATCAAAAGTTGCCACATCAGCTTTTGATTATCCAATTAAGAGATTATTAAGATTAGTAATGTAGAGGTCCACAATGGTATAATCAAAATTGAATAACCAAAAGTTGCCACATCACATTTTTAAATTATAAAAAAACTAATAACTGTGAACATAGAAATAGTTTTTTCTAAAAATAAATTTTGAGACTAATAAAAACTATTTATTAGAAATAGAAAATAATTTTTAAACTTTTTTTGAAATTTTTTTATAAAAATAGTTTTTGTGTAACTACAGTTTTTGAAAAAATTAATTTTTATATAAGAAAAAGTTTTGAGAAAAAAATTTCTTCTACAAAACAATTTTTCGAAAAAAGAAAAATTTTTTTTTAATTTTTAAAAACAGTTAAAAAATATTTTCTGGAGGGCAAACAGTTTAAAAAAAAACAATTTTAAGTTTTTTTTTTTTTGAAAACATCGTTGAAAAAGAAAAAGAGAAAGAAAGAGATGGGAAAAGGGAAGAGATATAACTTTTTTTTTGGTAATCATGTGTGTATTTGATTGAGAATCTGAGGTTAATTAAATTTGGTTATTGACAAAATGTTGTTAGTTTTGGTTATCCAAAGTTCAAAATTTAATTATTTCTAAGGAGATTGCTAAGTTTGATGATAGCATTGTGAGCCATATTTTGCACAAATATTGCTAACTTTAAAAACCTAGCACTTTTGGTTATGCCATTGTGGACACTCTTATAGATATGAAACAATAAACAATGAAGAATCTAGACAGACATAAGACTCGAGTACTCCTTAAATGCAGCCTTTGAATTTCTCCCATACTTGATAGGAGCCAAAGGTTGCACCTTCCTGAGCCAGAGATCAGCAATACTTTCTAATTGAAGGTCAAATATGATTAGCCATAACACTTCTTGAGCCAGAGGTCAATGACACATTCTTATTTAAGTTCAAATATGATTAACCATTACCATACCATTTTTCCAACTTGTTTAATGCAATGATATGCCAAATTCCAACCTTTTGGTAATCACATCTTAGTAAGTGTCTATGATGCATTGTTACGTATTGATTTCTTAGTCATAGACACCTAAGATCCATCGGACACATTGCAAAATGATTGTCGGACACATGTCCGAATTGAGTTGAGATTTTTATTTCTGATTATGGACACGAAAAAAAAAAGTATGAGACACATGTCTGAGAAGTGTTGGCATCATAAACTAGTCAGACATAGATAAGTTACCTTTGTTGAAGTGTCCGTGTTTCTTAGACTCCTATTCATAAAAGAGCATCACCAGCCCTTACCCATTTTTTTACTCAAAACCAAAGCCCAAGTAAAACCCTCCTAAATTCACTACAGCTCTTGACTCAAAGCTATCAGATTAAGTTGTATTCTTACTCAAGACTAAAAATTTTGGCGCTCAAGTTTCCAAAGGTCATTTCCTCTCTTAAACTCACAACTTTGTCATCAACGAAGAGTTTACTCGAATTTATGCTTAGATTCGGGATTGCTCGTTGAAATGCTTTGCAAAAATAGAAAAATATATACATTTTGATGGTATCATAGCTCTCTCTCTCTCTCTCTCTCTCTCTCTCTCTCTCTCTCTCTCTCTCTCTCTCTCTCTCTCTCTCTCTTTGCAACCCCAAGGTGTTGGCCTAGTGGTCAAGGCTAAGGACTTAGGGTTTGCTCCCTCGTAAGATCTCAACTTCTTAGGTGCTATCAACTCCTTAGGGCCATTCCATATAGAATTTTACTCTGACTTTAATTGGGACCTCTGCAAGTGGGCAGTGGGATTGACCCAAGATTAGTCGAGGTGGGCAAAAGCTGGATCATACAGAATTTTACTCTGACTTTAATTGGGACCTCTGCAAGTGGGCAGTGGGATTGACCCAAGATGTCGAGGTGCGCAAAAGCTGGATCAGATACCTGAATTATTCAAAAAAAAAAGAAGAAGAAGAAGAAGAAGAAGAAGAAGAAAAAGCTTTCTCTACACGTACAAAAACAGGGCTATATCCAAATAATTAATCACAGGCAAGGAGAACAGAAGGACGAACTTATCAACAAGAAACCGAATCGACTCCTTCTCCCCGCGCTTCCGCGGAGCCCAGTTCCTCCTCCCAGTATCCTCCACCCACCCCCCTTCAATCTCAACATCGTCATCCAGAAGCCACCGGAACTCATCCCGGTCCCGTTCCAGGAACCCACTCAGCTCCCTCAAATGCTCCGCCTTCAGCTTCTCCCCGCCGTACTCCTCCCTGCTCGCCACCTCCCTCAACTCATCTCCCGCCTCCGCCCTCTCCCACGGATTCCCCACCATCAGAACGGCGCCGTCCTTGGGTTTGGATTTGCTCGCGTCGATGGCTCTGGTGAAGTTTCTGTACTCGGTTTTTAGGGCTTGGAAGTGCGATAATTCCACTTCTTCGTCTGAGGGGGGAGTGGTGGGGCGGTTTTGGTTGGATTTGCGGAGGGTTTTTCGGAGGTGTTTCTTGCGGAGGGCGTGGAGGGTTTTGGGGGTGGGGGTGAGGTTGAATTGGAGGAGTTTTTGGGTGAGTTGTTGGTCAGTGGGGGGTTGGGGTGGTGTAGGGTGGAGGCGAGGAGGTCCGATTGAAGCTGCTTCCATGGCGGTGGTGGTGGGAGTGTGAGCGAAGTGAGTGTTAACTTGAATGTGGGAATCGGGGAGGAGGTGGTAAGGTTTTTCTGTTTTTTCTTATCCTCGGGATCTCATCGAGGAGTTATACAAGAGCATGTCCAATCCAATACCCTCCAAATAGATCAAATTAATCTATTTTATTTAAAAAATAGATTTAGAAAATTGTACTATTTATTTTAACTCTAACTCAATACTCTATTTTTCAACTCCAACACATATTTGGATGAAATCCTCTATTTTTTCCTTCATCCTCTATATTTACAGGATCAAAATTTATCCTCCCAGATGGAGGAGAGTTTTAGAAGATGAGTTGAAAGAATATTTTTTCTCCAAAATGAAGAAATGGAGTATGGGTTGGAGATACTAGGGGTGTTACTCGAAACCGGAAAATCGATCGAAACCGGAAAAATCGGATCGGACCGAATTTTTTAAACCGGTTGAATAATTTCGATTCGATTCCGGTTTATAAAATTTTATAAACCGGAAAAATAATTTCGATCCGGTTTATGTGTTTTAAAAACCGATTGAAACCGGACCGGTTATATATATGTATAATATATACATATATATATATATATAAACATAGGGGAGGGGTTGAATTATGAGTTTTTGGTTGATATTTTGTAGTATATATTGGTCTAATAAATATATTTATTATATAAAAACTATTTTTATGGGCTTAATTATGTTTTTATGAGTTTATTTTTATGTATTGGGCTCAAAATTGATCCTTTTTTGATGGGCCAAAAAAAATGGTTGAATTATAGATTTTTGGTTGATATTTTATAGGTTGAATTGTGAATTTTTTGATGTGTTGGGTCCAAAATATGGCTCATGAATGAAAACCGGATAAACCGGATCGGAACCGGTTGAGCCGGTCGAAACCGGAATCGATTTATCTCAACCAGTTCCGGTTTCTAAAAATCTCAAACCGAAAAATCGATTTCGACCCAAAAATACACCCAAACCGGTCGAAACCGGACCGGTATCACCCAGGAGATACCATGAGGGGTACAGCAACTCTAACATTGCACCTTTTGAATTCCCGAACCACTTGGGAGTAAGGCATGATGGATGCCGCTCTGCTTGCACGGCCCGGAGGGGGGGGGGACTAGCAGAAAGCTGTGGTAATATGGCATGGTGTTTCTTATTTCACTTCGTGCTTATCTTGTTTTAGAACGAAAAAGTCAAGAAATTGGGTACCAAAATGCTAGTTTTTCATGAAACATACCGGTCAATTATTCAATACTCCTGAAGCATCATGTGACATTGTCTTGAGGTATTTTTCACAAATAAAAAATCGCTACTACATAATGTGGATCATTCCATATCTGACAATCACAAACAAAGATGAACAATAGTTTTTTTGCCACAAAATTTGTTGCAACGTGGTAATGGGGCTGAATAATTACTCCTGTGGGGTTCCTTCCCAAAAATTACTGTAGGTGTATGGGTAATTAGCAGTAATTGGTTTGGAAAATAAATTACACGAACAAGGGAATAAAAATTATAATCTACAAGTTCTATTCGTATTGAAACCTTTCAATACCTAATTTTTAAAAGGAAATGAGGGTAATATTGTCTTTACAAGAAAGTATTATAAACATTTAAGGCTAGGTTAGGAAAATAATATTAAAAAGTGATGTTTTGTGAGTACCCATAAACACAATTCATAGATATAGATTTAGGTATATTAATTGCACGGTTGCACCTAAACTATTGCTCCAGGGGCACCTATTAGCGGGAGCGTATCATTGTTACACATGCAATAGCTGCTTTGAAATCCGTCCAAGTTAAAAATTGTCAAGAGCTCATCCTTTGAGTGCTCTAATACTGATTGCAGGTACCTTTTGGAAGGCCTATCGATGGCGAGGATCAAGCATGATCACCAGGAAGCTAATATATTGCACCGACATCCTAGCGAAGGATGCTCTTAGTCATCTGATCAGCTGTAGTTCTTTTTTATTTACCGATGGCGAGGATCAAGCATTATCACCAGGAAGCTAATATGTGCACCGACATCCTGACGAAGGATGCTCTTAGGCCATGTTTGATAAGTGTGTTGGATTAGATAGGATTAGTAAGGAGATGGGATTGGTAAGGAGATGGGATTAGTAATACCGAGTCTAATCCCAAGTGGGTGTTTGATTGTGTTAGGATTAAATCATGGGATTGTGATTACCAATCCCAATTCCTTGTTTGATTGGAACACCATGGGATAGGATTACAAATTGCATTTCCAATTATACCCATAGATGAAAACATGGTCTATTGAATTGCATGAAAAAAAAAAAACGGATTGTATTTTCATATCATTTTCGGACAATTTGCATTTTTTCATCCAATCAATTTCCAAATTCTTATTTGGACAAATATCCATGCATTATTCTGACATATATTTGGAATAAAGCAACCATATATTTTTTATTCGTGTCCCTTAAAAGGACGAAAACGAAAAAAACAAAACAGATAACATCTTATTAATTATACTCTCAAATAAATCTAATTATTTATTTGCGATCCTATGGAACAGAAATATGATTATGAAAGGCCTAGAGACAAAATTTAATTATGTTTATTTAGAATAATATTTTCGGAATAATAAGTTCTTCGCATTGATTCAAATGGATTAAAATTGGAAAAACTTGTTCAAATGGATTGAAAATTTGAACACTTAATTTTTTTTAGACTGTTTATATATTAAAAAAATAGTTAAAAAATTAAGTGCTTCAATTTTTAATTCGTTTAAATCGGTGCGAAGATCTTATTATTCTGACCATATTATTCGAAAATACATAATTAAAATTTGTCTCTAAGACTCTCATAATTACGTTTTTACTCCATAGGATCACAAATAAAGAGGTTACGAGGTTTTTTTTTTTTAATTCCAAAACGATATCGTTCCTGGGCTGGGTAGGGACTGCTCTGCCATGGAGGCAGCATAGCCCCCGTGTCCACAAAATATAGGTAGCGTATTAGGGATTTGGATGGGTAAGTGAAGTGTGTAATGGAGGATATTATTGGTATTAAGTTGACATACCATGGGCAAGGTGGTCATTTTGTAGGAGAGAGCTTGGGATAGGATTCATAATACCATGTACCCCATGGTATTACTAATCCCATGAAAAAGGGGGATTGCTAATCCCATCCTCTAGTTAATCCTATCCCATTTTTTGCAACCAAACAAAGAGTTAGAAAGACCATAGGATTAGCAATCCTATCCCATGTCCTAACACACTTATCAAACATGGCAGTTCTTTTTCATTTGTCCCGTCTGTATTGTCTTTTAAATTTCAGGAAGACTTTATAGGGCTTAAATATCTCGACTTATTCGTATTTCCTAATCTATGCTAGTACCTTTCTTACCCAAATTTTTTTTTTTTTTCGAATTTATGATTATATATATAATAGTAGTAGAGCTAAATCCGAAACGGCACCCGGTATTTGACCGTTACTGATACGTACCGTACAAGAAGAAAAATCGGTACCCAATCCAGTACGGTATTCAAAAGATTCAGAACCTTTGTAATACCAACTTTTTATTGACCTTAAACGGCCTTCTCACAATTGAGCATGCCTTAACTCTCATTACCAAAATCAAACAGCTTCACTTCTCATTACCGAAACTAAACGGCATTGCCATAAAGAGTGATGTAGAATGCGTGGAGGCCCAATTTCATGAGAAATTGGACCGGTCGAAGTCCCAGAAGCCCAAACGTTGCTTACTAGCCAACTACCCAATTTGGCAAATTTCAGACAAGCTCGGATCGGGCCTAAACTTGCTGGGCTAACTTATTTTCACGTTGTGGTCAATACTCACCATCCTAAGTCATGACTGATGGTGTTTTTCAGCCTAATTCCTTCATTTAGCTTTCAATTTGATAATTTTGCCGTTTAAGAAAAGTTTTCGTTCGTTAATAACTCTTAGACTATAATTCTATTTCAGTTGATTCTTTTGGGAAAAGTATTATTTTTCTTTCCTTTTTTTAATTTTATTATTTTCCCCAAATTTAGTAAAACTTCGTTTTAAGTTAGGGTTATGCTTTTTCTCTATAAAAGAATTGTAACCTCATTACGTAAGCAACTATTATTCAAAAATATTCAGACTTTATCTCTTTCTTTCGTGGACTCAAGTTTATCATTCATTTAGATTAGTACGTAACTAATCTCGTTGTTAATTCCACTGGATCATTGAGCATGCCAACTCAAACCCTACTGGAAATCATTTAATTTCCCCTATTTTGTGGCATGTGCATACAAGGACAGTGGCGCATTAAAGTTACTATAGTTGAACATGCCATTGATTACAGTTACCAACCACAGTTACATTTTTCAATATTTGGCAATGAGATTGAAACTATTACATTGTGTATGCGCGGTTGCGAATCCTCCTCAAAATCGGTTAATTTTCCTCATTTTCCTAAATATAAATTAAAACTCACACAAATCATTAGGTGGCATCAGTTATGTCTTAATAGTCCCATCTGTCAATCTTAGGGTAGGGGTGCTCAAGAAAATAATCTTAGGGCAGGGGTGCTCAAGAAAATCACCTGAACCGCAAAATCAGTTCACCGAACTGTCCTATTTGATCTGGTTCTACGATTTATTGGTCCAGTTATGGTTCCAAAAAAAAAATAAGAACCGTTACTTTTGGTTCGGTTACATATTGGTTCTCAATTAAAGAATCGTGATTAGAACCGAACTCGACCGTTTAGAGCTAAAATATATAAAAATATATGTATATGTGTGTAATAAAGTATGTATATAGATTTGATAGGTTAATATTTTCCTTCCTAAAGTACTCCTATGTATTAAAATTTGGTAGGTTAATCTTTTTCTATTAATGAATTTGATTATTCCATTAGTGGTTTTGGCTACTTTATTGATGGTTTTCGTCAATTTTAGGAGTTGCTGTAGTGAGGGTAGAGTGTTGAGTATATCGTGGGCCATATTGGGTTTCAATTCTTAACAAAATTTCTATTATTTTTTTATTGAGTTATTTGGTGCTTTAAATTTTTAAATTTATGAGTTCATATTTTGTGAATAAATGAACCAATATCGGACCAGTCTTACGGTTTGATTTTGGTTAGGTTTTGGTTCCTAGACCAATCCAGATTGTGTGCACCCCTATCATAGGGTATGAAATCCACGCTGTGTTCTACATTTTTTTGTCAACATTGTTTACATCAGCGGGGGTTAGTAGGAGGTGTTAGAGTGAGCGTATAGGAGGTCTAGAGACTATCTATAGCCTTGACCCCCAAAGCCCTGCCTCCCATGGGACTCGAACCCTGGTCACCACTGGGGGAGGAACGTGTTCTACTTATTCAGGAAATAATGTTTACTAGGTGCATCACATAAAGTAATAGGCGCGTGGCTCATGTACTATGACAAAATTTCAATACCTAGCATCTAGGGCTGTTCGCGGTTTGGTTTTGGGCGGATCGGTTCGTTTCCTAGGCGGATTTGCATCTGCCAAATTGTTATTTTCTCCATCTGCAACTGTCCGTGAGTGTTTCACAGCTCGGTCGGTTTGATTTGTGGTTTCGGCAGTTCGACTAAGTTGGTTTGGGAGGAATTGAAACAACCCAAGTACTTCAAAAAAATCTAAAAAGCGTCCAAAACTTTACAGTTGTTCAGGTCCTTGAGGGGTGACTTAAGAAGGTCCAAGTAATTTTAGGTTCCGTTTTTTTGTTTTCCTTGCGGGTTTTGCTTAGGTTTTTTTGTGATTTGGTTTTCCGGTTTGTTTGGTTTTTTTTTCTGGTGTTTTGGTTGTTGGTGTTGCTGCTGCTGGTTAGCTTTTTGGTCTTCGGGTTAGTTTGATACTTTGGGTTTTGTGGTATTTTTGGGTCTTGTTAGGCGTTTTGTTTGTGTTTGTCTTTTTGGGGTTTCGATGTTTCAGTTGGCGCCTTGCTTTCCTTTCGGTCTCCGATGGCTTCGTGCCGGTATGCTCTTGATATGTTTAATCTTTGTAATCTTTTATAAAGATTAATAAATTTTTTTTCCGAGAAAAAAAGTATAATTTTTATAACCATAAAAAAGAAGTGTACTTTTATATGACGTATCGCTTTCTGAGTTTATTCAACCCATATACTTGCCGAACTGTTTGCTCTAGGTAAATTGAGTAGAATGACATAATCTAGGGGTTTATGCCACAATTAGTCCATTTACTTTTTCCCTTAAAGTCTCAAGGACAATTGGCACTCAGTCTCTCAAAAATACCCTCCGACGTTTCTGTTCATTTTTAGTGTATTTGTTGATTTTTTAATTTTTTTTATTTTGACCGTTGACTAGCGCTGACCGGCGTTAACTAGTGTATCTGTTCATTTTTTGTGTATTTGTTGATTTTTTATTTTTACTTCCACCACTTCTACCACCACCGCCACCATGCCGCCACAACCTCCGCTTCCACCGCCACAACCTCCACCTCCACCACCACCACTCAACCACCACTTCCACCACCACCACCACCATGCCACCAAACCCTCCATTTCCACCACCACGCCGCCGCCACCACTTCCACCTTTCAACCCCCACTTTCGCCGCCACCACCACCGCCACCATGCCACCACAATCTCCACTTCCACCACCACTTCTACCACCACTCCATCACCACCACCACTTCTACCACCACTCCATCACCACCACACCACCACCACCATGCCACCACATCCTCCACTTCCACCACCATCTCTACCACCACTCTATCACCACCATGCCATCACCTTCATCACTCAACCACCACCACCACTACGACGCCACCGCTGCAACCTCCACTTCCACCGCCACCATGCCACCACTACATCACCACCACGCCAACACCTTCACCACTCAACCACCACTTTCACCACCACGACGCCACCACTACCACCACCATGCCACCACAACATACACTTTCACTTCCACCACCACCTCCACTGACACTCCATCCCCACCACCACCACCACCATGCCACCACTCTATCACCACCACGCCACCACCACTCAACCACCACGACGCCACCACCACCACAACCTCCACTTCCACCACCACTCCTCCACCACCACCACCACTTCCACCACACCCCCCTCCCCTCAGCACCTCCATAACCATTCCACCACCACCACCGCTCCAGTTCCACAATCATGTCCACCACCCCACCACCACCACCACCATTCCACCGCTACCACCACAACATAAAACAGATATAGATATACCAGATGCAGATACACCATATATATATATATATATATATATATATATATATATATATATATATCAACAGCAGATGTACCAAAACAAATACAAATATACCAAATCTACTAACAATATCTGCTAGGGTTTGTTCCAACTTCTCTCTTGCAAAATTGGAGAGAGAAAAATATTTTTCGTTTTTTGGACAGCGGTTGACGGTACATAGGAGTTTAATTGATGAGTGTTTTTAATACGTCAAGTATTTATATGATATTTCGTTAGGGTCAGGTGTCTATGTCTACCACCACCACTCTATAGCCATCGCCAGTATCACAACAAAGTCTTTTTTTTCTTAAAACAAAACAGATACAGGTATACCTGATACAGATACACCAAAATAGATATAATAGATATATAGCAACAGATACACCAACACAAACAGTTACAATTATATCAATAGCATATGTACCAAAATAGATACAAATATACCAACAATAGATACAAAAAAATAGATATAAATATACCAAAATACCTACACCAACATAACACAAAACAGATACAGATATACTAATACACCAATACAAAACAGATACGGATATATCAATATCAGATATACCAAACAGATTCACAACTTCCACTTCCACCACCACCTCTACCACCACAACCTCCACTTAAAATACAAATATATCAACAACAGATAGACAAAAAATGAATAGATACACCGGTCAACGTCAACGCCGCTTAACGGTCAAAAAAATTAAAAAAAAATGAACAGATACACCAGTCAACGTCAACGCCGGTTAATGGTCAAAAAAATAAAAAAATCAACGGATACACAAAAAATGAACAGATATACCGGTCAACGTCAACGCCGGTTAACGGTCAAAAAAATAAAAAAATCAACAGATATATAAAAAATGAACAGATACACTGGTCAACGTCAGTCAACGCCAGTCAACGGTAAAAAAAAAAAAACCAACTGATATACCAAAAGTGAACAGATACACCAGTCAACGTCGGTCAATGCCGGTCAACAGTCAAAATAAAAATAATTAAAAAAAAGACATTTTTGTGTTAGCCAAACAAGGCCCTTGTCTTATTAAAGTCAATTTAAATGAAAAAATATTTTTTTTGTGTTAGCCAAACAAGGGCCTTGTCTCATTAAAGGCAATTTAGTCTTTTCACGGACCTTAAACTCCAAAATATTTTTATTAATGGACTTTACACATTAATGAAACTTAAGCTGGACTAAATCTGCTTTTGCACCTCTTCTTTTGGACGTTAGACCAATTTGTTGTTTCAAATTTTATGATCAAATAGCGAATCCGTATTTTGTGTTATAAAGTCTTGCCTCCATTGAACGAATATTATGGTTTTGCCTTTCCATACAGATAAAGTAATTTTAGTTGTATATTATTCAAATTTAAATAATTAGGCGATAATTGTTTATATATGCGTTTCGATAAGGTCTTGCATGCCCTCGTTGAACGAAGATTATAACGCAAGTAGAGTAGAGTGCAGTTGGTGCCTCCCTTATGCTCTCATACACATGGACAGAGTTCGATTCCTGTAAGCACCCATTCCCCTCCCAAAGTCCCCTAGGATAGAATATATTAGGTTTAACAAATAACAAAAACAAAAACAAAAACAAAGATTACAGTTGTGCCTTTGCCTACATAAAATTTTAGTTCATTCATATATAATATTTTAGTTTATTAGAATATTCTTCAACTTTACTATGTGTATGAGCGTATCTGCGAGAAGTTTTTGGGTGCTGGGTGGGTACCATACACTTGGTATCACGTCGATGATCTCATCCGTCCAAACATGTTTTGGACGGTTGGGATTGCCAACGGGTACTACCACCACGTGCTACCCACTCGGCACCCAAAAATTTCTCGTGTATCTGCTTCCATTGACAGATAAGATAAAGTATGGAAGCAAGAAGTTCAAGAAGATGGTCAATGAGCTCTACAAAGAAGCAGCGGAATTGTCCAACAACCACAACTACAAGGTGAGAATTTTCGTGACCCCAGAGAAAATGGACAAGAATTCAAAAATGTATGCTTCTGGCTCCCCCTCGAAAAACTAATTCATTTTTCCGTTTTGAATTCTACATGGAAGCGAAAGTTCCATTGCTAGCAACTTCAAATGATATTGCAAATATGGTGTCAAACCCAATTCATTTTTCGTTTTGATTTCTACATCGAGGCAGAAGTTCCATTGTTAGCAACTTCAAATGGTATTGCAAACATCGTGTCAAACCCAATTTATTTTTCGTATTTTTTCTACATCGAACACCAGATCATCAAGGATGATGGAAGAACAAAACATCAATAAGTAATACGCCAATTTCTCTCTCCAAACATCTCATTCACGCCAGGAGATAGAACTTTTCTACTATTAAAAAACAAGAACAATTCACTCGGCTGCTGACCTTTTGTAAAGATTTCATTTCCAGAATTCCACTAATCGCCATGTGGAATTTGTTATTCGAAATGAATTGATTCCAATAATTAAAAAAAGGATGGATTTGGAAAGTATTACCTTTGAGGGATGAGTAATTTGAATCGAGGGCGTCACAGGTGGAGAGAGATGTCGGCGTGAGATGGAGATGTCGACTGGGAAGGGAGACGGCGAGAAGATACAGTGGCGTGAGAGGTCAACTCATAGATAATGTATGTATAAGCATGTACACCAATACAAGATCAAAATGCCATGTCTTCCATGTTTGATGGCCAAAACCAAAATGCCATGTGCGGTAGACCAGATTAATCATTTGTATTTCAAATTTCAAGGGAGGCCATTTCGGTTTTCTAACGCAACTTCTAGTGAAAATATTACATAATTGTGGGATAACCAGTAACACACACACAGACACAGACACACAAAAAAGTGACAGAAACCAACAATCACTCACAAAATATAGCAAGCCATTAGGGAAGTGCAGACACTATGAATAGATGAATCAACTATAAATCATGTGCCAGTCCGGTGCATTACAAATGGTTAATGCATATGTATGCACAAGTACTTTAATTTTCGACCATTTGAAGTTAGTTAATCTAGTTTTTTACATCACGGAAAAGCCAATAGGGCAGAGCAACATGTTTAAATGCAAAAACAAAAACAAAACAAGAAAGAAAAAACTTATTTTCCTAACAAATTCATAGGAAGCAAAAGAACAGCACCTTTGTTGCAAACGTCTTGAACATCCACAGACACATCCCTCTTTTTCTGGGTTTGGGGCTGCAAGCTAGTTTCTTCCAGAAGGGGGTCTGGGTTAGTACTAGGGTTTCCTTGACGCGAATCACTTTCGGATGAGAAAAATCTCCTCACATTGGAGGAAGAAGAAATCACGTCAAAGAGAGAAGAAATGCGAGAAGGGATGCTGCTATTGGGATTTGAATTGGAGATCGGAAGAAGAGAAGGAAGATTGCGAGCGTTGTAGGACCACACTCTGCCGAGTAGAAAAGCTCCTCCCCTCATAGATTACTACTGGCGTTTTCAGCTTTTGCACTGTTCTTTATTCTCTCTGCATGTCCCCAAGAAAAGCAGGACTGGGTTATTCGAGGAGAGAAATAACAAATAAAGTGAAAGTTTCATTGTTAGCAACTTCAAATGATATTGCAAATATGGTGTCAAAACCAATTCATTTTTTCGTTTTGAATTCTACATGGAAGCGAAAGTTCCATTGCTAGCAACTTCAAATGATATTGCAAATATGGTGTCAAACCCAATTCATTTTTCATTTTGATTTCTACATCGAGGCGGAAGTTCCATTGTTAGCAACTTCAAATGGTATTGCAAACATCGTGTCAAACTCAATTTACTTTTCATGATTTTTCTACATCGAACACCAGATCATCAAGGATGATCGAAGAACAAAGCATCGTAAGTAATATGCCAATTTCTCTCTCCAAACATCTCACTCATGCCAGGAGATAGAGCTTTTCTACTATTAAAAAGTAAGAACAATTCACTCGGCTGCTGACCTTTTGTAAAGATTTCATTTCCAAAATTCCACTAATTGTCTTGTGGAATTTGTTATTCGAAATGAACTGATTCCAATAATTAAAAAAGGATGGATTTGGAAAGTATTACCTTTGAGGGATGAGTAGTTTGAATCAAGGGCGTCACAGTTGGGGAGAGATGTCGGCGTGAGATGGAGACGTTGACTGGGAAGGGAGACGGCGAGAAGATACAGTGGTGTGAGAGGTCAACTCATAGATAATGTATGTATACGTATGTCTACCAATACAAGAAACAAAATGCCATGTCTTCCATGTTTGATGGTCAAAACCAAAATGCCATGTGCGGTAGACCAGATTAATCATTTGTATTTCAAGGGAGGCCGTTTCGGTTTTCTAACGCAACTTCTAGTGAAGATATTACATAATTGTAGGATAACCAATAACACACACACACAAAAGTGACAGAAACCAACAATCACTCACAAAATATAGCAAGCCATTAGGCAAGTACAGACACTATGTGTAGATGAATCAACTAAGAATCATGTGCCGCTCGGGTGCATTACAGATAGTTAATGCATATGTGCAAATTTTCAACCATTTGGAGTTAGTTAATGTAGTTTTTTAACATCACGGAAAAGCCAATAGGGCAGAGCAACATGTTTAAATGCAAAAACAAAAACAAAACAAGAAAGAAAAAACTTATTTTCCTAACAAATTCATAGGAAGCAAAAGAACAGCACCTTTGTTGCAAACGTCTTGAACATCCACAGACACATCCCTCTTTTTCTGGGTTTGGGGCTGCAAGCTAGTTTCTTCCAGAAGGGGGTCCGGGTTAGTACTAGGGTTTCCTCGACGCGAATCGCTTTCGGATGAGAAAGGCCTCCTCAAGTTGGAAGAAGAAGAAATCACGTCAGAGAGAGAAGAAATGCGAAAAGGGATGCTGCTATTGGGATTTGAATTGGAGATCGGAAGAAGAGAAGGAAGATTGCAAGCCTTGTAGGACCATACTCTACCGAGTAGAAAAGCTCCTCCCCTCATGGATTACTACTAGTGTTTTCAGCTTTTGCACTGTTCTTTATTCTCTCTGCATGTCCCCAAGAAAAGCAGGACCGGGTTATTCAAGGAGAGAAATAACAAATAAAGCAAAAGTTTCATTGCTAGAAACTTCAAATGATATTGCAATATGGTGTCAAAACCAATTCATTTTTTCGTTTTGAATTCTACATCGAAGCGAAAGTTCCATTGCTAGCAACTTCAAATGATATTGGAAATATGGTGCCAAACCCAATTCATTTTTCATTTTGATTTCTACATCGAGGCGGAAGTTCCATTGTTAGTAACTTCAAATGGTATTGCAAATATCGTGTCAAACCCAATTTATTTTCGTGATTTATCTACATCGGACGTCAAATCATCAAGGATGATGGAAGAACAAAACATCAGTAAGTAATACGCCAATTTCTCTCTCCAAACATCTCACTTACGCCAGGAGATAGAACTTTTCTACTATTAAACAACAAGAACAATTCACTCGGCTGCTGACCTTTTGTAAAGATTTCATTTCCAGAATTTCACTAATTGCCGTGTGGAATTTGTTATTCGAAATGAACTGATTCCAATGATTAAAAAAGGATGGGTTTGGAAAGTATTACCTTTGAGGGATGAGTAGTTTGAATTGAGGGCGTCACAGGTGAGGAGAGACGCTGGTGTGAGATGGAGACTTCGGCTGGGAAGGGAGACGGCGAGAAGCTACAGTGGCACCGAGAGGAGAGAGAGAAGAGAAAGGAAAGAGAGAAGGGACTAGTTGAGGCGGGGCTCCATATACGTGGACGGCTAAGATTCATCTGGGTTAAAAACCATTTTTGTTTCTATTTTCTTTTTTTTTTTAAACTCTTTTTCCTCTTTCAAAATTATTACTCCTTGCTCTAAATAAATATCCGGTGCATAAACCTGATCTTTCAAATAATGCATTATTTTCTTTAAAAAATTAATTTTTTTTACAAATTGATAAATATCGATGAGTTGTATTAAGTTGTGAATTTTTTTTATAATTTTTTAACGAAAAAATGGTTCTTTTTAAAAGCCTAAGTTTAGGACAAGACTAAAACTAATGCTAAGGTAATATAATATAAAATAAAAAATCTCGAATTTTTGAAAAACAAAATTCAAAATACGTACTTTTAAGTGATGAACATAAAGCAGCATTGATGGACATTAAGTGAATTGTAGAATTCTTTAATCTTATTTAATTGAATGAAATTTACTCCCTTGATCTTTCCTGCAAAGATAGTACCTTACCGGTGGTGTAGTGTGTGAATCCTACACACTTTTGTGAGTGTTTGTGCAAAAGTGTAAAGGGAAAACAAATTGTAAGAGCATTTCAAGTCCTTTTTCAAATCAACGGCATATTATGTTTTACTCAATTTTTGGCTCAAATTTTTAAAGTTGTTTTTTTCTCTCTCTCAAATTTAGAACTATGTGTCTCTTTAAACAAAGTTTTGAACTACGCCATTAAGGAAGCTTAATTTTAACTCCGAGTGGAGAGGATAGGATTATCAATACCACCTCCCCATGGTATTCCTAATAGCCTAATACCCTCATTATGAGGAATTACTAGTCCAATAGGACTACCAATTCAACCATGCTTTACCAAACCAAACAAAGGATTAAGGGCCCGCCGCCTTATTAGTCCAAACCAATGGTTGAAGGGAGTTATCAAACATATGGAATTGTAATTAGATTATATATGCTCAAGAGAAGCTTCTTTAAATGCTTCAAAAGAAGCACAATGATGTAGCACTACAAGAAACTTTTTTGTATATTGGGGATATCATGGGTGGTGATATTCCCTCCAGTCCGTTTTTAATTTTTCAGCCATTTTCCGATCACACTTGGATGATCGGCTCCGTTCATTTTGTAGAGTTTGGCGAGAACCTTTATCAGACAAAAAATTGTGTTCATCGGACTTTAGTAGATACATGATTGGCACACGTGAAAATTGCAACAAAAAAAAAAACTAGGATGTGATTCAGTGTGATTTTGGATCCAGTTTTGTTTTTCTTTAATTTTCACGTGTGCCAATCATATATCTACAAAAATTCGATAAACACGATTTTTAGTGTGGTTAAGGTTTTTACCGAACTCTACAAAATGAACGGAGCCGATCATCCAAGTGTGATCAGAAAATGACCGGAAAATTAAAAATAGACCGGAGGGGATACCAACACCATTGGTATCTTTATTTGTTAGGGAGGGCAGCTTCTTGGGCTAGGTTTTAGGTTTTCTTTGGGTTGATCTTTATTTGTTAGATTTGGGTGTTTTGAGCTGTATTTGTTTTTATCTGGGCATTTTAGGCCCTCAGGTGTTGTTTGAGACTTTGTCCCTCAGGCTATATTTTCCAACTTTTTGTTGGAAACCCCTTTCCCTTATCCCTAATAAATTGTTTCTTTTGCCGATCAAAAAAAAAACATCCTTGATATCTCCAGTATAAAAAAATAAAAAAATAAAAAAAATTCTCAGCACTCTGATTGCCTTGAGGAAGGTTCCTATTATTCCGGTATGAGTCTTGAGTAGGTAACCCTGAATTAAGTTACAACAAAGAGGAAAGTCCACTTTCACCCCCTGTGGTTATCGCCATGTGCGGATACCCCCCTTGTGGTTTAAAACTGACCACATAACCTACCTGTGGTTTTGAAAATGTGCGGATAGATCCCCTACCGTCATGTTTTCCATCCATATTAACGGACACAACATTAAAAGACTGTTATACCCCCATCACGTCCCTTGATTCTTCTTCTTTTTTAAATCTAATCACACCATCCTGTATACCAAAAATTGAATCCAAACCGTTGATATTGTAAATTTTGACGAGTACTACGTCTATGCCAAAATTCAAGTCAATCAAAAAATGAAAAGCTCATGGTCAAATCGATTTTGTTATGAAATTAAAATTTCAAATTTGAATTTACTAAAAATTAGATCACTGAGTTATTGATGCCTGATCGAGATGATTTTTTACAGAGATACTCTATTCTTTATTTACTACATTATGAACGACTCAGATTACATTCTAGAGATGTGTGAGATACACCTCCGTTAATATGGATGGAAAACATGACGGCAGGGGGTCTATCCGCACATTTTCAAAACCACAGGTAGGTTATGTGGTCAGTTTTAAACCACAAGGGGGGTATCCGCACATGGCGATAACCACAGGGGGTGAAAGTGGACTTTCCTCTATTAGTTTTGCTCAGTCCGCTTTTGTCAAAGGAAGGAGTATTGTAGACAATGTGCTGCTCATGCATGAGCTAATAAGGAATTATCATAAGGATGAAGGCCCACCGCGATGTGCTATTAAGGTTGATCTCATGAAAGCATACGACTCAGTTGACTGGAATTTTTTACTCGATATCATGGCTGCTATGGAGTTCCCTGCAACTTTTATTGGATGGGTCAGAGCTTGTATTACATCTCCCATGTTTTCTGTCATGATAAATGGAGGTTTGGTTGGTTATTTTCCGGGTGCTAGAGGACTTAGGCAGGGAGATCCCATGTCTCCCTACCTATTTTTGCTAGTTATGGAGGCTTTTTCCTCTCTACTGACTTGGAATATTGGTCAAGGGGAGTTCACTTTTTAGCCTAAATGTCAGGCTTTGGGGATTTCTCATGTTATTTTTGCCGATGACCTCTTTCTTCTTAGTGGTGCTCAGGAAGGATCTTTGCAGATTTTATTGAGAACCTTAAAGGAGTTCCATGGTTTTTCAGGTATGCAGCCTAATCTACTCAAGAGTTCTATGTTTTTTGCTGGTGTGTTGAGTACTGCCAAGCTATCTTTTTCTGCTCTGATGGGCATTCCCGAGGGCAAACTCCTTGTTAAATATCTAGGAGTTCCTCTTATTAGTACCAGACTCACTTCAATTGATTGTTCTGAGCTTAAGGAGAAGATTTTGGCCAGGATTCATAGTTGGACCCAAAAAAATTTATCTTATGGGGGTAGGGCTCAGCTTATTCAATCAGTTCTCTTTAGTATTCAAACTTATTGGAGTTCAATTTTTACATTACCTCAAAGCATTCTCAAAGAAATAGAGGGGGTTCTTAGTGCTTTCCTATGGTCCGGTGCTGATCTGAAACATTTTGGAGCAAAGGTAAGCTGGGTAAATCTTTGTGTTCCAAAAAATGAAGGAGGTCTTGGTTTTAGATCCTTGAAGGATTGGAATAAAGCTGTTAATATGAAGCATTTGTGGGCCCTTAGCCAAAAAGCAAACAATCTATGGGTTAAATGGGTTCATGTTTATATTCTTAAAGGACAGAGTTTATGGGGATTCAGTGTCCTAGTGAGGCTTCTTGGGTAATGCGAAAGTTGATGAAGCCGAGAGCTACCTGCCAACGTTGGATCAGGTACATCATTGGCAATGGTAATGATACTTTCCTTTGGACTGATAATTGGCACCCTTTAGGAGTGTTATACCAGCAATTTGGGGAGGCTGTGGTGACTAATCGGGGTCTTGCTTTGCGTGCTAAAGTTGCTTCTATTATTGATCGAGGACAATGGAAGTGGCCAAGGTTAAGGAATAGAGCTGTATTGAGCATTATACGGAATACTCCTGAAAATTTTTTGCCTTCCACCTCTGATTGTGATAAGGTTGTGTGGAACCTAACTGCTGATGGCTCCTTCTCGGTGAAATCTGCTTGGGAGGCGTGTCAAAAGCGCAATCCCACCCAACCTTGGTATAGCTTGGTCTGGTTTAGTCAAGGAGACGAGTGCCTCGTTGGAGCTTTATAGAATGGCTTGCTATTCTAGGTAGGCTATCCACTAGAGACAGGTTGTTTAGTTGGGGTGTAACTGTGAGCCCTCAGTGTGTGCTGTGCATGGATGATGTGGAGTCACATGATCACCTCTTTTTTGCTTGCCACTTCTCTTTTGACATATGGAAGCAAATTTTGACACGTAATGGTATTCACAGGGCTGTCTTGCCTTTATCTCAAGAAGTTGCTTGGGCTGTGCAGAGTTATGCAGGTAAAGGGTTTAGAAACGCCATTTACAAGCTATCATTGGCTGCTTCTATGTACTTCTTATGGAGGGAACGTTACGCCAGGATTTTTCAGGGCAAGTCCAGGAGTGTTACTGAGGTTACTCATGAGATTTTTGATGCTATTCGTGCCAAGCTCAATTCTTGGAGTACGGTGAAGTTCAATGCCCAAAATAGGGGGTTGTGTAAGGATTGGCTTCTTGATTCTCAAATTTTTGGGATAAATAATTTTAGATAGCGAGTTTGTTGTTTTCTTTGGTGATGGTGTATAGTTAGGCCAGGGGCATGCCCTTGTGAGCTTCTGTAGCTTCTTGCGCAGTTTTTTTGGTGAAATAAATTTTACTTACCTTAAAAAAAAAAGCATATCTTAGCAGCATGATTCCAAATCTAAATTACACCTCAAATAGTTTTTGCTGATCCCAAGAGTTTTGTTTTATAAAAAAAACCCTAGAGTGCCGACATCCCAACCCGCCGCCCCCCACTTCCTTCATCCCCTTCCCCGGATCTAGGCGGTTCCACCTCCTCCTCTCCTACATCTTCGGTTGTGAGATGGTTGAGATGCTCTCACTCTCTCCATCATTTTAACGACAGATTTTTTGGCGCCCCTACAGCATCGGTGAAAGGCATCTTGCGGCATCGCCGCGGCTAAAACAAGCTATAGCTTGATGCAAATCATGATTTATCCACCCACCTTCGCGAGCAGATGGATGGATTCTCACAGCGGAGCTTTTTTTCAACGGCTTTTTATCTTTGTATCGGTTCATCTTTTAATCCGCACAGCAAAAGCAACCGAAAATTTTGTCCATAATTACACCAAATGGTCAACATGATCACCATTTCATATGCGTAAAACCTGCACTAACAGGCATTTACAACAGCCATCGCGACAGTGAATGACATGTTCAGAAATCTCTGGCCAAATTGAGGGGAAGAGAATCATAGAAATCTGTCTACAGATCATACCTTTCTAGACTAGAGAAGAGATGGAAGCCCGCACACAAATAGTCTCCACTGGACAAATAAATTAATATACAACAGTGTCAATACACATTACCTGGAAACCGATGAAAAGTAGAAGACACCCGGTAACACAATTAGCAACCAAGTTAAAGACAAGCAAACCTCACCACCAACAGCCACTCAAAAAAATAAGAAGAAGAAGAAGATCCGTCTAACGAAATCTTGGCAAATACAGATCCAAATGGACAAAACAAGACTTTGCTCAGCTCTTTGATTTGGAATGCTTGACAAGCCAATCGATAACTGAATCGATGTTGGTCGAGTTTTTGCATGAGATCATATAGCAGCATACCTCTCTATCAGTAATAGATTTGAGTCCCCTGCAGAATATAAAATCAGTTTTATTACCGAAGTAGAGTACTTCGAAACTTTAGACTAATGCAGTGTTTTGTTAATGGACTTGCCGACAGATCTGGGGTAATAGGAAAAGCATAAGATGACAATGCAGAGTAGAAACTGATGTATATCTTTGGTTTCGCTCTCATTATCATTTTCCTTTCCCCTGTAAAGCAGACTGTTAGATTGCTTGATATACAATGCTAGACCCGTTTCCTAATAGCTTAAGCTTTTGGGACTACTAGTAACATGGTATACGAGCTCAGGTTGGGAAAGGTCTTGGGTTCAAGTCTCTCTGTTTGCATTTGTTCATCATTTGCATTCCGTTTCTCCCCTTCGTATTCTGTTTCGATCTATCTACGAGAATCTACATCTCCACATGCAAGATGGGGTTGCACGTGAGGGAGGGTGTTAGATAGTTTGATACACATTGTTGGGCCCATTTTCTAACAGCTTAACCTTTTGGGACTACTAGTAACTTAACACAGCTTAAGCTTTTGGGACTACTGGCAACTCTAACACAGACAAATTCATGAACTAACAATGGTGCGAAGGGAGGGACATTGACGCCGCTTACATTTGTTCAGTCAATGCTTCCTTGGAGAGGGCTCCTGGCTTGTCAATCTTGTTGCCTAACACCAGCAATGGAATTCCACTCAGCGATGATTTGCTTAGCAAATCATGGAGTTCACTTCTTGAGATGCTGAGGTTATCGTGATCGGCAGCGTCAACAACGTAACTGCAGGAGCAAAAAATTCAGAGAACCGGCTCAGTGCTCTCGTGACAACAATGTTAATTTCATTGCAGCAGAGCTAAGCTTCAGGAGTTGAGGCATGATTGATAGACTAGAACACATGTTCAATAGGAAGCACACAACAGAATTCTTACTAACAGCTAATATCGGTAGTACTTTATTTCAAAGCTTGAAAAATGAAAGAAGCTCATCATGATACAAACCTGGCAGTGTCACATAAGCAGGAAGAAGAAATTAAACAAAGAACTTACAGCAATGGCAAAAAAAACGAGCAAGAAGCTGATTTTTCTCCAAGGCCCAAAGTTGAAGGCAGATGAAAAACCGTCGAAACAAATTAACTGGTAATAGCTAAGTTATTGAACAGTCCCATTCCCACGAATATACATCATGCCACATCAAGAAATGAAACACATTGACAGGGTGGTCTCTAATTATGTCTACATTTGAAGGCACGCTTCCCACCATAAACAAAATAGAATATCTGAATGAATTGTTTGTTGCATACTTGCATCCCCAAGGTTCCATATTATTTCCCCTCTATCATGTTACAAGCACATGCATCTCTTTACTTATCTCAATTCCCTAATTTAACATCACAGTCCACCACTCAAATGTCTCGGTCTACAACATACAAAAACAAAAAGCTAGCTTGTTTGGACAAGTTGTTTGAGAGCCGAAAGTTTTTTGACTGCTACAAATTTCCACTCCAATAAATACAAAAGTAGGGTTAATCAAATCTTTGCGCGGAAGGGAAGAATTATAAATGATCAACTGGGGGAAGGCCAAATATAAAAAACTGATCTTTATGCTAAAAAATGAACAGAGAATCTGGAAAGGTCCCAAAAAACTTCAAAAGGCATAAAAGGAAAATGTTGTAATGGCATCTGCCAAATCAGAAACTCCATCAATCAAGTGCAAGTAGGTCCACATCATCATTACTTCATAAGAACAGGAGTATCAATTAAGTGCATATGATACATGCATTATTGATGAAGGATATGCACCTGATACATGTTTAAATCACGTATACCACTAAAATCTGGCATGGCAGATGACATGAAATCACTCTCTCTATTGGTCTTCCTTTAGTTGTTAGGATTACCTTCTTTGGCAAACTTTTGGGGTATGTTGAATGACTTGATATTCATCATTGGGCCCATAACCTAACAGCTTAAGCTTTGCGATAATTGGTAACATAACATGGTATTGGACCTTAAGTTGGAAGAGGTCTTCGGTTCAAGTCTCTTCGTTTGCAGTTGTTTTCATTAGCATTTTGTTTCCCTCTATGTACGGATATTTACATCTCCGCGTGAATGAAGGTGTTGAAAAACTTGATATACATTGGCCTATATCCTAACAACTTAAGCTTTTGGGATAATTGGTAACTTAAATAGGGTAAAGCCTAGCCTTTTCATTTCTTGGTCATTTCTCAAAGTCACATAAAACGTACATAGATTGTTCTGGTATGAGGATTAGGAACCACAGCGTGGTAATCTATGTGAATTGAAATATTGATTAGACAGGAAAATGGAAAGTCATTAGACTAATAACCGCCATGGCCCATACCACTACATTTCTTAGATTCGTTATGTCGGGCTTAGAACCCTTAGGTCAAAGAAGCTTTATGATACCAGAAAAAGGTTATGAAAGGGTATAGAATAGATTGCAACTCAGATCCCAAAAAGTAAGGTGTTGTGAAATAGCATTATTAAACTCCAATCGCACAAACCTGCCTTACAGCCTTACTATTGGCAGTACTCACCCCACGCCCATGAGGAATACAACAATGGACCTAAAGTTTCCACCAACAAACAACATGGCTACAGGGAGAAAGACAGACAAAAAATAAGAAGAAAATCACAGTTGTCAAAGAAACTTCACTGTAATATCCAACCTAAATTCAACACCATGTGTTGAATGCAAGAGATGATGATACAAATACTAGGAAGCTTACAGTGAAATATGACATGCTTGGTTTGATCAACAGGTTGTATACATTAAGTATTTGGGATACTAGGACTGCATTTCTACAAGCATACATTTTAACCCATTCTTTAGACTACTGCCAAGGATTGAATAGAATAAACTATTAGTCAATCAAGATGGAGAAATAGTTCCATACACGATAGCAGAGACTGCACGGCAGTATCTCTCCCACATGCTACGAAACCTGGGCTGACCTCCAAGATCCCACAACTTTATAGTAACATTTCCTTTAGTTACTTTCTTCATATTGAATCCCACCTGAAACCAAATGAGACACATTGCCTTAGCGGGTATCAATATTGGATGTTTAGGGGCTGGGGGTTGAAGTTAGAGAAAAGTTGAAAAAAGAGAAATAAAAGGAGAAGATTCTCTGTCACTGTTGCTTAGTTCTGTTAGCCTGGTTGTATGTAGGCTTTGTTTTGTTGTAATTTCAGGTGATCTTTTGTAGCTTTTTGCACTTTTTGGTGGTTTAATAAAACTTTTTTTTTAGAAAGAAAAAAGATTCTCTGTCACTCAAAGTAAGAATAATTCTGAGCCTCTCTCAAGAAGAGAACTCACCGTAGGGATCATGTCTTCACTGTATCCACCAGTCTACGAGCAACAAGAAGCCATTTGGAAGTGCATTAGAATTAGATTCCAGAAAGTTGAAGGAATGAAACAAAAAACATTACAAGCCGATCGCCATTTATTTACTTACAGCAACAACATTTACTAATGACGTTTTCCCAGCATTTTGAAGCCCGATCAAAGAAAGCTCCATTTCCTGCTTGAAAAAGAGGCTGCCACATGTAAACAACAACGTGAGCCCATGCATCACAAACTATTCCACTATGCGGGAGGGGAGAGCTAAAACAGTCAGAGAAATGGAAATTGCCGTGGTGAAAAATGCATGTGCCACTTCTAGAAGTCCACTGCTCAACTATGATTGTATTGGTGTAATCTAACATCTTTGAGATTCTAATGAATAGTTAGTACACCATGGAAACAAAGAGTCAAAGACACAGTAGGCCAGTACACAGAGCCTCGTAAAGTGTGCAACAAATTGATATTTCCAATATGTTTCATCCACAGATGCACCTAAATCCATGATTCATGCTTCCTAAAAGAATTTTTAGAAATCATTAATCCGCATATGGCTGAACTGTGATAACAGCTACACATGCAAGTAAATTAACAATGAAGTGCGGGTAAGTTGTATAATCATCACATGAAATAGGGTATGTAGAGTCAAGAGCTGTCCCAAAAGCTTAAAATAGGAAAATGGTCTTCAATTGTACTTCAAACTCTCTAACGCCTTCCCTCACATGCAACCCCGTCTTACACGTGGAGATGTAAAACTCCCTAGTCCATACATAAGAGAAATAGAAAGCAAATGGAAACAAAAGCAAACAGAAAGACTTGAGGCCAAAAGCTCTCCCCCAAGTCCCAACCTAAGTTCTGATATCATGTCAAGTAACCACTTGTCCCAAGAGCTAAACAATGTATATCAAGCTCCTTCAACAAATCCATGATCGACAATGTATAAACATTAGATAGACAAAGAAGAGCCAAAATGAAGAAGTTGGAGTCTGGAAGTGAGTATCTAAGGCAAACACTGGGCATCACTGGTTAGAAGCCCAAGTAGAAGGTCATCTGTTCAACGAAGGAAGTTCGCGACTTCACCATCAATTCATATTTTCAATTAGCAGGAAAATAATTTTATGAAAAGAAAAGGTCAGACAGACCATACAAACAAGATAATATAAGGAGTGATCATATTATTCCTCCTACTCTCTCGTTCTTGACAGTGCCAGAACTTACTAAGGTTAAACATGCATACAAAGAGTTTTTTTCTGCGTGCAGCTAACAACAGAATGCTAAGGTTCAAGAGGAACGGAGCCAAGATTTTATCTTAGTAGTGGTGAATATTACATGATATGCATGTTTATCAATTAACATACTAAAAACTCTAATACATAATTGTTTTGTCATATGCACATATAGTACCAAGAAAGAGTAAATTTAATTCAATTTATCTACCATAAAGAGGCATCTTGAATTGTGATGCTCTTTCACGTCACTAAAAACATCAATGATAGAATCAGAATCAAAACTTCGAGCAATGTCCTTCCCAATGTATGTGTCCTTCTTGACCTTGAAGAAGATTTCTTCTCACCGCTCAATCACATCCATGGATATGTTGCTTTCTTTCTTTCTTTCTGTTGTGGAATTTGGTTTTTCTTAATTTAGATGCCATGTTTCATAATACTTCACTTCACCCATAGAATTTGGTTTTCAACTATTTTTTGGGGCCTCCTTTTTCAAAAAAGAAATTAAAGGATTAAAGATTTCCTAGATAACAAAAACTAAGGAACAATTCTAGTGGTCGCGGGTTAATATAACTTGGGGAAAAAAATTTCCAATCTAGTAATAGCATTTGTTGAAATCTTTGTGGTGGCGGCGGTCGCCACTTGTCCCCCATTGGCTCCATCTCCATTCAACTCTACAACTTCAACAAATGCACCTAAACGAATGGATTTTGTTTGCGTGCATTTGCTTCAAACACTTTCTGCTGTTAGATGAATGTCAAAAGACTCAAAACTAATGATTTCTGCGATGTGCAAATTACATTGATCCAGCTTAAACACGAATTTCCTACTCAAGGGTAGCACCTAACACAGGACAGATACCGTCCCACAGGACCCTTTTCCCCTCTTCAACCATTATGCCATATAATCCGGCAAGACATACTTTACAAAGTGGAAGATGCCAACACAATGATAATTCATCACACACATACAGCTACAAATTCAACTGTGACCTAAACCCGTCATAAGAACTCGTACACACGTACAATACAACCCAAAAACGTTATCAAAATTGTTTCTCTTTTTAAAGAAGATTAAACAGTGACACGAACACAATTCAACGCCCAAGACCTGAATTTTGGGCGAACAAAATTTGAAAAACCATAACCAATAGAATATAAACAAAGGGCAACATATCAACTAGCAAAAAATAATAATAATAAAAGGCCAACAGATCTCTGAACACATGAATGAGCGCAAAAAAATTGATTTTTCATTATAATCAATCGAATTTGGGATACCAGGAGAAAACCCAATTATTCATTAGCTTCCAAATCCCATAAACGTAAGCACGGAAAAAATAATAATAATAAATGATATCCAACTTTCACAAGAATTCACAATCATAGCTCCTGTGATCAAATGGCATGGAAATGTCTTCTTGGATAAGCATGTGTATGCTTACGTACTAAGTATATGTATACATATCAAATTGAAGCAAGAGAGATAGAGAGGTTGGGGAGCAAACCTTCGGAGCCAATTGAGAAAAGCTTCCCACAGACCCATTTGATGGCGAGACAGATCTACGAATTCCTGCGATTAAAAGAGGAGAGATCTGTGAGGATTCTCTCTCTCTCTCTCTCTCTCTCTCTCTCTCTCTCTTGAAACTTTTATCTTTCCCTTCCCTCCTTAAATGATTAAATATACGAAAGAACGAAATTTTGAAACGGGAGAAAAAAGGAAACCACTGGAAATGAATGATTCTCGCTGGCGACAAAATGAATGGAAAAGACGAACAAAAAAAAAAAAAAAAACGAAGAGAGTTATGGCCCATGGGTACACCATTTGGGTCACGGCATTGTGCGGGATCAATCCGCAGTCAGAGCCGTTCAAATTGTTTAGAATATTTTTAAAAAAAGATTAACTAAATTGAATATTAATAAAAATTTTGATTATATTTTTTAAAATAATTAAGCAAATAATTGATCAAGTCTTTGAGTAGAATTTTTACAGAGATTCTTAAAGGTGCATTTAAAATAAATTAAACAACTCGATTATTTATGTAGGATCCAAATGAATTCTTACAACGCGGCGTGCATTTGATGTACAACTATCCATAGTTTTACTGGGAAAGCAAGAAAAGAAAAAACAAGTGAAAAGACAAATTTTGAACGAAAGCCAATGAAGAGAAAGACAGACGGGCCGACCATAGCTTTTGCCCTTCGCTGGATTTTTGGGTACGTGGGCCAATCGTGCTGTTTGGTTTTGCCAATGGGGAGAAGATACTTTCTGGAGAAACCACGCGTAACGATGCTAGTAGACTCTCGTGGGAATAAACTGGCTCGAGGGTTAGGCCCATTGGCTGGTGAAATTTTCTTTTTTTAATTTTTTTATCCTCGTTGGTCTGTCTGATTTGCTCGAAGCACAATAGATTAATGTTTGATTTTTACGATTAGGCCACAAGAAAGTACTAATATTTTGTAAATTCCTTAGTCTCGGCGGGAGATGGTCTGTCTTATACCAGACGGGAGAAGGGATTAGTTAAGGTGCAATTAAGCTGGCCCGAACATCAGGACGGAATCAGGATTTCGCAAACGCGGAGGCCGAATTATGAACAACAAGATTTTAAAATTGCAGGTTCAAAAATTTAGTAGTTTTGTTTGGTTGAGGTTTTGAGGGAGATTTTTCGGGTAATAAGTTGAGAGAGATAAAAAGAGAAATGAGATTAAAAACTGAAGAAAAAACTTATGAGAGATCGTGACGCAGAGAGAGAAATTGGGTTTTGGGACCCAAAATAAACATATTTTTGAGAGGATTTAAATGTCTAAATAACACCCAACATAAAATACAATATCCAGGTGTTCTTGACAAACAAAAAAATAACTAATGTTAATATATATATTTTTTTTTAAATTTGAAACAACGCAGGGATCGTGACCCCCATATTCCCCAAGCTAGCTCCGTCTCTGCCAAACATTCATGACCGTCGACAAAAATAAAAACTTGCTCCAATTGAAAGTTTTCAAGTGGATGCGTCTCAGCTGATAAACGAGCCGTTGATTGTTCAAGTTCGGCTTTAAAAATTAAAGAGGTCTAAAACTATGTTTAAGTTTGATTTGCTCAAGGGTAGGCGGATCTCACGAATATTTTTTAAATCGAGTAGCTTGAATTTTACTACTATATAACACATCGCACGATGTCAAACAAAATTGGGAAAATGACGGACCAAAACGTGTTTTGATAATTAATATCCGTCAATGACATATTCAGTATTAACAAATATTCTCAGCATGTCATTGGCGGATATTAATTATTAAAATACGTCATTGACCGTCATTTTCCCAACAAGTTTTTGACGAGAGAACACGACTTCTAACCCAAATACTATTGTTGCTCATATATATCAGGGCCATTTTTAGTTCTCTTTGCTAAATAATAAGGGGAAAAAATAAGAAGATGATTTTGTTTTCGACTGATGTGCTTAGTAAATAAAATGAATTGTAACGATAATTGATAATTTGGAGTTTGTGTTCATTTACCTTTTACTCAATTGAATTGCCCAATTCCTGGTCCTCCCACAAGGGAGATTAGAGTTCAAGCCCCAGCAAAGCGTTTGAAGTTCTGGGCTATGGTAAGCTTCTAGACCCCATGTGAACTAACTTACTCCCCACTAATCCTTCACTGATGTATACAATATTGACCCCAAAAAAAAAAAATTGAATTGCCTAATTGGGGTTATTTGGTACTAGTGGTCCAGTGGAGTCTAATCTGAATGCATTTATTTATTATATCAAAAACATCCAACTTGCATATATATAGGAGCCAACTACTTGCATATATATATAGGAATAGGAGCCAACTATTCTTGTGGACCTGTGGTGTGATTCACAAAATAGGAAATGTATCAAGGGTGAATCAAGAATCCTGATTTCCAAGACACTTATCTCTTATATTACGGTTGTAGTCTTGTAGAGTTTATCAACTCAAAGTTATCAGGGTTTTCTTTTTTTTTTTTTTTTTATAATCAGCATCTTAAAAACTAGGACTAGTTAAATATTGGTCCTTCTTGCTACTGTATGTTTTCATCGTGATCATTTTTGGCGGTTATATTTTTATCCCAATATTTGAATAATGCCAAAATAACACGTATTTTCATAAATTTTTTATGATTTATTTGTACCCTATATATGACAGACTTTCGAGATGGAATCTTCAAATTGGAGGTTCCAATCATTATTATGAGATAACATGCAGCACCAATTCCTGCCCTCCACACTTGCCTATTTAGACAACAAACCATTTCAAACTACCACTGCTTGTGCCGGCTACAAATCAATCGTCCACTCCATTTATCCGCCTTTCCGATTCCCGCCTCCGTCCTCTCCGCAAACAATTCAACGTCTGCAGCCTCTCGCCACCATTCCAAACCACCACCGTTTGCAACGACAACAAATCAATCCTCCATTCCATTGATTTGCCTCCATGATTCTCACCATTGTTCTCCTCACAAGCCATTCAAATGCCATCTGCCTCTCTCCATCGCCCATTGCACCAAGAAACCGTATACGGCTATGTTTACCCTTAACCCTTTTGAAATTTTTGTCACCGTAAGTCTACCAGAAAAACATGGTAAATTTTGAGAAATCGCTAGCACGCACATGGTAGGCATTTGTTTTCATTTTGTAAACATGGTAGACTGAATATCTTGAATAAGATCATGTGTAATCAAAAACATGGTAAAGAAGCATACTATCTAACTCATTTTTTACAATGTTCATAGGTGGATGGATCATATTTAGCTTTTTAAAAACTGCCATGTTTATTGATATACACTTATTTTTTATTATAATCCGAGGGTGTATCATATTTACCTTGTTTAATGGTGCACATTTGTTTACCATGTAGTTATTTTTACCATGGTTTTTGCCAAACTTACCATGATTATTGGTGTGCACTTATATTTCAATTTTTAATGGTATGCCTTTTTTTTACCATAATAATATGAGGATGTATCAATTTACTAGGGGTGCTCAAGAAAACCGCCCGAACCGCAAAATCGATTCAATCCGGATTGAGCCGTCCTATTTGGTCCGATTATGTGGTTAATTGGTCAGGTTATGGTTTCAAAAAAATAAGAACCGTTAATTTTGGTTCGGTTACTGGTTCTCAATTAAAGAACCGTGGTTAGAACCGAACCGGACCATTTAGAACTAATATATATAAGAATACATATATGTGTGTTTAATTAAATATGTATTTGGATTTGGTAGGTTAATCTTTTCCTTGCTAAAGTTAATTTAGAGATGAAATCTTATTTGTTATGAAAGTTCTTCAAAAAACTTTTAATTTTATTTTACCTATGAGTTATTTGGTGCTTTAAATTTTAATTTTCCGAGTTCATATGAATAAGTATTTGGATGCTAATTGGATAAAACCGGACCGGTCTTGCGGTTTAGTTCTGATTAGATTCCACGCATATATTGGTTAGGTTTTGGTTTCCAATTTTGAAGAACCGTTTGAAATGTTCTGGTTACTGGTTTTCTAAAGAACCAGACCAATCCGAACCGTGTGCACCCCTACAATTTACCATGATTATTGGTGCGCATGTGTTTACAGTCTTTTTTACCCTGGTCTTTATCATATTTACCAAATTTAATGGTGTTCACTTATTTAGCATCTACACAATAAGAGAGAATGATTTTTGAATCTTATCTCTCTATAAATCTCAACCATTGATTTGCTCCATAAATTCTGTAGCTCTCCCTCTCTCTGTCTCTCTCTCAAACAATAGTAATTGCACAATTGCCACTAATTAGATCTCATATTCAAAATTCATATCATACTCTCTCTCTCTCTCTCTCCTCCTCCTCCTCCTCCTCCTCCTCCTCCCTCTCTCTCTCTCTCTCTCTCTCTCTCTCTCTCTCTCTCTCTCTCTCTCTCTCTCTCTCTCTCTCTCTCTCTCTCACACACACACACACACCTTCTTCTAACTCTCCGCTCCCAAAGCCAACACCCACATGTGATTTTCTTTGAGACCGAACACCCTATGTGTGTGTGTTATTTTGAATGATCCCTCGGTGTTATATGAACAGGTTGATACTTTGTTCACGATTACAGTGTTGATTTGCATGTGCACTAATTGTTTGATCCGCGTCTTTGGGCACGAGCATGCACTAAAAGAACTCTGTTTGAACCTAATTTTAAAAAAAATATTCTCGTATAAATCAATTTCATTGGCGGGGGTGATCAATAGTTTCATAATTCATTTTAGTTGTGCTCAAAATACATTGCATTGTGCTTTTAGGCATTGGCAAACCCTAGCATTTGAATGATTGCACTGGAGATGAGTTTTGGTTTGAAGTGAAGACATGACTTCCAAAATATATTTATGGAAACAATGTTGATAATTATCATCCACGTATGAAAGCCATTATATTTGGAAACAATATCATCCACATTTCGAATTCCACCCCCACTTCAAAAAAACTCATAATTAATTATCATTAATTATCCACTAATTTAGGAAACAAAATATATTTATACATTTGCATGTATGTATGTATATCCTAATGAAAGGGTAAAAAGGGTAAATCGCACGTAAATAGGATATAAAAAATAACTTCGAAAAGTGACCAAGATGAAATATTATGTGGCATGCGTTATTAGGACCATCATTTAATTAAATAATTAGTGGAATAAAAATTTATCTGTTGAAGTTTATAGTTGAATTAACGTAATTTGTTTGGTAGTGTTTGGCCTTTGGAATATGACTTTTGTCCATGTGGTGTTTTAGTAAATTTAAGAACATCCACAATGGACTAATCAAAATTGGATAATCAAAAGGTGATGTACTTTTGATTGTCCATTTAGCCCGTTTGATAACCAACTTGTGGGTTGGGTTGGGAGTATGAATCCCATGGGTCTCACAATAACTTGTTGTTTGCACATTTGAGGTTAGGATTAGGAAGCCCAAGGGATGCCGTCCAGTCATTTGGGGTATTGGAAATCCTCTCTTGGACATGGTATTGGTAGTCCAGTCCACACTCCTCCAATGCGAAAAGACAAAGATAGTCCAGTCTTGCTTAAACCATCTAATGACCAAAATACCTACAACCCACCACTGCTAAAACCTTTCTTGTGTGTGCTGGGGGGTGGGGCAGTGTGTGCTGGGTTTTTTCCTGTGGGTATTGTATTTTTTATTTTTCAGTGTGCGTGTGTTGTTTTCTTTTTTGGGGGAGGGGCAAAAATGGAAATTAAACTATCAATCCAATGCCATCCCATGTGAAACAAACACGATATTAATAATCTCATCATCTAATCTCATCTCAAACAAACATACTCATCACCAATCTTATCTCCTTACTAATCCCTTCTCATTACCAATCTTAATCCTAATCTCATCTCCTTACTAATCTCAATCATCTATCACTGTTATCAAACGGGGCAAGGGGTTGCTACGGTTAGCAATGTAGATGTCCACAGTGACATAATCAATATTGAATAATCAAAACTTGCCACATCACCTTTTTAACCTGTAAAATCTAAAAATTATTACCATATAAAATAATTTTTTAAAATAATTTTCAAACTAATAAAAATAGGTTATTAGAAATAGAAAATAATTTTTTGAAAAATTTTATTTTAAAAAAACACTTTTCAGAGAAAGCTTAAAAAACAATTTTTGAAAAAAAAAGACAGTTTTTTTAAAATAACAGTTTTTGAAAAAAATAAAGACAATTTAAAAAAAAAACATCTTTTAATAAAAAATATTTTTTGAATAAAAAAAACTTCTTTTAAAAAAAAATTTCTTATAAACATTGTTGAGAGAGAGAGAGAGAGAGAGAGAGAGAAGGTTTTGGTTATTGGCAAAAAGTTGTTAGTTTTGATTATCCAATGGCCAAAATTTGATGAGTTGCTAAGAAACCTGTTAAGTTTGTTATGACATTGTGAGCACTTTTTTGAGGGAGCATTTCTAACTTTAGCAACCTTATGGTTTTGGTTATTCCACTATGGATGCTCTAATACCACATTTGTTTTATATTGTTTGTTTCAATTTTTGAAAGAATTATCTATTTTACTTATTCAACTGGGCATGAGTTGGTGATTGGAACATAAATGGATAGAATGCATTTCTCTCTATAAAAAAGGTGCGTTCCGAGGTGTGAAGTGATATCTATAAGAGATCTACACAAAATAGGAATTTATCAATTCGTAATGTTGCACCAATACCCAAATTGGATGGGTTTTGGAATTTTGATGATCCCTACACCTCATTAACTAAAAAAAATAAAACACTTTGTGTACAACAAGTTTTTAATTTTCCACACAAGTTTAAAAATAGACTAATATGAGACTATATGATTCATGGAACTTGTGTCGCACGTCGTCTTTTTTTTTTTTTTCTTTTCCTTCAAAATAGTAATGGCTTCATTGATAGAAAACGCATGTACTTGTAACAACCTAAAAGTACCATCTGCATGTCCTTAATCAAAGGATTAGGAAGCCACAAAGGAGGGTACCCTTCCCGAAACAGGCAGCCTACCACCTCTCCTAGCTAAAGAATGGGTCACGCCGTTGGCACTCCTATGCAATAAATAAATAAATACACTAATTAAAAACTCAATCACACGTAATAGCGAGGCCAGCAAGCTAATCAATTTAATTTGTCATTGGACCACCACTGCCACTGCCTTCCTTCGTTAGAGAACCATCACCACCACCATTGTCGGAATTTGAATCAACCCCTTAATGATGAAGGGAAAGCCAAGAGAAAGGACGATGGAAAAATAGAAAAAAATACAAAAAAAAATTCTCAAATTTGAGATCAAGAGAGAAAACCCTCATTAAGAATGAGGAGTTGGTTATTAAAAGCAGAAAAATCCATCACTATGGAGGAAAGGAAAAAATCCATCAAAGGCAAAGCCCTCTCTTTCCACAGCCACATAATGGTGGTGAAAACCCTATGAGAATTAACATAGGTGTGTGATTTTTTAAAGAAAGATACTCTGAATTAGAGAGAGAGAGAGACACGCAAATATTTTTTATTTAACTCGATTCTTCGCATGGTGCTTTTATATATTCTATATATAAAACAAATCATTTCCCGTCAACAATAAGTTTTATTCCGGTCATCTATTTCCATTTCCCTTGGAAATTATTTTTGAAGTACATATTTTTCGCTAAGGTTCTTACTTTTTAAGTACTTATTTTCCGTTTTACGAGATATATCATTCTCTCACAATACACTCATCCTTAATTCAAAAAATAAATATTTATTTTAATCAACGCAAGCCCCTAAAAAAAGAGAGAGAGAAAACACTAGCCTTTTCATCATTATATCATAGTCGACAGTTCACGTCAAACTTGCCCATGTATGGTGCCGTCCTTGAATTTATAAAAGTCTGCATGGTTTCATCGGATAAGTTTATTTTGTTTTTTCTGTTCGGGTAGTCAACTTTGCATATTTTTTTACTATTGTATCTTTGATACTTTGCCCAAACGGGAGGTTGTAGGGAATTTATTAATTGTTCTAGCACTGTTTTCAACTAATTCGGTTTTGAAAAATATATTAACAATACAAACAATTAAATATTTGACAACTATTATTACCTTTGTCTTCTCACATTACCTCTTCTCAATTTGAAATTTCGGTCTATATTTTTAAATTTTTTTAACTTCTCTTGTCAAGACGAACGATTAATCCAATTTTATTGACAAAAAGCTAAAGGGGAAAAAATCACAAAACATCAATAATTACCTGATGACACGGTTTGGAACACCCTCCGACTTAGCTCATTTTATATGGAATCCTTAAAAATATATCTTAAATAAATTGATCAACAATTTCGATTATTTGTGTTAGACCCTGAAATGGGTCTCACACACCGAAGCGTGCATTTTGTGTACACCAAATGGTGTGTGCACATGGTTTTTTTGTTGTATAAAAGTGAATTTAAGAGCTTTGTAGGCTTCTGAACAAGCCCGAGCGCAAGCCTCCATAGTTAGGCCCTGTAACGCCGCGAATTTTGGGAACGTTAAATAGACGACTTTATTGAAAACTAAATAGAGTCTAGCTCGTTATTACATCATAACTTTCACAAGAGTACTTTTATTACACAAGGGAGGGAAACTAAGGTTCCTAACTACAGCTCCGCCTGCTCCTCCATCCTTACCAGCTCTTCGGCTCCGAAAGCCTCCAAAGTGTATGGCTTACCCTCATCATCTACAAAGTCTGACACATTATACCAGTGTCGCCACCGATATAATATATCAGTGTCACCAAAGGTAACACCATGAGCTACATGAGCTCAATAGAATAATCCATACCCACTAACCCTTAACTTACAAATAATGGATCATACAGTTAACAATTTCCAAATGATACATGCTTAATTTAACAAAACAGTTAACAATGACACATCCACATTCACTATTCAACTATCGTTGGTGTCCATGATTTCTGAGTTTCTCCTATACTACTCGTCGTAAACTGTGTCATCTTTTTCCACTTTTCATATACCAAATCAACATTTCTAAATTCGTTTTTACACATCCTCACACTGGTTCCGCCGCTCCGGGTTCCTGAGTATCCTCACAATGGTTCCGCCGCTCCGGGTTCCCATTGGCACACAAAACTTGCATCGGCTCCTCTCCGCGGATAACCAAGCCACACTACCAATGAAGCTACCACGTCCGACCTCATTGGCAATCTTTACAATGGACTACCAAGTCCGGCTATATTGCGATTTTCACAAACATTAAATTACCTCCAATGAGACTATCACGTCCGGTCCCATGGCAACACACACCACACAATGGGCTACCAAATCCGGCTATATTGCGGTTTTCAAAATCCTTACACATAATGGGCTACCACGTCCGGCCACATTGCGGTATCAAAACACGTCTTTTTATTAACCACACCCTTCATGTTTCTAACTTCCTCGATTTCTATGTCTCGTTTTCACGCATAAACTCCGCGGTAGGACTTTTCACAAAAGTAATCATAAATCATTCATTATAGTCTTGAAACTAAAATAGTAAGATCATCCAACTTCATATTAGTAATCGTGCTCAAATCATGTCTTAAAGCATGTACGGACGCCCTTAGAGTGGAAACCACTTATACTTTGTCACACATTAAAACAAGTAATTCAAGTAATTATGTATACATTCTCATAACTATCTTAAAGACCAAAATATGAATACTTTCAATCAAGTTTATATTTGAAAATCCGTTCTTTCTTCCTTTTAGGAAAGTTCAAAACAAGATATGTTTTTTGCAAAATAAATCAAGTTATTCGACATAGCCACATACATATCACACAATACAAGCATCAAACAATTTTACTTTTATACTTAATTTGAGTTAAGGAGTAAGATTATTCTACCGTTCTTCTTGGCGGTAGGTACGGCTACGGAAAAGTAAGTACGTCGGACTGAGTAACCTTCTACGATGAGCTTCCGATAGCTTCGAAAGAGAAAGGTTTCTCTCGAAACTAGTTCTTGACCAAACTACTTAAACTCTTTGGATCGAGATGGTGGTCGAGTGGTGGTTTTGTAGCGGCCTAGGTTGAGTTTCTTGAAGAACTTCAAGAAAAACTCAAGACAATAAGAACAAGAAAGAACAAAGTAAGAATACAAGACTTTCTAGAGTGAGAAGTTGAAGAATGGAAAGTGTGATTTAAATGACAAGGATGGGATGCTATTTATAGTAAAAGCCTTGGCTATTACCCAAGAAATAAAATTTTTCCTAGCAATTATTGTCCAATGGGTAAAATGGCAATTATGATAGGTATGGTCTTGTCTTGTTCTAAGAAAAGGTTACTTGCAAGGAAGAATAAAATAATAGGCTAGGATTGTATTTAAAGTAGACTAGAAATAGGTTGTCATGTAGTCATTAGGCTTGAGTGTGAAGTTGGTCAAAGAGTTAGCTTAATGGAGTGTACAAAAACACTTGCACACACTATTACCCACAGGATAAAAATTTCCCTAGAAATTATTACCCAAAGGTTAAAGAGGAAATAATGACAAAGAATATTTTGGAAGGAATATTTATTCTTTTGAAAGTGACCCTTCAATGGAGAGAAAGAGTAAAGCTAGGTTTGCTTCTATTGGAAGCAAAATGATGGGATTTGGTTTTGACTTGTCTTGTCAAATTTTATACACATTGGCAAGTCTTGAAATTTTCTCTTTTAAAGAAGGTTTTTGTAAAACTTCTTCAATATTCATAATTTGAATTTCTTTTTTAAGAAAATTTATTTGTTTATCTTTATGAGAAATTTTTCTCATGATATCATTTATTTCTTTGTATACAGGTGGAGACACAAATTCAAAGAAGATTTCGTGACCTTCTACCTGAGCAGTTATACCTGCAGTGCTGGTCTTCATTGGCAGCAGTATTGAGAGAAAAGGGGTGCCAAGTATTAACTCCTGTTGAAGATTTCTTATACAAAGAAAAGTTGTTTCCAAACAAACTCCTTTGTTACAAATGTAAACGTTATTGAGCTTGTATTTAATTATCATTTTTGCTCCACTAGCATTAGTGAGGCTTTGAGAAGTCTTCTCAAAATATTGGGTTGGAACAATTCCTTCTTAGATGCAATTCATGTCTACACCACTATCAACCAGAGCAATAATATTGTTAATAGTATATTCTTTGTGAATTACCAAATTAACTTTTATATGCCATTTTTGGTAAACCACTTTATTAATCGAATTCAAGTAAGCCAAATCGTCAGTCTTGTTTGACTCACCTTTATTTTCTAAGACAACTAATCTTGTCTTAATGTCATAGAACTCTTGAGCAACTTTATTTTTGAAAGTTGTTAACAACTTAATTTCTGCTTTTAGAGTATTTATTTCTCCTTTTAATTCAGGAATAGTGACAGGTTTCAGATTATCAACCTGTTCCAATCTATCAAGAACAGTTTTCAAACTGTAATTTTCATTAGGAAGATGGGGTCTTTCTTCCTCTTCTTCTTTTATTGAAGATAAGCAAGTTTCAATTATTTTCATTTTTAATTGAGGATCTTCTATCTGATCTATGATCTCTAAAAGACCTTGTTGTTTCTCAGTAAGCATATTAATACTGAGACTATTCATCTCAACTATTGCCTTCCAATAATTATCGGAAGTCGAACATTCAATGTCATTACAAGTACAATTATTGGCTATTTCTTCTTCTCCTGAAGATGTCGAAGAGGTGTCTTCTTCGCTAGAAAGATCATTTATTTGACCTTCGGATTCAGATTCACTTGAATCAAGCAATATTTTATAAAGAGTTTGTTTTAATCCTTCATCCAACTGGAGCTCATCCAGTTTCTTCTTGGTCTTGCATTTATTAGCATAATGACCAATTTTACCGCATCTGAAACATTTTGCAGTAATTTTCTTTTTATCTTTATTTTTCTGCTTTTTAGCAGAAGTATTCTTTGAACTTGATGGTTCATTTTTATCTTTGTCTTTGTGTTTCTTTTTACCCAATTTTCTTTTCGAGTACTTTCGAGTAGTGTTATTACTACTCTGATTCTTCTGGGGTTTCGAATATTGAGGCATATCGTAACCAAATTGGTCACAAAATTGTCCTAACTCCTGCTTACCGGTTAGGTTTTGCTTTTTCAATTGATTATGTAATTTTATATCATTACATAAAGTTAAACCTTCTTGTATTATTATGGATATTAATTGACCATAGGTATACCTATCATAGTCAATAGTTAAACCATTATTTTGGTCTCTCATTTTCTTTCTTATTTTCTCCGCAAAGAAATAAGGTAATCCATCCACAAATTTGGATTTCCAATGCTCACTATTAGCATCAACTCTCTGCATAACTTTTGCGAGAAACGCATCTTTGTACCAACGAAAATGGGTTAACGTTGGGCATTTCAGATTTTGAAGTAATTCTCTACTTCTTTCACGTTGGTTATCCCAATGACCAACAAAATGTAAAATTATTGATTGAACTAGTGTATAAACTGCATCTTGTTTAACACTACCGGGTTCAGTCTTAACAGCATTTAAGATTTCTTGCCGTTGGCTTTCAGTGAGAACATTATCCCACCGCACCAACCTTTGATCATGCCAATGAATCCAACTGTGATCCATCCAGCAATCTCCTTATCCTCATTCCTATTATTTCTACATATTGTGCTATACATCATCATTTGATGTACTACTCCAAAAATTTGATATTCGGTCATTCCATCTATATTCCATTCATAAATGGTTCTACCGCAATAAGACATCTGTTTTTGAAAACCAGATTCTTCATATAACGTGTCTTGAGGGGTAGGTCTCGGGTAATAGTACCTATCAGCTCCACTATAAGGAAATTGTCAAGGAGGATATTGGACTTTATTAATAGTCTCGATTTGAGACTGAATAAAGGAACTTTCTAGTTCAGCAACCTCTTGCTGAGACATTTCTTGTCCTTCTGTTATTGTCATAAGAGTTAAACCTTTGAATCTTTTTTGTAACTCTTCCACTAATTCAATATTTCTACTAGAATTTGTTAAGTTAAATCCTGATATTGGTAGTGGGGGTCGAATATTTGAAGGTGAAATTTCATCCTCTTTTTTCTCAGTCTTAGAAGATATATTCCTAATATCTTCCCTAGTTTGAGCTATTTGCTCTTCCATACGGATCAACTGGTCTCCTATTGTATTGAGACAAACATTAGTATGATTGTTCTGCTTATAAACCTTTCCATTTGGATCTGTATTTGTAGGTTTAACAAAAGCAGCAGTTTCCAAAGGTGGTTCATTTTCAGCATTGCCCTCAATTGACAACGGGACTGTTGGAGGATGGACAGCCCTTATAACATTTCCTGCCATAGCCCTCCAATTCCTATGATAGTCTTGTATTACATTAATAGACCTATCAATTTCTATCCAATGCCTTCCATAGAACCATTGTGTGAAAGGCATAATTTTTCTTGAATATTCAAGCCAATCATAAAATTCTTTTTTGAATTTTTGTAATTGATCAGCATTGTATTTAGCAAAGTACCAAGTCCTAAATTCTTGGTATTTAGGCTGTTGAAATTCTCTATTAATTTCATTTCTCTGTTCAGGTGTTATTATCATTATGAATGGTAAAAGCCATCTCACTAGCAGTAGGTGATTCTACTGTATTATTGGGATGTGTATAAACTCCATGTGGTATTTGATTTTCAGACAATCTTATCCCAATTAAATTATCATCCTCTCTGGGATGGTGTGATTGGTGTGATTCCGGAATTTCCGAAACCGAGTGCCGACTAGTATTCGGAATACTAACCCTATATGGCACTTGGGTTGTTGGTTGGCTATTTCTAGAGCTTCTGCTCCTAAGCAATCTATCAGGTTGGGGATTTCTAAAATTTAAGAAAACCATACCATCATTGTCTTGAACTATATGTTTGATTCTATTAGCAATTGGTCTAGGAGGAACCGCATTGGTTATAATCCAATTATCTGGAAAGGTAATTTCTTCCCAATTAATCAACCTATTAGTTGCAATATTCGATGTCAACACATTGGATTCGATCAAAACAGTTTGTTCAGCAGGACGCATAATTCGTACCCTAGGTTTCATTGTATTCTTTATAGTAAATTCTATAAATCACACCAATAACTTCAGATCCAGGCAAGAAATCATAACCTCTAGTCTGGATTCTACAATTCAAAGCTTCTTCTATATTTCTATCAATAAGAGAAAGAGAGAAATCAGGATAAGCATTAAAATATACAGGACCATAACTCAAACTGGTCTCTACGGCCCCTATGATTGAGAACCGCCAATTATTACATCTGCCATCACGCAAAGTAACTTGCAGATAAGTGTCCATTCCAAGTAGAGTTAATGGTTTAAGGGCAATTTGCACTAAACCAATATGGACATAATTATAACTATTCATGTGAGCAAGTAAATCTCTACGATCTAAAAGATTTATTATCTTGTCGTTGAGTTCTAAGCTCTCAGTTTTTTCCACGGTTTTAATTGCCATGGTACTTTTGAAATCAAATATTCCTCGCCCATATATGGTTGAAGGGCGCACTGGAGGAATTGTCCAGTGATTCAATTGTTCTTGCACATTGGCATATTCCACTAATTCGGAATTCTTTATTCTATCATTATCAGAACGAAATAATCGTCTCATATTGAGATGATTGTGTTAGTACTCACATAATTCAGCCTTGTTATTTTATTTATTTATTTTTTTTAAATGAGAGAAAACATTCCTGATAGCACGTCTGTCAATGGTTTACCGGAGCAATAGGCCAACACACCCTACCCGGGTTCTTACGGCCAGACAAATCCGAACGCGACTTGGGTGACGTCCCACTACCTTAAATGCTATCTTACATTTAAATTTTTGAATTTAAAAAATTTTAAAAACATTTTTATTATAAAAGGCTCTCTTATGATACCATGGTTTATGCTTGTACTAACACACTATCTTAAGCCATTATGGCTCTGATACCAAAGATATGCACTAACTACTAATGCAAAAGGATCGATTGAAGAAATGCTAACCTTTTATTGGAGAGAAAGAGACTGCAAATATTATTGAAGGAGAGGAAAGCGGAAGACAATTACAAAGAGAAGGGGAAAATCTGAGGGAAAAATCTGCCTAACAAAAGAAAGACGCGTCCTTTATATAGAGGACTCAACAGGACTTATTAGGTAAATGAAATGACATTACAACTTAAAGGAAAACTTTAGCCGGGTGCAATCGAGCCCCATCGACACCAAACATCCTACCTAAAAGTTGTTGAACCTAACCTAAAATAACAGCACTCCATAATTGAGTGCCTTACAAATTACTCCTCCGGGATTTGGTTTTGACTTGTCTTGTCAAATTTTATACACCTTGGCAAGTCTAGTCTCCATTATCCAAGGGATAAAAATTTCCCTAACATTTGTTATCCAATGAGTAAAGCGGTGAGTAAAATTGATAAGAAAAGTTGATGTGACTAAGCTTTCTTCTTTTAGAAGCAACCTAATGGTATAAGATTCCTTATGACTTGTCTTGTCAACTATAATTATAAATGGTAAGTTTAGTTGCTATTATCCAAGGGATAATATTTTTCCTAGCAATTATTATCCAATGGTCAAAGGTGTAATAATGATGAGTAAGCTTGATAAGACTAAGCTTACTTCCTTTGGAAGTAAAGTAATGATATGGTCCATGATGACTTGTCAAATCAATGCTTTATTGGCAATCCAATCTCTATTACCCAAAGGTTACAAGTTTCCCTAACATTTATTAACCAAAGGATAAAAGGGAAGTAAAGCTAGGTATGGTCTTAAAAAGATTAGTCATGAAGTAAAATGATTACTTCTAATGGTCTAATGGTTCAATTAGGGTTGGGAGGTGTTCATAAGGCTCAAAGAGGGTTGAAAGGGCTTATCTAAGGTTAGGAGAATGTAACTAGGTGAAACGGTAGTTAGATTTCTCTAACTAATCTGTTGGAAACCAATTCTATTGTCATGTAGGTTTCTTAGCCAAGAAATATAATTTAAAGATTTTATTTAACTCGCTAGGAAAATATACAAGTGTTTTTATAAACATACTTGTCTTTAGAAAATGACTAAATTGTCCGGGACAAAAAGATATAATTTTATAAATCTCAAATCTAATTATAACGGATTATTAAAGTTAAAAGAAAAAATTTAAGTAATTAAAATAAAATTCAAATATTTAGCAAAATTTTTATTTACCAAAAATCAGGGTCGTTACAGGCCCACCTTAGGCCTTAACCAACCCAGGCTCAACTTTTAGTGTTATTGGGCATAGGCAAGAGGGATCGGGAAAATAGATGGGAAAATGACGGCTAATGACATGTTTTGATAATTAATATCCGCTAAAAATATTTTTAGCATTAACATTTGTTCTTAGCTTGTCCTTGGCGAGTATTAATTATCAAAACACGTTCTGAACCGTCATTTTCCCATAGATTGTCTCTTCTGGTTTGATATTTGTAGAAGCCTAATAAATGGGCATGGGTCTAAAAGAGTGTTAGAGATTCAAATATTTTTGAAATTGTAAATTGAGGATTATAGATTAGGGAAAATGATGGTCAATTACGTGTTTGGATAATTAATAGCATGTCCTTGACAGATATAAATTATCAAAACACGTCATTAGCAGTCATTTTTTCCTATAGATTATAGATTAAGATTGTAGATTTCTTTTATTAATTAGAGCATCTCCATTAGTCACTAAGCATTTTGCCTTGAAAAAGTGCAATTTTATACTTTGCCTGGCTACCAAACAAATGCAACACCGAATAGTTTAGGCATCTCACTCAATAAAATCACAACAATTTTATATATATACACATTCATATAGTTGTCACCCGAAAATTCGTCGTTGTCACTGTCGCATGAACTCCATCACCGACGCCATTGAAGTCCCCTGAAACTCTGTCAAAGTTAGGGTTTACAAACAGATCTAAAATCCCTAAAATTCTTGAACAGATCCTACGAATATGAGATGAAACTGAGAGAGTAGAGGAAGAGCTATTCACCCATTGGCACTGACAATGCCAACGATGAAGATGACGCCAACATGGTGAGCTATTCTCCGTCTTGATTGGAGGGGGTGAGAGAGAGAGAGAGAGAGAGAAAGAGAGCTACAGTGACTTACCACTATAACAGGGGAGGAACTGGCAAGGAGAATGCCGTGGCAGAGAGAGAGAGAGAGAGAGCTACAGTGACTTGCCACTATAACAAGGGAAGGACTGGCAAGGAGGATGTCGTGGCTGACTGAGAGAGAGAGCGCGCTACAGTGACTTGCCACTATAACAGGGAAGGAACTGGCAAGGAGGATGCCATGGCTGCTGGGTGTGGATTTGAAGGGTTTTGCTTGCCACTTTGTCGGAAATGGGGATTTGCGGAGGCAGTGGGAGATAATCTTAATATTTAGATAATACGTGCGATAATTGATTTTATTATTTATTTTTGCAAGTGAAAAGTATAATGCAAAAGTTCATCTGAAGGTAATTTTTTGATTCTACATTCTTTAGTTTTGATAATACTTTAATTTGACAAAATACATTTTATAGCCAGTACACGATACTCAGAATATAAATACACCAAATTAGAAATGTAAAAATAAGCTTGCCAAACAAGCTCTTAATCGGTTCCAAATGGGCTAGGTTGGATAGGTCATCTTACCAAAAAAATTATTCAATGCTCCTGGAGTGGTGGTGCTCCAGGGCTTTCTCACCATGTTGCGATACTTCGGTAGCACTAAATAATCAATTCGTTAAGGTAGAAAACAAAACATGAGAGACAAGAATATACAGGGCCCCATAAGAATATGATTGGTACTTGATAGTTGATAGAAAATGAAGAATGCCAATGGATACTTCTTTTTCATATTTATGGTATTTTGATAAGACAATTTCACTCTAGCTAAAGTACCAATCGAGTGCTAGTCAAATCTATGGAGTAATATGGGAGATGGTACTTTGTTATTCCATCTCTTCACTTTCTATGTTTCACTATTTTCCATCAATCTGTGGTCCAAGCAAAACAATTTGATTCTCTTTATTTCGCACCATTTCTCATCAAAACACTTGCGCCAAACAGTCTGTAATAACAGCTTTTGGATAAGCTTAATTTAGGCGATCTTTAATTCAAACTTATCTAACACTTTCAAAAGCATTTATTAGCATTAATAAAGCGAATCCAAAAAAATAATAATAATAGCTTCCAATAGAAATAGGATTCTCTTTCAGTTTCTAGAGGGTCATGTTATGCCCTTTGTGAGTTTTTTTCGGATCTAATTTAATGATCGAAACCCTTAATTTTGTTAGTGTATAAATTAAAAACGTCAACCACGCAAACAAACCGCCTTTTATCTATATAGGTTCTCAAGGATCCTCTCCTAAGCCTTTTGTTATTGGTAGTGTTGTTTATTAAATAATTACTTTACCAAAGAAAAAATTGCTTTTATCGGATATATATTTAGAATGAATTTATGTTAAACAATATATTCCAAAGAACCTTCATTTTTTCCCCATAAATATGTTTCAAAGTACACCAATTCTCATTCGATACATACAAATTTTAGCATAGATGATGACGTTGATGAGCTCTAAATATAGTATGATTTTGAAATGAGCTATGAAATGACTCAAAAAATAGTCTAATAATGCAAAATAATTCCTTTCAGAAGTAAGCTTATTCTCATAAAAATAATTTAGATATAACTATTGTTTTTAACGCCATCTTAGCTAAATCCCATCTCGTGATAAAAAAGAAATATTAAAACTTAGAGTTCAAAATTTTCTCACATGAACACTTTGCTCTCCCTTTTTTTTTTTGCAAATAATTGTGGTAGTCAAAATTTTCTCCACGCATACACTTTTATCTCATTGTTTTAACATAACGCCTCATGTATACACCCAGACAAAATAAGGTAGTTGATTTTGATACTTTATTTTTTGAAACTTATACTTAAATATATTTTCTTTAACACTTAAAATATACAAAACAATTATTAGAATGTGGTCATAAAAAGGATGAGGTGCGAAAATTATTGCCCCAAACAATTGTGAACCGCCTCAGTTCCCCCTAGAGAGAGAACTACTGCTAGTACTTCGAGAAGATATACTCTTGAGGGGAGAGAGAGAGGGAGAGGGATCTTTGGCATGAAGGCATTGGCAGAGTCGTCTCCATCTCAAATAAGTACACAACCAACTACTAATTAACAGCCCAACCCCTTCACGACTCCCTCTCCCATCATCCTATATCCTCCACTATTGTTTTAACCCTAAAGAGGTGGGGTTTTGGGTCATCTGATGTTGCTTCATTGCCAGACATTAACATAGGACATTTCTGGAAGGCAGCTTGTTCAGAACATATCCGTTTGGAACATCAATTTAGAACCCATGTCAGGGAGTGTCATGTTTCGGACGGTATCAGCAGGTAAGCTTCATTGACTTTGGAAGACTATATATCGATGCGGGCTTTTTTATCAGTTAATTTCGGATGTGGGTATTTTTGATCAGTTATTTTCGGACGTGGGTTTCTAATTTAGTGAAGGTTTATGTGAAGGGATTCTTGGGTTCATCTTGGTTTTGACCTATCTGATTGGGATTTGGTGGATCTGCTTCTGAATTATTTTTTTTAGTGTAATGCTGTAAATCTTGATATTTTATTTTGCAGTACTGTTTTGGGTCGGTTGCTTGTATAAATTCTCTGGGGTTTAGCTTTTTGGAGTTATAACTGCCAATTAGTGTTTGATTTTTATAGAGCATGAATCATGATTTGTATCTAAGTCAAGTCGGGCTTATGAAATGGGTGGACATGTGCTTTCACGTGGATCATCAGTTTCTGATTGTCTGTTGCGCTCCCCGCGAATAATCTTATTTCAGCAAATTATCAGACAGGAGAATGAATTCCATTCGAATGAGTAGTGAGTGTTTGATAATTGCATTAAGGGTCTGGATTGGAATGTGTACGTGTGTTTATTAATCAAGAAAAGGTGCACATTAGCTTCATGAGCATTGGGATCATCAAGAAATTTTGTTGCAGTTTCTCGGTATGAATTTGGTCTGCAGTATCTCTTACATGGATATAAATTTTGTTTGTAGTATCTCTTACATGGACATTATGTGTATTTGTGCACTGTTTATGTTTGCAAAGTGTTTTTTTTTTTTTTACCAGGATACAGTTAGTGCGTTTATAACTTTACTGTTGGATCCATAGGTTGTATTTTCTTAATTGCAGCATTATCATGAAGAAGATAAAAACGAGAACAAAATGAGGATGAGGAACAAATACCGGAAACCAACCACTTTACGTTGCAATGCAGGAACAAGATGCTCATTTCCTGTGGTGGTTTGGAGTCTTGTGGGCTGCCTTCTTATGCTCCATTTGTACTCCCTTGTTCATCACAAAGATGGGGATGGTGGAGATATACAATTCCGAAAGGCTCACCACCAACCTCTATTCCATGATCTCGCAGAGGTGGAGGAGGAGAATTTTCAAATTCCTCCGCCAAAGGGAAAACGATCCCCACGCGCTGCTAAACGGAGGCCTAAGCGGCCAACTACTTTGATTGAGGAATTCCTTGACGAATCTTCCCAGCTTAGGCCCGTATTCTTTCCTGATATGAAAACTGCTATAGACCCGATGAAGGAAGGAGAGAATGAAAGCTTGTACTACTCTCCTGCGAGAATTTGGCTGGATACAGATGGAAACCCTATTCAAGCTCATGGAGGTGGTATCATGTATGATGATAAATCAAGGAAGTACTATTGGTATGGAGAATATAAAGATGGCCCAACTTACCACATTCACAAAAAGGCAGCTGCACGGGTAAGTACTTACAATAAGAATACATGCCTAATTTCTTCATATATGTGATCCATGACAAAAGATAACTTTTCGATATGTAGTTTACATAACTATACTGCTTATGTTCTGAGGACGAGATATGCTATTTATTTATGTATAAAAATGTTAGAAATAAAGGAAAGATTCTGTGCATCAGATTTCTATGCCCTATATATCCCTTTAGTCACTAGAGTTAGTATCTCACAATGGTTTCTATTTCTCATTTCTTGTGTGATTTATATAGATTTTGTAGGTTAAGGTTAAACATCTGTACCATGTATGTTATTTTAATGATAAAGCTGGTATTTTGACTTGATGTTTCTTTGTTTTGGGCTTAAAAATGTAAGAAAGAGTTTATTGCAAATTCATTATGTAACTTAGTGCAGTATTTTGAAGGAACATATCTGATGGGACATTCGTGTGAGGTTGCATATATGTAGTTTTAGTTTCCTGGCAACTGTTATTAAATCACAATATGCACTGTTCTTGAATATCACCCACTTCTTGATGCAACATGTTTTAGAGCTGTCTGGGGGCTGTGGATGGTACACCAGGAGTCTTTCATAGGCTTGGGTTAATGTTTACCTTTTACGGTTTATAGGTTGAAATAACAATGGAAGTTAAAACCACGAGGATTATAGTTAGCTTCAGGGTAATAAAGACTAGGACTGTTGGATATTAAAAGATGATGGTATATAAGAGGGCTAGTTCATCACCTTCCCAAGTTGATTGTGTCTTTTAAAGATGGCCTATTTAAGCAGGTTTTATGTGTTAGACTTAGATGAACCCTTGAGAAGGCAATGCAATGTGGGACGGGGTGGGTATGTGTCACCATGGGTACTTGATAAAGTTAACATAGCAAACATCTGGTACTTTATGTTTTCATAGCTTTCAGCTCTAATTAGGGCCATATGGTACTTTGATAGTCGACTATGTTCTTTGTTAGTTTAACTTTATGCATGTAGATGATGTAAGTCTCCCTTCCCTCAACCTAGACTATCTTTCTATCCCACATCCTTTGTATAGCTTTTACATTTTAACAGTACATAAGTCATGCGGGACAAAAGGCTGCGCATATAAAGCTCTCTTTCTGCCTCATCTGGAGGAGTTGACAAGGGAAGGCCAGAAGGGAATGCTGCAATATGAAGCGGTAAGACGCAAGATGCCTGGTAATGGGGTGCCTTAACCAGCAGGCCAGTGTCGGAAAAATCGTAGCTATTCTGTTAAAGAATATGTTTGATGAACAGATGTGGAACACTGTTAGGCTAATGTTTTACAGTTGAACACACATACAAGAGGTCTTAATTCTTCAGAATGCTAGCTTTGTTTGGATTTGTGGTAGGGAAAATGTGCATAAAGCTTTTTTTGTTTTTCAATCAGAGATAAAATAAAATTGCTGTTTTGTGGGCGCCGTGGCTATCAACTTCTCATATGCTTAGTAGATTGTTGTAAAGATTTGGGGAAATCATGTGTTGCATGAGGAGTTCTCCTACTTAAGTGACAGTGTGTGATGTGGCATAGGCCGATAAAAGTCATTTCTGATGGAAACACGCAATAAATTCTCCCGGTCACTTGTCAGTGTCTGAAGTTTCATTCCTACCTATGATTTGTTATACTTCTTCCACTTTTCTGGTACTTCTTATCAATTCCTCGTCTACAATTTTGTAATCTACCCATTTCATTTATATTCCACTTTGTTTGTTGCAAAACCTTTTAAGTATTACTGAAATACCCTCTTCTCTCTAGGTTGACATTATCGGCGTTGGTTGCTATTCGTCGAAGGATTTGTGGACTTGGAAAAATGAGGGCATTGTGCTGACTGCTGAAGAAACTGATGAGACCCATGATTTACACAAATCCAATGTGCTCGAAAGGCCAAAAGTGATTTACAACCGGAACACTGATAAATACGTGATGTGGATGCATATTGACGATGCCAACTACACCAAAGCCTCAGTAGGCGTTGCCGTAAGTAAGTCCCCCACTGGCCCTTTCAATTATCTCTATAGCAGAAGGCCCCATGGATTCGACAGCCGGGACATGACAATATTTAAGGACGATAATGGCATAGCGTATCTCATCTACTCCTCGGAGGACAATAGCGAACTTCATATTGGCCCACTTAGTCAAGATTACCTTGATGTGACACGTGTCATGAGGAGGATTCTCGTGGGCCAACACCGCGAAGCCCCTGCTTTGTTTAAGTACGAGGGGACTTACTACATGGTCACTTCGGGCTGCACGAGTTGGGCCCCGAACGAAGCCATGGCCCACGCGGCCGAATCAATTCTTGGCCCATGGGAGACCCTGGGAAACCCTTGCATCGGGGGTAATAAAGTCTTGCGACATACAACATTTTTTTCTCAGAGCACTTTCGTGCTTCCTTTGCCTGGGTTTCCAGGTTCTTTCATATTCATGGCAGATAGGTGGAATCCAGCTGACTTGAGGGACTCTAGATATGTGTGGTTGCCGTTAACGGTGGGGGGAGCTGCAGACCAGCCTCTTGACTACAATTTTGGGTTCCCATTGTGGTCAAGAGTGTCGATTTATTGGCACAAGAGATGGAGGCTTCCTTACAGGTTGAGTGAGTTGATACTATAAATAGGGTTTTCTGCATTCAAATTGTACATATACATGAAGCGTAGATGGAAGTTCGTTTGTCCATTCCAAAATCCCTCTGATCTACTGATTCTCAAAAGCGCAAAATGTCATCTATTGATTCTTTAGCTCTATGGGTTACTTTATGGATCTCCCTGTGTAGCTCGTGTCGGGATTAGGAAGGGTGGAAGTCTGCCGTTAATTTCTCTCCATTTGAACAAGCTTTTTCATACCCTGGTTTTCAATTTCTTTGGACAAAACCACTTCATTGTTGTGACCAGAATCGACGGAGGTGGTTGTTTTTTTGGTGTTGGGCTTTGGTATAACTAACCTTCCTTCTGTATACTGGTTTTGAGGGAAAATGGTGCCTGAAACTGAACGCAACTAAGGTTGTTTGCAACTTTCAGGTTGTCTATTGATGTGGGATTCACGTGTGGTTTTTCAAAGCAATATTTGGTTCTGAGAAAATGAAACGTTATTGTATGATATGATGATAATACTTGTTTGTTACTGGTTACTGTATGATGATAACACTAATCGTTTATTGTATGATGGTAATACTTGTTTTCTAATGTACAAACTCGATTCGAGTTCGTACCACCATCATCCAATAAACCATACCTAATGGAGTAATTTTTAGATTATTTCGTACTCTAATGAAGTTTTCTTTCTTTGGTTGTAAACATGCTTTACCTCTCTAAGAGCAAGTCCAATTGTGGGATGTAAAGCGAGGGGATGAAGAGTTATTTTAGTATGAAAAGGTGGTTAAAAGTTAGTTGGATGAATAATAGAATTCACCCTTCTTCAATAGTGAGTTTTTATAATAGAACCAAAGAGTCTTTTAGTTAACTAACTTTCTCTCCACCTTATTTTCCTCAAATTAATTCAACTGCAACTTTTGTTAAAAAATAATACTCCCTCTGCCTCATATTGTTTGTCCGGTCTGCAAAATGAGGACACAAAAATATTACAATTTTTGCAAGAAAAATTCAATTTTTTTTAACAATTCACTAGATATCGATGAGTTTTTTTATTTAAGAAAAAAAATTGGATTTTTACTTGAAAAAATTGCATTATTTTTTAGTTCTCATTTTGCAGACCGGACAAACATTTTGTAATAGAGGTAGTATTAATTAAATGACCTCCAAACGAGGAATTTAAAAAAAATAAAAATTAATCTTTTATTTTTAACTTCCATCCTAATTCTTTGTCGACCTATTTTTTCGTCTACCTAACTTTCCTCCAACCACCAACCTTTGTCACAATAATTCTATAAATAAACTGTTACAGTCTTCCAACCACCACATAACCATTACACTGTTCTTTTCAAACTCTCATCATGAGCAACTTAACCCAAAGAATATTGTAGGGAGAATTCGATGGATCTTCCTCTGATGACGAGGGGACTGCAATGGCGCAACTCATTATGGCCAGGCAGTACCGAAAAATGCAAATAAGACGGAACCAACAAACAGGCCATGTTGGTTCCACAAGTGGTCGAGCTTGGATTCCCCAAGACAGAGTTGGTGCGGACGAACGATCCACACAAATTACTTTTCCGAAAACCCACTCTATGGCGAAAATTGTTTTGCCAATGTTTTCGCATGAGTCGACCCTTGTTTCTAAGGATATTGGCTTAACTCCAAAAACATGACGATTTTTTCGTCCAAAGGCCAGATGCAACAGGAGCTGCAGGTCTTTCTGTTATTCAAAAGATAGGTGTTGACCCCATGCATTTAATTGTGGAGTCGGCCTCCCACACATGTGAGAGATGATTGGTCGGAGAGTGATCGGTAGGAGTGTTTGTAGACTTATTGTTAACTCTTTCAAGAATTATGTGCAGTGGGCCGAAATTTCCCTCAGTTCATAAGGTCCAAATGGAGTACCATCATATCTCGGAAGGACCATAAGGTGTTATCTTTGTTCTCAGTTTTTGGGACTTTTATTTATTATCTTGCCAAAAACACATCATTATAGCCAAACGATTTCAACAAGTAAAGTATTATCCCACAAGTATTGCCGAACATTTGTCCTAAGTACATTCAGGGGCTCTTTGTATCGCTCGGCAATTCTTATTATCGCTCGGCCATTCTTATTTTCGTTCGGCAGTTATTATTGTCGTTCGGCAATTCTTCTTATCGCTCGGCAGCTCTTTGACCGCTCGAAGGTTCTTTATGTTGCTCGGAGTACTTCACTAGCTCGACGGACATCTTTATTGTTCGGTAAAATATACGGTCGCTCGCTATTGCTCGGAACGTACTGCTATTGCTCAATACATGGACTCGGCAAGTTGTGACCTTCTAGAAGTTTCTAGAAGCTTCCTTTACACTCTTTACCTAGATTACTCCTTAAGTCTCCTAACTTTCCATTTATAGAAACTTTCTACTAATAGCCTTTACTTAGTCATTAAGTTTCACTCACTTTTCTCTATATAAGCAAGGCTCTCCCCCTCTCCTAAGGTACACAACTCTCCTCTCCTACATAAACGGCTTATATTCCTTGCTTTATGTTTCGTTTTATCTTCCCCGGGTACTAACTAGCTCGTCGGAGGCTCTACCCGGAGGAACCCCCTTCCGGTTTGCAGGTACGATGTACTGTTCCGACGATGGGATCAAAAAGGAGCTATGCTACGGGTCAAATCATCGGAGAACGTCGAGGTCGGATTTTCACGCCCCCACATTATGTCCATTGAATTCATGGTCCTAAATGATAGAGTGAAGATTTTGGAGATGTAACTTTTTGAGCTGGAGGTGCAATCCCTATAATCAAATGAGGTTCGTATCACTTGGATATGGTGATGGCTGTTTTGGATGAGTGAATATACTAAAAAGCGAGTACCATTATGTTCATCCCCTTCGTGGGGGTTTCACATTTAGGTCCCACTTGAGTAATCGAAGTCGTTTATTTTGTATTGTAAGACCTGATTTTTAGACAATTCATGAAAATATAAGTTGAATCGCACATTAGTGAGTGTATCGTTGAATAGCACCGTCTTGGTTCAGAATTTTAGACCAAGAATTGAATGATTTGATCAAGCATTTATTGATATCTAATTAAGTTAATTTTTTTGCAAGAATCGCTAAAAAACGAGCCCTAGAAAATAAATGCTCTAATTGGCCAAATAAGACCCGGCGTGGACCTCACACAAAGTGGTTTATGAGCGTGTAATATTTGTTCACTTTTTGTATTGGCGAACAAAATAGCACTCGGCCATGCATGTGTGAGATCACAAAAAATACTTGAAATTGTATGAAAGTCCAAAAAAATATGCACAAGAATTTTATCACGACTCTTTGGGTGTCCATATGACTTGTTACCATTATGTTCGCACTTTGAAAATTACCAATTGCCCTCCAAAAGTGGAGTGCAATATGTAATTGATTTTCGCACTCCACTTATGGAGCGCAAATAGTAATTTGTGGAGTGCAGAAAAATGTCTTTAATTTAAAGATGCAAAGAGCATCACCAAAATATGCCCTAATCCCTTTTTAGCCAAACTAGAGGGCCAAGTTTTTTTTTTTTAAAAAAAAAAAGAGCTCCTACTGCAAAACATAAAATAGATATTTAGGTGTTTTCCCTCAGAAATCATCTTTTGAGTTGTTCTGTCCAATCAGTTCCTCAAGATCGTTGGTTTCTTGCGTTTCACTGTTTCACCCATTCATCGGGGACTTTGCCCCAATTTTAATTAAGAGTCCCGTTAGTAAACGAAAGGATTGATTTCCCAAATTAGTCGGTCAATCTAGCCGTATACCGAGTTATCAAAAAAATATCAGCGTATGCTATTCCATTCAACTGTATTGTGGGTTACAAGCTCATTTGTGGTAGTTATGGTAACGAATTACCGTTTCATTTCCCATCACACAAAGCATCTCATAATTCATGAACCAAGGTACACAACCAAATAATACGTTCACATCCTAATTCAAGTGGGAAAACAACACATTAAAATTTGGGTCTCAAAAACCTTGTGCACGGTCCCCAATAAAATTTCTCTATCTATCTCTCTCCACTCGTTACCTCTCAAACCCCTATCTCAACACCCAAACTGAACATAAGTTCTAGCAAAATTGAAGCTCTAAGGTTTAAACCAAAAACTGGAAGCATGGTTCATTCCAGTGAAGCTCGAAACTGGAGTGAGGTGTTTGTTCCACCTTGATAACACTAGAACTTGATCCTGTGAGAACTAGAAGTCAAGCAATAAAATGGAGTTTCAAATTATCATATTTTCCCCACTGATTTGCCCCAGAAGCACAAAAAGAAGCAGAAGTTGCAGCTGGAACAAATTCCGAAAGAAAAAAGCTAAACGTCTGCCTCAAAAACTGCAGCAAAATCCCCCATATTCACTAACTCGTGTTTCTACATGATCAAGGTTAGAAAGACATTACACATGTGAACTAAATGCCACCAAGAAAGATAACGTTATTCTAAAAATAGTTGCTGGTTGATCTATGAAGTTGGTGCTGCTACTCAAATGGCCTAGAGAACATCAGATTGTTTTGAAATTTGAATACCATCCCCCAAAATAAGTAATTAACACTTTCTAGGTGCGGCAACTTGGCAACTTGTCAACCATGGCGCGCCTCAGATGAGTGAGAACAGAAAAAACTTGCATACATGGTATTGTACAACCTCCAAATACAGATGCTCACTGACGTGAACCAAAACTCTCTCCGTTCCTCCTATCGCATTTTTCTCAGACGAGCATGTTGCACAGCTTGGTTACACCACCTTCAGATCAAAAGCACAGATTTGCAAAACTGGTAATTCATGTGGGAAAGTCTTACCAGGTAGAAAAATCTTTAAATTCTGCAACCGGGGCACCCGATTTCCTTTTCTTTGTTACAGTGGTTGCCTGTGTTTCGGTATCAGCAGCTTGTGCACTCCTTGCCTTCAAGTACTTGCCAACACCACCACTTACGGCTCCAGATTCCATTGCTCCTGTTCCTGGATTGCTGTACCATGATCCAACCTTGTCCTGAGATTTTACAAATGATAAGTCATGATTACCTTCAGGGGAAAATAAAAGAGGAAGCAAAAACTTGTGCTGATCTTAACCAAAGAAGCGCGGACATGTCCCAATGACGTGTTCAATGTTCTTATTATTCTTCAAGTCCATGACGGGGACACATTAGGACGTTAAAATTAAATAACAAAGGTGTTCCCAATGAATTCATGTCCAAATTGTTTGAAAAATGGTGTCCGCTTGCCCGTGTCTGTATATGTGCTTCTTAGAGATTCTAAATCTAAGGGTGAGAGACTAACATTATCTTCGTCCTCAGCAATTTTCTCCTCTTTCTCTTTCTCCTTCTCCTTCTCGTCTTCTTCATCGGGCTCCGTGTAGGGATTGACGAACACAGTTACACCCGTTATCTTAATCTCTTCCTGCAGAGAGAAAAAGGGTAAATAAAGTCAAACAGAGAAATAAGTGAGCACTGATGGCACAAGGAACTTTACAAGCAAAAATAAGTGACTAACTTTTAACCAATTGTTAACTATGGCGTGGATAATAGCTTGACATAAATTGTTGCCACATCCTAACAGCTTAAGCTTTTGACACAATTGTTAACTTAGCATTGTATTAGAGTTCAGGTTGGGTGAGATCTTTGGTTTAAGACTCTTTATTTGCATTTGTTCCTCATTTGCATTCTGCTTATATCCTTCTTGTTTGTTTCGCTCTATCATCCACCGATATTGTGAATCTCCACGTGCAAAAGCTTAAGCTTTAGGGATAATTGGTAACTTCACACCAATTAATTTAGCACAGGATGGAACTGGGCGGCATCAACTTAAATTCTGGTATTGCTGTATGGTGTGAAAGTCATTGATACTGGATTCAGAGGTTTTGGTGAAGTCAGTTACATTACCAAATAAGTCAAAATAACCAATGGCATGACTTGATTCAGGTACAACTGGTCTTACCGTCCTCAAGACAGCTGGTTTAGTGCCTATTCTATCTGCTTAAGCACAAAATAGCAGGCAAACACCTTGGCACTCTTTTGCATTATGGTTGCAATTTGCATTTAAGCATAGGTTGGAATGCAGATCAGAATAATTGAAGAGGGGAATCTAGGAAAAGTCCTATGTGGATGTAAGGGATTTGGTTAAGTGTACATTGATAATAGAAAAAGATTGTGGTCAAGATCACTCAGTCAGCAACTTCTAGGGCTTAAAACATGTCCCAAAATGATAAAGAACTACCATTTGGGGCATTGGTATATTTGTAATTGTGAAAAAGCAAAATTATAGGACATTGAAATTCTGGGCTTGTTCGCGGGCTTCTGGGGTTTCGAAGGTAACAGTCAATAGTTCAAGTCAAAACCCACAACTGATAATATACGTATACGATGACATACTGCTGTTACATGATAACATGATGATTCCAAAAATCTTCACCACACCCACTTTGAGCAAAATATTCTGGGAAAAAACATCACCCAGATCCTTGTTGCCCCCTTCTCCTCAAGCACAGAGTGTGGAAAAAAAGGCTAATCTAAGAATATCAGAAGTTTATGTCCATGAAGCACACGTCCATCATATCCAAAATCGTACAAAATACCTTTTAATCCCTCAATCGAACCTGAGACAACTTATACATGTAGCTCCCATCATATCTTTTTCACTGTCTTTGGGGGGAAGGTGGAGTGGAAGACTAAGGAGTCTGAACTCGATACGGATTATTCTGAACTTTTCATCACTTTTAGACATTCCTCCAATAAATGAGAATCAGGAAGATAACTAGAAGATACTGAAGAGAAAAAAGACAACTACATTCTTATGGCCTTAGCAAAAAGCAATCATGCAGAATTGGTCCCGATAACCCAGGATACAAGTAATTATGGACTTTTCACACAGAAGTGTCCTCCCTCAAATAATGACCACCCTTCCAAAAATGGATTGAGCCAAAAAAAACACTTTGTGTACTTCAAAATTCAGCATGTCTGCCCGTTACATTGTGTCAGTGCGTATAAATTCAGATATGTTAGAGTTTCCATCAATCATTATATAGACCTTCTTTTGGGAAGCAGCAGCCCAACATACGTAACAGTTCAGGCATAATGGTTCTAAAAGAAGAAGCTGGAAATTGTAACTCACCAGAGGCCGGTCATCATCGTCGACGGGAACCTTTTCCATTGCTGAAAGGGTCAACAAACCACCAACGACTCCACCAAAAACTGTATGCTTGAAGTTCAAATGAGTTGCAGATTTGTATAGAATGAAAAACTGTGAACTGTTCGTGTGGGGCCCACTATTTGCCATGCTAACAACACCCCTCCCCGAATGAAGCAACCTTGAGTCCACTTCATCTTTGAAAGGTTTCCCCCATATGGATTCACCTCCTTTCCCAGTTCCAGTCGGATCACCGCCTTGAATCATAAAATTCCTAAATGAAAAGTGGGTATGAACCTCAAAAGTACAACACACCAAGAAAAAGTTAAAGACGACAAAAATTGCTAAGCACAATACCGTATGTTTCTATGAAAAGCTACTCCGTTGTAATAGCCTCGTTCACACAGAGTGATGAAGTTCTCACATGCCCTAGGGGTTATATCGCAGTGCAGCTCGATGTTCAAATCACCATGTGTGGTATGCAGCTGAATATACCCTTTCTTCTTGGGATTTTTCTCAGCCATAATATATTCAAAGTCATTTTTTGTGACAGGATCATAAGAGGTTGACGTAAAGGATCGTGAAGCAGCACCTGTGGTATAACGGCTCTTTACCTGGAAAAGTCATGATCACAAAAGACATTAAAACCAACCATAGCATGTACTACTATGTGATACTATCACTCATTGTCCCAGAATCCCATGATGGTAAATTCTGCAACAAGAGACTAATTAACACAAAGCCCAGGTAAATTCTGCTAAAAGAAATTAAATTCTAAAATCTGTTAATATCATGCATGCCTTATTACCCTAAGCCTAGGTGATTGCTGCTAAGTACTAATGCAACTCAAAGGCTACAAACACAAGTTTCACACTAATGTAATCAAGTATGTGATACTACAAAGGCTCTTTTTTTGACAAGTAAAGCTTTCTCAGGGAAAAAAAAAGCACTAGAAAGGGGACTTACTCCTATATGCTCAGTGAATCAAATGTTCGATTGTAAACCAAATGTTGGGCTGAAGGCTAATGCATCCACGTTTGGGTCGTAAAACCGCTCATGACTTGATGTTGAAGATTTCAACTAGCAAGAATGCCCATGGTTATTTGTCCAAGAGGATAATCATTCTTTAGTGTATCTTGTCTTCAAGGCATTACCATATTGTGTTTATGGCTTATTATTACAATAGAGTTGGATTGATTAGTATATTACATAATTGTCCTGGTACAGTGTTAGTTGAACATTTATTCAAAAGTTTGACCTAATTACCCGTCACTAGGCTCAAACATGTCTGCATCTACGAACCCCTTTTGGTAAGTAGTCCCACATCGGTTCCAAGCACTCCCCCACTGCAATCCATATCTTCGAGCACAGATCCTGACACAAGATTAGAATTCTAGCTCTTCAAGGATCGGGGGTGTGTGTGTGTAGGAGGCATTATTCACCCCGACCTAAGCTCTATAGGATAGGCCCAACTCTGTATATTCCATTTACTATATTAGTTCCCAGTAATTTTCAAGTTGAATCACATACAGGCAAAGCTAGGACTAGTCAGAATAATGCAAGGAAAATGTTTTTTGCACTCCACTTTCTTATAAATACCCTCCAAAAATTGTCTTTTCGGTTTGTGATGTGTGTAGGAGTGTAACGGAAAACCGGACTGGACCGGCGGTTTTTCTCCTTTTTGCTATCCCGGTTCGGCCTGGGTTTAAGTTTTCCCCAAATCTTGAAATCAGGTCAGTTTCCGGTTATTGTGATTGCAGCTAAGATTAAAGCGATCCACACCATTGGTGGCGATGGGCCGATGGCAACCTCCTCTCTCTCACTCCATTGCTGAGTGACTCTCTCTCTCTCTCTCTCTCTCTCTCTCTCTCTCCATATGTATGCATATTGAGTAGTCGTTGTCGTTATTTCGCAGCTTTTTGTTGGAAGTGAAGGAATCTGTGTATCTTTCAATTAGGGCTTGTGATTGCAGATTCTCCCCACCTGCATATGTATGCATATTGAGTAGTTGTTGTCGTTATTTCGCAGCTTTTTGTTGGAAGTGAAGGAATCTGTTTATCTTTCAATTAGGGCTTGTGATTCCAGATTCTCCCCACCTGTTGACAACCACTGGAATCACGACAACCACTGCATGTGAATGGAAACCGACCAAACCAGACCGAAACAGGCCAAACCGATTGAAACCGGACCGGTCTGGTTTCGAACGGTTCCGGTGCACAGATCTCCAAACCAAATAATTCGGTTCGGTCCCAAAAATAGCTCAAAACAGGACCGGACAGGTTACACCCCTAGTTTTGTAATTTCAAGCACTAAAAAACAAAATTTGGAGCGCATTTATTGGAGCGCATTTACAAGAAAGTGGAGTGCCAAGATCATTACCCATACCGTAATACCAAATACATAGTTATCAGAATTTGCAGTATAATACACGATTTGTGCATAAACTGATTTCTAGTCTACGAGAATAACAATTTTGGTGATGAATCTTATGATCCACATTGTCCTTACGGTTTTGATTCACGATTTAGGACTCCTGTGCTTCTTCAAACTTTCAACTTCAACAAATTTCGAAACACTTTTCACCTTTGTTTTGCGTGGAAAAATAAAGGCAAAATACAACTTCTAAGCGTATTCAATGTGGAAATACCAATGCCTTTTCTAATCATTTGGTGACGAAGATTTAATAGGACTCACGCCGACTGTATACGTTCTTAGCTATTCTTCCTCCCATGCTTCTTAAAAAATATTTTTATCCAATAAGGATCAAAATAACTCGTAGCAAAGAATTATCTATGTTTTGGGATCAAATAAACCTAGTTTGATATGATATGTGTCAGATTAATTGGAATCGACTGTTCACCTTTGGTGGTCCACTGGTATTAAGTGACAGATATTCATTAATAACAAACAATCATAAGACAGAAATCATAAGCATGCTACGTTCATATGAGAGACCTCTAGTTAGAAAACCAACCATTTTTGCATTCACAGGTGTCCTCTCACCAGCCATGTGCATAGCAATCCGAGCAGCAGTTTTGTCACTCGATGCAGATTTTGCAGCTGCAGCACTTCTTCCATGCACTGAAGCAGAAGCAGCATCTACAATACTGTAAGACTGTTTAGGTGTGGCCTCTCCATTAGAATCGTCTTTAATACGCGATCTTGCTGCTAATATGGCAGTAAGAGCGGCAGCTCTTTCATTTTGTGCCTTGTTTCCTCCTCCCCCATGCAATGCAATTTCCTTTCCATTCTCAGTTCCGAGTTCCTTCAGCATTTGCTTGATATCACCAGAAATGTTTATGTTGTAGGTTGGATCTGACTTCATTTTCTCTAGCTCTATTAAAGAGAAACTAAAAAGAGTCATGATTATGAGAAAATATAAGAAATTAACACCAACAAAAGAAATGACAAAAGGATTGCGGCAAATAACTCACCTTCATCATCGAGTTTCAAACTATTTTTAACATGATCGAAATCCACAAGAACTTTGGTGTCAAGTGCATGGGGATTCTGCAGAGCATAAGAAAAAATCGAAGGACAATGTCATCAGATCCTCCCGGTGTCAAGTGCATAAGTACAGAATCACAACACAGAAAAATAAGAGACTGCGTCGCAAAATTTCTAATTACCTGAATTGTTATAAGATCTCCTCTGGTGAATGGTTCGTCAGTGAGAAGCTCCTTCCAGTTCTTCGTTTTAATGTTCAATTCTTTGATTGCCTATATCCAAAATCAAATGGATGAGGTATAAAGCATGGTAAAGATCACACACAGAACTGACAAGAATGCTAACATTGGAGATTAATTACGAATCAAACCTCATAGCAGAACACGTTTCCTGTAGTCTTCACAGCTACTATGTGCGTAAATTCAGTGAAAACTTTGTTCAATACTGGGCAATGGTACTCGCCTGCAGAAAAATAAAGACAAGTCCCGTGCAATTAATTACACCAACAAGAACACCAGGCGTCCTTGGGCTAAAGCCCAAGACCACAAAAACATAAGGTAGAAGGTGCCATCATAACATCATCATCTTTTATTTAACTTATATAACAGCAAGAGTACAATTAATGCAACATAAGCAATAACTAGGAAGAAGGAGCTATAAGCCAAAAGCCTGCCTATGAAGCTCACATTGTCGACACCTCTTATATGTCAGTCAGTGATTTCTCGCATGTGCAAAGAAGGGTAGACAGTCTCATCTCTTTCATCATCTCTTTCCTCGCAGTGGTGGATTGAACTTTGATCATGTAAGGAGAGCGGATACAGTTGGTTTCAACAGTCATTCTGCGAACCTGACAGCTATCACTTTCTAATTTAAAATATCTTCTCTCTAGACATTAGAATTTCATGGCATCAATATCACTACCAACCGGGAGACAGAGCTTTCTGTTTTCTCCTTTTGCAGCACACCCCATCCTTCCTACAGAAAATGAGATCATAAAGCCACCGAGAGACCGTTTCTTAGTCGGTTCCATCATCAAAACACGGAAAACTGATGTGGTCCATAGTGTCCTAATTTATAGGCAAAGAACTTACCAAGGTGACACTTTCCCCACACCATATAATGTTTAAGCTCCAAACAAAACATATAACAAGCTCGAAATTCTCACACATCAGCACAAAAGCTACAGTCCTACAAACCTGGCCTTGACAGACAACCATGAACCACTCCGCTGGTCTATAATAAGTAAAAAAGCCTACTTCCAAATGCAACGTTAACTTTAAATTTCAATATACTACTGGCATGTTTGCTATATCGGAGTAACCTCATCATGAGAAACATTAAATAAAAAGCCCCTACATTAACAGGTCACAAGCTAGTCCATGCTCTTCTACCCAAGCTCTAAGAACATGAGATTAGGTAAAGAATATAGTTGGTGATCATCTACAATGCTGACAGCATGCCAACATCATAGATGATAGTTTATTGCGGAATAATTTCAAGATACCCCACTCCAGAACTGTGAATCACACTTTGTTAAAGCAACTACCCAACTTATATCATATCTACATGCAACAGTTTCTCTGAGAGCACAGTATAACAAATTCACCTTCTTGGCTGGGAAAAGAAGGAAAAAAAATGCTTGTATGTACAATAAGAGCACAAGAATAAAACTGAAAAGGCAAGCTTTAACACATCATCCCAAACAAGTTTAGAACACTTCTCAATAGTTCTCATGCACAATCAAATGGATGAGAAGCCATATCCCACAGCAATATAGCATCATGATTTCATCTGTCTCACTTAAGTGCTACAAATATAAGGCATGGTCTTCTGGGCATCTTTCCTCGGAGAATAACCAATCCACTTCCAAAAGAAGCTTATTAAAGGAAAAAAAATCATTTTCGTTATCATGTGTTCCACCGCATATTCAACCTCGAACTTGGGTAGACATTGCAGATAATGCTGATACAACGGGGCGGTATCACAACCCAATGGGAAGTATCACAGTAAGATAGGGACCACAACATGGTTCATTAGAAGAAGACTAAGGGCATCCCATTCCCGCCCACTTAATCTCATTTGCGGTTTTTCAGTTGTTGGTGACACCACTTCCATTGCGCTCAATACTTAACCTTTTCCAGTAGTTCCATTTGGCTGCTGCCATGTTCGACTGGACATTTAATTCCAAAAAACTTAACTTATGACTCAACTGATACTGGTCCAAAATCTCACCTTCGGAATTCTTGTGAAAATTAAGGGTGATAAGATCGTCTTGCTTGAGCGGAGCTCCCGTAACTGGATGTTTACCATACTTGATTATATAGGGGATTATGCTCCTGCACCCAAATTTACCCCAAAGAGGATAGCCATCAGCACTTCAATTGAACATCAAACAATTTGCTCAAAACAGAAGACTTAACAAAAACAAAACACTAATAACGGAAGAACAAAAGTATTGAGTTGCAGGGTCACCAACATTAGTTCGAAGACGCTGCCATCCACGGTGCACACGGGGACCTCAAACGGTGTGAATGTGAGACTGCATTGGAATTTGCACATACAGAGACGGTTCAATTCAGAACCATATACAAACACATGGATAGTTAAACTATTTACCAACTTGAAGATGAAAATACTTAGTACATTGAGACATGTATGCATGTATGCATGTATGCAGTGGCGGACTTAGGATCCAAAGATCCGTTCCTAGTTGAGGCCGAAACACGTGTATTTCTACACCAAGAACAAAATATTTATTCCGAAAGTGTATATCGCTACTTGCTAGGTCCAAGAAAGAGACTAGATTATGTGCATACATGTAGCCACAATTTAACTTTATACAAGTGAAGTGACCAAAAATAGAGAAGAACAATTTGTTGTCATACAAGGACCTTCCAGGAGCCAGTTGCCCAGTTGCCGCTTACTCCTATGAAGTAACACAATAAACCGGCTATTATTTGCTACATACAGACGAAGGGGAATGACACACAGTAGCCCCCGCTTACTCCATATCATAATAGTATATTACATTTCAATACCTCACTCTGCGGTAGCGTTAGAATCTAATGAGCATGACTTTTACAAATAAACACGCAAAACTGGCAAAATTTAGTACATAATCCTTCACAATGGCCTTTGCTCCTGATGTCAATCCTCGCACTCTCGAATTGTAGTTGTTTGGGAGGTTCTCAAAAGACGCTCTCACGCTCTTGCTCTTGCACACGCATTATGCTACTCAGGTTCAGCCCCTGTATGTATGTATGTACATATCACAGACGTACATATACGGAGAGAAGAGAGAGAGAAGTTACGCGCAGCAGTAGAAGGGAAGGCGTTTGAAAGGGGTGCCGAGTTCTTTGGACTTGGCGCCGCCCCACTCGGTGGCCCACTCCGTCTTGGTGATGAACATTCGATCTTTGCTGTGCTGTTTCTTCCCCATCTTCCTTCGAATTAAATTCTAGGGTTCCGGCGAGTCGTACGAATCAAAGGAAATACAACCTGGCTGTTACTCTGCGCCTGCTGAGGTGCCGTTGAAGTTCGTCGGGCCGTGCTGCGGCGGAATTCAATTGTTCGACGATTGCCGTAACTCGATCGCCGTGTATTCGGTCGACTGATTCTCTGACCTCGTTGCCCAAACCGCCTCCGTAACAGAAACGGCGAACGCTACGCGCACAATTTTAAAACACAAAAAACAACTACGGAGTATAGAGCAGGGTCGGCATCTATGTTGTCGCTCAAAACGTCAGTGTTTTGGCACAGCATACCACTCCCTCTTTGGCCATGTTTGGGGCTCAAATAAGTGGGCAATATGATTAAATCATGGGGCGAGCTATTTGCAATCATAAATTTTCTAAACATAACATGTTCTAAATCTAACTTACAAATCTTATTACAATTTTCTAAATGCAACCTAACAAATATCCATAAACTCCCCAAAATATCCTTATACACCACCTTCACCAAAACACACCACTACCACCACGATGTGCAGCCTCCATCACCACCTTCGTCGAGCACAATTTCCACCTCCACCACCTGCTCCTGCCAAAGTGGTAGCCAGGTTCAGAGCTCAAATTTTAGGCCCGTCGTTGACCACACAGCTAAAATTTTCTCCCACAATCAGCTGCCATAATTCCCAAATTTTAAGGGCAGATGGGATAGCTTAGGGCTTATTCCTACCAGCCAAGACACGATTGCGACATTGCGATAGAGGATTGTGATGTTCACGTGCATTTCTGAATGAGATGTTCACAATGTTCAACCCCCGACGACGATGATGATGAACCAGAGACGATGACGACAAGTTCCCGTTGTAGAAATAGTCCATCGCGCATTTACCAAAAAGCGTGATGTCAATCGCGCATTCACAATATGCGTTTTACGGAGCATGACACATCTTGAAAATGCATTTTCACCTTTCAGATATCAAAATCCGAATATTTCTCAGATTTTCATGTATTAGGATTCGAATTTTGCAAACATTTTCGAGTTATGAAATCCAAAATTTTCTAAATTTTTTGAGAATATATATTGACCAAATCGGGAAAAAAATTTTTGAAGAAAGTGGTGTTGCCTGGTACAAAGGAGGCAGTGATGGCGGGTCTGGTGCGGTGATGGAGTGACGGGTGGTTGTGGTGTGCTGGTGGTAGAGGATTGGTGTTGATGTTGTTGTACGTAGAAAGGGAGAACGGGGGGAGGAGAGATGATGTTCAAAGTTCTTGCTGCTGTACGTAGATGATAATGAAGTTCTTGCGTTTTTAACGGTGGTGGTTATGGTGGAACCAGTGGTCGTAGCCTGCATTCTTCAAGGGTTTTTGCAGGAAGAAGAGTGGGGAGGAAGATGGTCATGATCTTTTCTCATCCTAAAATGGCGCTGTTTACTGGGGGTATTTTTTTCAATTTTTTTAAGGGCATTTTTGTCCGAAAGTAATTAATTTTAAAATAGGCTACGTTTAGAAAATTTGTGATTGCAAATAGTTCGCCCAAAAATCATTTATTGATTTTTTTTAGGTCTCATTTTGGATTCCACCAAGATAATTCAAACCACTTGTTATTTTTACATTTTTTATTGTAGGTTTTTGTAAAAAATTAGTTCAATCCGATATTGAAAACGGTCTGAAATACTCACAGAGATATTGAATTGAGCTAATTTTTTGGAGGAATCAATAAAAAAATGTATAAAAAATAATGAGAGATTTAAATCATCTTTTTTGCCCCACCTAATTTTAGATTAATGACTTATTGATTTTTGAATGGGCCCCACAAAGATGATTTAAGCCTCTCATTACTATTAAAATGATATTTTATGGATTTTTGTGAAAATTTAGCTAAATCAGAGATTTGATTTTATGCTCTCTTGCTCATTTATTGAGCACCAAACAAGGCCCACGGGGGAGTGGTTTGTTGTGCCAAAACACAGCCCTTTTGAGCAGTCAACATAGATGTCGACCCTGCCTCTCAGCAAGGCCTGAATTTGGTTGGGAGAGTGGCCATAAAAAAGCAATAAGTGCTTGACCATCGCATGTTCAAATTTCACAGAGATTAATTAGGGGTGGGCAAAATAACCGTCAAACTGTGAATCCAGTCCAAACCAATCCAAACCGACTAGTTTGGTTTGATTTTTTAGTGATGTGGTTTGGTACTAGTTTTAAAAATCTAGAAATCGTGTTAAATGGTTTGGTTTGTGGATTTACGTTAATGATTTTGGTTCCAAACTGATTCGAACCGTATAACACACACGTATACTATAATATGTTTAGATACATTAAAAAAAATATTTTTCTAATCTAATCATCTATTCCACCACCCTATTATTTTACTTCCAAATTAATTCCCTAAACTTCTATATGCGATAACCAATTCCTACCATTTCAATACACAAAGCATAGGTTCGACTCAATTGATTTCTCACTCTTTTCGGTCGATTACTAATTTTCTAATCTAAGACTCTATTCCATGGCTGTATTCCTTCACTAATTACTTGTATTCTACTCTTATTTAGTTAGTTGATGTTAGTGAGTTTTGGTGATTTTTATATAGCTAGCTAGTTTTAATAGAAGTTTTGGTATTCAATTTTAAGTACTTCAAATAGTTTATGTGGATGATATCTCAATTTCGAGCGAACCGTGGTTTAAAACCAAAACCGAACCGCCTTTTAATGGTTTGAATTTATTTGGTTATATGAACTTTATGGGTTGGTTTGGTTCTTCAAATTCTTAATCCGTAGGTAGTAGTTTAGTTATTGGTTTACTATAAAACCGGACCAATCCGGTCCATGCTCACCCCTAAGATCAACCATCCTAAACCTTGGGGCCATTTGGGTCCCAAGGGATACTGTAGGGCAGGGCGCCCTACAACCTCTATAGGGCATATCCGAGCCATCCATCTCAACAATGAACGAGTTGGATTTTAATCCGAGTTGTGTCGTATCGAAATGAAGATTTTCCATTCCATTAGGGTTATGTTTCGTCGTTACCTTCTAGACTTTAAAATTAGTTGAGATGAGTGCAAGTTGATTCGAATATCCAATTATAAAAAAAGAAAAGAAAACTTCAATAGGTCCTCGTCCATCAAATGGTCAGACATTAAATAAACTTTTTTTTATCGACGACATTACGTAAACTTTCTGGTAACAGAAATCCATCATCGACGATTTACTTTTATGGGGAAGTCATTATATCCAGTGATTTATTTATTTTAATATTTCGTCAAAATATTGAGAACTACTACTACTTAATTGCTGTGACATTAAATGACATGGCATGAAAGTAACAATTGAATTTTAAGAAAAATAAAACTTTTTTTTTTATTTATACCTTTGAGGTATTTCAGGTTTGAGCCCGATGCCATTCCCAGGCCCAATACGGCCTCTAGTAGGCCCGTAGTTTCGCCCGAAAACCCACACTCAGGTTTTCGGATCCGGAAAATCACTCCGCCGTGGAATGGGTGGTGCTCGACGGCGGAACAGCGGCGCTAGCAGCAGCAGCAGCAGCAGTGGGGAGGAAGATGGAGACGCCGACTGGAGAGCCGCCATCGATTCCGTCGCCGTCGCCTCCTCTACTGGCCGCGACCGTGCTGCTTCTACCTCCAATGGTTCGACAACGGAATCACTCGGCCGCCGCGAGACAAAGCACGACGGAGTGGGCAATCGTAAACCTCAGAACATCAAGCATTACCAGATCAAGGTTATTCCTCGATCCTGCTCAAGTGGAGCTCTGTTTGTTCTGATTGGTTATACCGTTCTTTTTCCCTGTTTACTCGATAATCACATGAATAGAGGGGCGTCGGGGTTCGATTTTTGGGGTCAGGCTGCAATAAAGATATTTCTTGTGGGTCCGTGATCCGGGCGTGGATGGCTTGCCTTCGACTGAACCGAGAAGGGATTAGTCGAGGTGCGCGAAAGACGGTGAGTACCCAACTGTTAAACCAAAAAAAAGAAAGAAAGAAATAGAGTGGCATCAGGGTCGGGTTTTGGGCATAGGGCGAGGATGCGGCCGCATTGGGTCCTCAAATTTTATCTAATTTCGAGTCCCAAATTTTTATAGCTCTTATATTATGCTTATAAACAAAATTTGTATGAGAGTTTGATTTATATCAATGTTCTAAAAATTGCAAGGCTTGTCGGGCGGAAAAGGGGTGACTAGTGCCTAGGCGCCACTAGGCGGCCGCCTAATGCTTAGATGGGGACTAGGTGCCGACTAGTCAGCTGTCTAATTTGGGCATTAAACCACTGCCTGGCGCCTAGGCGTCCGACTTTAGAACATTGCTAAAAATGCAAGAAACCTTTTGAACTAATGAAATTATACTAAGTTTTTTGTCCTTACGTATTTGAATATCTTTCTCTTTAAAAGTGGTTTTATCTTTTCAAAATATTTGATTGTGAATTTATAAAGGGTACTGTTTAAAAAGTTTCATTGGATTCCCGAAAACGAAACAGCATCGGAAATTAGAATGGAAAATATTAGTCTTGTAGTTGTTAAGTTACTGGTAAGTTCTGGGCCTTAAGCAACATGTTAATTCTCCAGACAGTTTGAGGTTTTGAGGCATCCATGTGAAACCTATCTACACAGTGCACAATCTATCATTCCCACCATTGTTGTGCCATGTGTTTAGATTTAGCATATCATGGGTGCTCAATCTTCTATGGGAAGATGGGCCAAATGGTTTATTATTACCCATGAATTTCTTGCTTTCAAGCTTTCTACCGAGTTTAGAAAACTTTATAGCGCCGTATAGACTGACATTTTGTGAGGATATGCCTCTGCACTCCGTGTCTACTATCTTCACTAATGATCTTTATGGAAATATCACATAGCAAGCAATGACACAGAAGCATTTCTATTTACCCATTTGCTAGACATTGTCACTTTATACCTTGTTCTCAGCAATTCTTGATGAAAACTGGCTATTAAATCTCTTTCTCTCTCAAGTTTACTTTGGTTGTCTGGTGTTTGGGGCCCCTTGGGAGGTTCCCTCTGTATAAGGGATGGGTTGTTCCCAAATGAGGCGTGTTATGAGCATCACCCAGAGTGCTGGGGATAAAGCTTTGTCTTACATATAAGTAGTGCACTAAGGGCTTTTGTTGTGGGTTCTTCAAGGTTTTTGAAGGACATTCTATCTGAAATTGGGGTTTAAAGTTTGTATCAGAATGTTGATCCTTTTGAGCTCTCTCAGTTTTCAGCCAGGTTCATTGGACAAAAATCTAAAAACTTTGCCTTGTCATTGAAATTATACTCAACTGTCGATAACATTAAAGAGGTTTAGTGAAGGTATTGTTTGGGTTTTTCGATGAAGAGGTATGTTTTACGTTTTGGCTGTGGGTTTAGCATGCAGATTTGAAGGGAGCATGCCATGAAAGATTTAGTAGTCACAGAGGCCTTATGAAAGAAATTGTGGCATGATGCACGCAAAATGGGGAAGAATCAGATGTCTAAGGGGGAGTGGAATATGGATATGCAATTATTATCCGTTTAATTTCGAGTCAGTTTGTGATGCTTCTTGAAATGGAAAGCTTGTGCATTGAATATAAGAAATGGTGCAAACACAAAGATACAAATTACTATCGCATAGTAACTCAGATATCTATCACCATGCATATTCCTTTTATTGTTTCTGGGTGTCAAACTTTTGTCTGTCTAGTGTTAGAGTTTTTGTAAATTTTTTGTTATTGCACATGGTGAACTATGTGACAGGCACTTTTTGTAAATTTTTCGTTATTGCAAATGGTGACCTTTGTGACAGGCGCAAAAGCTTCTGGACGGCATTTTGGAGGAGACAATAGAAATAGTGGGGGCAGATCATATTCATATCCTGGATGAAGATTCCAGGAATAGTGAAGGCAGAGTTAGACTCTTTAAAAATGCTCCCCCTGGGATAGTGTTCGATCACATAGGTAACTCATCAATTCATCATACATTTGTTTATCTTCTTTTAATTAGCATGAAAATGGTGTTAGTAGGTGAATTGTAGAGCTTAACTAGTTCCCTAAGTTCTGCAGATGAGGAAAGTATAACTGTGCCTGTCAGTTTTGGCAGTTTTGCATCTATACTATGTAGCTGGATAGATTGACAAGGGTGTAGCTTATATTATATGCACTTGCACTCTTGCAGTGATTAAAGGAGCTGTTAAATCAAATGTGTTGAATTGAACTCAAATGTGAGTTCATTATTCTCATTGTAGATGTCCTGCTGATCCAATTAGATTGTATTTGAAGAGGCATAATAACAAACATGTTTGAAAGTCCTTTGGTGTCGGCGAGAAGTTCATTTACCTTTTATTTTCTAGGTTGTGTTTTGAGGATTCATTGTTATTTATGTTAACAGATGAACTTCAGCGACCAACAAAAAAACCAAGAATCCTTCCTGGTAAAGAGATTGATGAGAAGTCAAAGAAGGTTTGCCTTCTCATCTATGTTTTCTTGCTTCCTTGTTGCCGATTCTTGTGTATATTGCAGTTTTACGATCTTAAATGTATTTGACTTTGCCTAATTGACATGACACAATGAATGTCTTGCAGTTCAGATGGCAACTCCAATCTATTGCTGTTGAAGGGATGGATATAATCGCTGCAGCCAGAGATTCACAACAGAAAACGTTGGCTAAAAAAGAAGCTAAAGATGCAGCAGCAAAAGCAGCTGCGAAAAGAGAGGAAGAAAGAGTAGCAGAACTGAGAAAAGTTAGGGGGGAGAGATGGCTACCTTCAATTGCAAGAGATAGGCGGGTAAATTCTCGAGGTTGCTAATTTGTACTTGCTCAGTTCAGGAAAAAAAGGGGTACTCAGCTGGAACTTGATGTGCTGTTTGTTGTTTTCCATTGGGTTATTCTTTCCGGGTTATCATTGATTTACTGTTGTAATTGCTTATGCTGCCAACTGATTGTCAGTTGTAGTCATGCGATCCTTCATCGTCCATTTCCTCAACCGCATAAATTCTGTTCTGAGAGCCACTTTTGTTTTCCACATTTGTATTGTGCCATTTTTTTCCCAACTTCCGCCCCATTTTCAGGGGATCAAGTCAGCTTCATGTGATAGGTACTCGGATAACTTTTATTGAGTTCTTTTTTCCACGCGTGTAGGAAGGCTACTATTAACATACTTAAACCTAGAAATTTATGTATGTGAACTCAACATTGACCTAGGAATGTTAAACATGTAGGCTGCTACAGCTGCTTGCTCTTCCTCTTTCTTATCTTTTTCATATATTTTTCTGCTTGCTCTTTCTCTTTCTTTCTTTTTTACTATATTTTTCAGGTGCAATAGGGCACAGGCACTTGTTCAGTTAAAACTCAGGTTGTAGGTTGGATGAGGGCAGCTAATTTGTGCAGGAATGCTCAGTGTTAGGCCCTGTTTTCACTAACAAAACAACACTAAAAACTTAACACATTTTACCATCTCATTTTAACAAAAAAACACTAAAAACTTAACACATTTTACCATCTCATTTCCACTGACAAAAAAATTGTCAACAAAAACTGCTTTTGATACAGTAACTTTACTCACAAACCTATCAACAACTTATTCACTATCGGAAACAAGTTGACATTTCTCTACAACTTATTCGATCACTACCGGAAACACCTAACAACTTCTCGATCACAAATAAAAAATTTGTACAAGTTTTTCACTACTGGAAACACCTCCTTAGTCTGTGTCGTATCTACTTCATCCATGTGGAAAGGGGACTAAAGTGGGGTACTTGCTTTTGGGTTTCAAAGGAAGAAAGCAAACATAGAGGGTTCCATGAGAGCAACGCCAGCCAGAATAAAAAGGATTCTTATTCTGGAAGTGTGGTGCACAATTGGTGGTTCTACTTGCCAAATTCATAACACCCTAATTATACTTTACTATTAGTACTCTGCCCCATGGAGTACTTTATAGTTTATACATTTCCTTTTGCATAATGCTATAAAGATTATCTTGCATCCTCGCTGGATTTCCAAATAAAGTACATATATACACGCATTTCTCGGTGTGAGATTGACCAAGGGCGTGCAGTGCGCATCATGAAAAGATAAGATGAGAGAGAGAGAGAGAGAGAGCAACTACTTTATTTTTTCTGCTTTAAGTATACAATTTGCAACATTATGAGGTGTTATATGAATGAGGTTGAAACTTGAAAGGTTTGGACCTCTTTATAAGTCTCATTCAGTGTTTTATTGTGCTACTCTGTTTTGTCCTCAGTATTTTGAAGTGGGTTTAACAGGATCTGAAATAGGAGTAGTTGTTCTGTGGGTGTGATTGCGCTTGGTTGTTGGGTCCTCCAAAAGGACTCGGAAGAATTGGTTTTAGTTTGTCTGTTTCCTTTAGTTTGAGCTCGGAAACTGAGGTGAGAGAGATGGCTGTGTTCTTGGCGGCGGTGGTGGATGGCTTGGGCCAGTGCATGATGGTGCTGTGGGAGCGGCAGGAGCGTCGGTTTGACACCGTATTGGATGCTGTAAGCGTTGCTGGTAGGGCTCTCATGGTGGCTCTTGCCTTCTGCTTTCTGTCCGTTCACCACCTTTACAGCCGTGGACAGTTACCTGTTCCTTTCCTTTGATTTGTCTTATCTTTAGTTGTCCTCTCTCTCTCTCTCTCTCTCTCTCTCTCTCTCTCTCTCTCTCTCTCTCACACACACACACACACACGCACACGCACACACACGCACGCGCACACAATGTTGGCTACAAGCACTTCAGCAAAGATTTCTGAAGAGAAAGCATCTGGTGTAAATGTGAAGGTTAAGGGATTTTAGTGGCGGTCAAGAGCTGCTCTTGACCTCGACGAACTTAGCCTTTACCTAACCAACTATGCTAGCTTGCAAGTTTGGCCTTTGAACCAATTTGATCCTTTCAATAATTGATTGCAGTTGCCGAATGTAATGCTCTTCTATTTCCTTTTTGTTTTGGGTGCTGAAGGTTTCTCAGTTCTTGCTAGTTCAGTTCTTGGCCTTTGAAACCAGTCATGCGCGACTGGTTCTATTTTCTACTTTATTTGATGGTGCAGATACTATTTCTAATGTCATTGGCAATGCTCTTGAACACTGCCCTGTAATCTCTGACTACCTTGGAAGATCCTAGCATTTCTTTCCAACATATACATGGACATCACTGCTGCTAATCCGTGTCTGAGAAGGAAGCGGGGGCCTCCTGTGAGCAATCACAGCAGCGTGCAGCTATGCCCCATTTTTAAAATCCAAGACTGTCCAATACATGCACTTTTGTACCTCACAGCAGCCCCCCGCTCCCGTCTAAGAAAATATGTGCCGACAGAACTTCCAACTGATTGACTTGATCTTATTGTAACAGTAATCTCCGGCCAATATGTGTTTGGTGTACTAGCATTTTCTTTTTGGGGTAAATTGACGTCTGTTTGGGAGGCCGGAGGCCTTGAGATGATAAGGCCACAGGCCCACAGTAGGGATAAGCTCCCCCCCATACCCTTATTCTCTCTACTCCACCAAACTCAATTTATTTGGCTCCATCTTGGACAACAAAAAAAAAAAAAAAAACCCAAATTGTTCATCTCATAGCTTTTGCATTCTAGAATATGGTTGCGTAAAATTATCTTCATTGAATACCGATATCAATTTGAACAAATCGTTTAAAATTTATGACTTAACCTTAAAATCATTTTTACTGTCCAAAGTAAACGATTTTTAACACGCATCAACCGATTTTTGATTAAACTAATTTTTCATTCACATATTTATGACTGGGAGAGATACGAGACGAAGCTAATACTCGTTTTTTCATGCATCTACTCTCTCTTTTTTTTTATATCATAACCTTGTGATTTGGTTTTCGATGGGAAATCGATTTTGAATTATTGGTACTGAAAAGAGAGTAATTGATTCGGTAGCACGTGTTGCAACAAGGGCTCGATGTCATCATGTCAATAAAAAATGACTCTGTAGTATGTTAATGAATTGGTCCGCTATCGAAAGCAAATTTTGTAAGTTCAGAAAATTGAGAACATAACGAGAAATGGGCAAACGCAACCATCTTCTGAAAAGAGATGTTGCCCTGCTGCTAGGCTGAAATTTTTATTATTTTTTTTAATCTCACTTGCAAGCATATCTGAGTGAGATTAAATTCTATGACTGGATTGCCGGATATTGCAATCATTATTGATAAGCACAAAGAATATATAGAGGAGAGACTTACTTTGCCCTTAATAATATATATAGAGCAGATTTCGTCATTGAACTGGAAAGTTTATGCATTTCCAAAAAAAAAACTGGACAGTTTATGGGACAGATTTCAAATGGATTAAGGGTTTGTTGGAAACTAAAGAAAGAGATTTTCTCATCAGAAAAAAAAAAAATCAAAGAAATGAAAGCAGAAATGAATTTTTCTTCTTTTTTCTCTTTGATTCTTTTTCTTTTCTCTCATTGCTTCCTTCAACTTTTCTTTTTCTTTTCTTTTTTAATCCAAAAGAAGAAAAATAAAACATTTTCCCTCACACTTCTTCTATTTTATTTTCTCTTCATTCTCATTTTGTTAAGTACTAGTTTTTAAAGAATTTCTAAACACAACGTGAAGGGGGGAAGTGGGAGATCAAAAAATGATTTAAGTGACTGGATCTTGTATTTTCTGAAATCCACTCAATTTGAATTTTGTCTCAAATAATTTTTTTAGGGAGCCCTGTGAAATGAATTTGAATCACTGACTAGGGCCCGTTTGAGAGCCTTATTATTTTTGCATTTTGCATTTTAGATTGTGAGATATTGGCTTTGGATCGTGACCAGAATAGATTATGAATCTGGTGTAGTGTTTGGAAGATATGTGTAAAATAGATTTTGCAATAGAGTAGTGTCTGGGAGGATAATGCTCAAAATAGATTATGAATTGATTTTTTACCATGTTGCCCTTGGGTTATTATTATGGTATTGTAGTGTGATAAATGACCATTTTAGTTTGACAATAAATATTAAATACTTATAATTAATATATCTTGACAAAAGTCTTCCAATTTTTTTTGAACGTTAGTCATGATTCTTGGTCTCTTAAAAATATTTAAACAACGAATCAGTACAATGTGATATAGGTCGAGGGCCATAAGAACAAGAAAAATTACAACAAAAAAATTACCACAACAAAAATAGAAAAAAAAATCACGACAAGAAGTTCATAAGGAATAACACACAAGGGGAGTTTAGGAATTATGGTAAATGGGTAGGCACAATTAGATCTTTTCATCTCTCCCATAAAATGATGGTCTTTTCATCTCTCCCATAAAATGATAGTCCAAAATAAGAATGAAAAAGCTTATCCAGGATGATCAAAATTGTGTCCCTAAAGTATTGTTTTGAGAATGCATTGTGAGAGAATGCAGTTTGATAATTTGGCTCCCAAAGAATTACAAAGAGCAAAATGCAAAATGATACTCATGAATAAGTTGGCTCCCAAACAGAGCCTGTGAGCCCGGATGGACCCACATTTTGTAGATCACCAACGATTTTAGGCTTTGCATCCACATTAGATCCCTGCTTGGGCCCAATACAATGATTAAAGGGAAAATGACGGCCTAGGACGTGTTTTGATTAATACCCGCCAAGAATATACTAAGAACAATCGTTAATACTGAAAATGTCCTTGGCAGGTATTAATTATCAAAACACGTCATTGGCCGTCATTTTCCCATGATTCAGATCTAATGCAGCCCAAACCCCGAACGAAACAGCCCAAAACTCTGTCACACACAACAATCCGAGCTGAGCCCAGCTTTTGAGTATTGAGCTCGGCTTGTTTAATGAACGAGCCTAAAATTTATGTTCAGCTCAATTATTAAACAAGTCAATACGAGACGAGTAGAGCCACAAGTTGCTAGTAGCTCAATTCATTTGCAATCCTACTCCTAGGTCTCCTATTTGAAATCCTCCAAGTATTATCAACTCTTTTGGAGGCCACTTGAATCAAGCTCATAAGGAGTAGGACTACGATTGAACCGAGCTCCTCGCAAGCAGCCTGTGGCTTGGTTCGACTTGTTTAGTAATTGAGCCAAGTGCGAGCTTGAATTTTAAACTCATTTGTTAAACGCGCCATGCTCAACACTCAAAAGTTCGGCTAGTTTTATAGGCTCTGGTCATTTACAAAGGAGCCGAGCTTGAGCTCAGTTTTAAGCTTGTTTAGTTAAAAGCCAAACTCGAACGCTATAAAACTCGCTTGGCTCAGTTTGACTCTTTTGCACTCTTACTTAGAGGTAGCAAGCCCTAACTTCCCTACCCCGGTGGAAAGCACACACTGTTTTAAGGGTATTTTTGGTTATTTTCTTCAAGCATTTCTCATGGGATGTGTTAGCACAAGGTTAAGGGTTGGTCGGTAACGACAGACTTGGGACGTAGGGTTTGCTATCTCCTAAGGGCTCATTTTTTGAAATCTCCCAAGTATTATCAACTCCTTTGTGGCAACTCGAGATTTGCTTGGACGTTAACTTCATAGCTCCGATATTTTTTGAGGTGCGCAATTTGGTCTGGACACTTGATATTTAAAAAAAAAAAAAGAGAGGGAAGGAAATAAAGGCGACTACAGAATGGATTTGATTACTACCGACCAAGGTGAGGCAGGAATTCTGATTTGAAAAAAAGGGTGAGCCCGGAATTTACCCCAAAAAAACAAGGGTTAGCCCGGATGGCCTCATGTGTTGCAGGCTTAGCAGCCACATTAATCTTCTATTCGGTCTACAACGGCCCATGACTCCCTCACACCGTCTTCACTCTCCATAGTGATTTCCCACTGGGCCAACACGAAACAAAAAACCACTATAAATACGCAGAAACCCTAATCTCCATCCTCCCTCCCCGGCCGTCATTTCTGTCAAGAGCTCAGAGAGAGAGAGAGAGAGAGAGAGAGAATCACAGGCACGATGAAGTACAATCCACGTGTGACGAGCTCCCGCCGCAAGAACCGCAAGGCGCACTTCTCGGCGCCGTCGAGCCAGCGCCGCGTCCTGATGAGCGCGCCGCTCTCCACCGACCTCCGGTCAAAGTACAACGTCCGCTCGATGCCCGTTCGCAAGGACGACGAGGTGCAGGTGGTACGCGGGACCTACAAGGGCCGGGAAGGGAAGGTCGTCCAGGTGTACCGCAAGAAGTGGGTCATCCACATCGAGCGCATCACCAGGGAGAAGGTCAATGGGTCGACGGTCAACGTCGGGATCAACACTTCGAAGGTGGTGATCACGAAGCTGAGGCTGGATAAGGACCGCAAGTCGCTGCTCGATCGCAAGGCCAAGGGCCGGGCCGCGGCGGATAAGGATAAGGGGACGAAGTTCACGGCCGAGGATATCATGCAGAGCGTCGACTGATGGAATGAGAACTATCTATTTGGTAAAATTAAAGAAATTGTTCTTCTTTTTTCAGTACTGCGCTGTTTTAGTTATGGATTTATGTGATGAGCTGTTAAAGGCTCGGCGTTTTGGTTTGGGAGTTAGGGTTATGACCTATGAGACTTTGTGGGGGCATTTTGGTCCAACTGCCACTGTTATTTTTAGCTTAATTGATTATGCTGCTATGCTATTTTCTACTGGTTGATGCGTGTTTTGAATACTTACATCCACGTGTTGTGAAACGATTGGCACCATTGAAATTTGGAGAAATGAATTTGCCTGGGAAGCTTCATCTATTTGGTAAACATGGTTACCAATGTGGATTTTGAGATGAGCCGTTTAGGACTCCAGCATTTTGACTTAAAAATTAGGGTTATGAGACTTTTGTTTGTGGGGCTTTTTGGTTGAACTGGTTGTGTTATCTTTGGTTCTTCATTATGTTCCTATGTCATTTTTCGGTGTTTGATGCATGTTTTTGAATATTTGTATCCTTGTGTTGTGATGTGATTGGCTCCATTGAAAATTACCAAACCAAACCGAACCGAGCCTTGTGTCCCAATCAATTGGCATCGACTATGTATACCTTGTTTTTCCATTGACCTCTGTCTAGGGCTACATGTTCCTTTAGATTTATTAAGTCGAAATCCTACACTCCATTGAAATTTGGAGAAATTAAATTGCTAGGATATCATGCAGACATTAACTGATGAAGTGAGAGCTATCTATTTGGTAATCAAATTGAAATTCTGTTTTTTTGAGTGATTTACTGTTTTAGTTATGGATTTATGTGATGAGCTGTTAAAGGCTTTGAGTTTTGATTTGGGAATTAGGGTTAATGAGACTTTGTTTGTTTGACATTTTGATCAAATTGAGCAACTAGCTATGTTATCTTTGGTCTAATTCAATGCGTTCCTATCATTTTCTAGTGTTTGTTGCGTGTGTCCTTTTTTTTTTAATCCACGTGTGGTGACACATTTGGCTATGTCACTAAGTCATGCAGAGTGTCGACTGATAGAATGAGGTGTCAAAGGTTTGGCGTTCTGCACTGTTTGAGTTATGGATTTATGTGATGAGCTGTCAAAGGCTTGGCATTTTGATTTGGGATGTAGGGTTAAGTAGACTTTGTTTGTGGGGCATTTTGGTTGAACTGCTATGTTATATTTGGTTTAGTACATTATGTACTTATATCATTTTATAGCGTGGGATGTGTGTTTTTGAATACTTTTATCCTCATGTTGTGACATGTTGCCCACGTTACACTTATAGAAATGAATTGGCTACATTAAGTTTATGCTGAGGCTTTGTTAGGTTCATGTGAAAATGGAAGGAAAATTTAAAAAATTTCCGCCCATTGTTTGGTTTGGAAATTCAAGTTGGATGAGTAGTAAACTTTTCCTCTCATTTTTCTCACACTTTCTTTTCTTTTCTTTTCCCCCACTTTCCACAAACTCCAAACAGAAAGGAAATGGTGTTTTTTTTTTTTAGTACTGAGCTGTTTTAGTTATGGGTTTTGAGATGAGATGTTTAAGACTCCTGCATTTTGGTTTGGGAATTAGGGTTATGAGACTTTGTGGGCCATTTTGATATGCTATATTTGGTTTACTTCATTATGTCCTGTATCATTTTCCTGTCTGATGAGTCATCTATTTGGTAAAAAAAAAAAAAATGAAATTGTGTTTTTTTAGTACTATGAGTTGTAAAAGATCTTTTTGCATTTTGATTTGGGAATAAGGGTTATGAGACTTTTTTGCCGGTTGGTTGAACTGGGTATGTTATTTTAGGTTTAATTCGTTATGTTCCTATATCATTTTTCTACTGGTGTTTGATGCGTTTTTTTAATAGTTATGCACGTGTTGCAACACGTTTGGCTCCGTTGAAACTTGGAGGGATGAGGTTGCTTGGAAAGCTCTTGGAGTTGTACTGGCATTGGTTACATGTCCCATTTACTTGGAGTAGCTACTAGATAACATGATGGGTAATTTGGGTGTTTCTAGAATACATGACCAAGCATGTTGCCCTTGCGGATGAGATCTATCAATTTGGTTAAACGAAAATGAGTTCGTGTTTTAACTTTTGAGTATTTACTGTTTTTAGTTTTTGGATTTTGAGATGAGCTGTTTAAGGCTCAGATTTTTGGTTTGGGAGTTAGGGTTGTGAGACTTTGTTTGTGGGCATTTTGATTGAACTTGCTAGGTTATTTGTAGTTTAATCATTATGCTCCTATGTTATTTTCTACTGTATGATGCATGTTTTGAATATTTATATCGACGTGTTGTGACACGATTGGCTCCATTGAAATATGGAGAAATTAAATTGCTTGGAAAGTTCTTGCAGTTTTATGGACATTGGTTTCAAATTTAATGTACTTGTAGTTGATAACATGAGCAATAGGGATATAGGTTATGTTATCTTTCGTTTAATTGAGTATGTTCCTGTGTCATTTTCCAGTGTTCGAGGCGGTGTTTTTAATGTATATTCACATTTTGTGACACGCTTGGCTCCGTTGAGTTTTAGAGAACTGAAATTGCTTGGAGAGCTTGTGCAGTTTTAGCGACATTGTTTGATATCTCACGTACTTGTTTCTCATCTACTAGAAGATGTACTTAGGTTATGTTATATTTGGTTTAATTCAGTATGTTCCTATATCATTTTCCTGTGTTTGGTGCGTGTTTTTTTACTAGTATTTCTATTTTATACATGATGTGACACGTTTGGCTTCATGGAATGTTCAAGAAATGAAATTGCTTGGATTGCAGTTTTATCGACATTGGTTTCAAAGCTTATGTAGTTGTAATAGATGAGAAATAGGGGATATACGTGATGTTTCATTTCCTTTCATCTCTACTTCGATGTGCAGACTGTGCAGTTTGTGTATCTTTTAGAATACACAACCAATTCACACCAAATCTCACCAATTTTTTTGGTGATCATCTCAGCTGGTTTCTATTCCATAGCTTGTTGTAGATAACACAAGACTATTATAGATAAGTGAGGTTTCTCTTTCTTTGTTGTACTTTGATGGGCCTTTGGGTATTTTTGAGAATGCACGACCAATCTTGTTTCTTACTGTGTCACCATTTCCGGTGAGAGTTGAATAAGAGGGCTCCCTTTCTCTCAATTTCTCACCTCATTTGCAATCTATAGTCTATAAACATGGGAGAAAATTCCTAACCTCAATGTTTCTTGTTAGTTCTCACCGAGTCAATCACACCAAACGGGCTGTTATATCCATGTGAGATTTGCTTGGAGAGCTCTTGTAGTTTCAGCGACATCGTAAACAAATTTCATTCACTGTATTCTAGTGATAGAGAGGACCAGAATTCGCGGGCGTTTAGATGTCCAGGTTTCATGATTTCTGGGGTATCTGTAGGAATAGGGGCTACATATGTGAAGGGAATGCTTTTATTTACAAGATACAACCTGTTTGTAGGTTTCTACTAATAAATATGGAAGAGATATTGTGTAACATTCGAGATTAATGTTTGGACAGGCACATTTTTTGAACGGGTGCCTAATGCAGCTACTTCAATTATTATTATTATTATTTTTTGATAGTCTGCATTGTTTGATGTTTATGTCAATTTGATAGTCTTCCCTAAGAGATTCTCGACTTTATTGTGACAAATATTGCACACCCAACAGAAATATGAAGAATTGGATGGTCGCTTTTGATGCAATGAAACATATCAATGAAAATTGATCTATTCGGATGGGCACATTATGCCATATCACGTGTTGTTTAAAATAACATTGTATTCACCGATGATGCGTAAATTTTTAAATGATCCTGCTACTTCTCCTAGGACTAACAATTTGAAGCTATACCATGTGTAGGTTTTCGATTGAAGATTGTTTTGAGAGAGTATTGGAGGGTTTTCTTGAAACCTGTAACCCGGTGCCTTGAAATCTCCCATTTGGAAAACCGCCATTTTCATCTCTCTCAGTGAAGGGTTTTATCTAATTCACTCCTTTACAAGTAGATAAAAGGCCAAAATGCAACGAACCCTAAATATCGACTCTGTCACTCTCCCCTTTTTTTTTTGCTTTATTATTATTTTGGTTGCTTCACAGTCATGCATATTATTTCCTTCCATAATGATTCCTTGGGCCCAGTGAGAGAATTTTGATTTGCCACTGGAATTAACAACACACTTCGATTCAGTAGAAGATCAAAAAAATCAGCAATTCAGTCAGGATCCAGATTTCCCATTCTCTTAAGATGATAATATTGTGTACCAAAACATCTTCAACCGGATGGAAGATTAGAAGAGATCTATTATTGCACTGGTGGTGTAAGACAATGACATCAAAAAATAAGGCATTATTTGAAAAGACCTGGGCACCAAATTTTTTGTTACGAAATTCGGAAGAGTCATGAAGAGTAGGAGCCATATATGAGTCCAAAGGAAGTTTATACAAAGGCAGCTTGGCATTGGAAATGGCCATGTACAAAAACTCCACCGGCTGTCGCACACCAAGATCTCTTTCCCTCAATCTCTAAAACCTGGATTGGAAAATGTTGGAGTGCACTCCGTATAGTGTGGCATCATAGCCATTCCAAAGTGTTTTAAACGGTTCAGATTGAAACTTAGGGTTTTTAATGCATCAACGAGAAGAGTTGGTTTTTAATTTGAACCGTTAGTTGATGAGATCGACGTTTATGTGCCGTCCTACAAGCAACACTATAGAGGGGTGTAGTGTGGCATCATAGTTGTCCAATAGTGTTTTTAACTGATCAGATTAAAAACTAGGGTTTTCAACGCATCATTTGGAATAGTTGCTCTTCCCTGGAAGAATTTTTTTTAATTTGAACCTTTAGTTGATGAGATCAACGACCGTATGTGATGCAGGGAAGCAAATAAGAAAACCGATGATCAAGCTACGAGGACAATCACAAACGCAGTAGTTAGAGAAACTCTCTCTGACTCTTTTCTTTATCAATAATAATCAACCAACTTGCCCTAAGGCACATAAAACCGAATATATAGGTATCAACACAAACCCTAAAAAACATAAAGAAATAATACCGAAATTAATACGGACCCACAAAATAGACAGAAAAACAAGACTTTAGAAAAAAGAACGGACTGAATCGGACTTTCCTACGGAAAGTTATGAGGTCGCGAAGCGGCCCAAAACGGAACGAAGGCCCAATTGAAGGCCTAAACGGCCTCAGAAGGCTAAAAAACACACGGCACATGGCCATAGGCGATGTGTCCTGACCGTCGGCCCGATTCTGATCAAACCCAGTTAGGCCCGTCGCCAAAATCCACGATCAATTTTATTACGAAAAAACCGGCTAGTAGAAATCCTCAGAAGGCTAAAAAACACACGGCACATGGCCATAGGCTATGTGTCCTGACCGTCGGCCCGATTCTGATCAAACCCAGTTAGGCCCGTCGCCAAAATCCACGATCAATTTTATTACGAAAAAACCGGCTAGTAGAAATCCTTAGCATGCTTAAAATGGAACTCCTCCTCTTTGGCTACTGCATCAGTATGCCGCCCTACACGCGTACTATACATGGATGCACAGTGCACTACACCACCCCGAATAAAACCCAGTTAATCTAGGTTATCTTGTAATTATTATGTTTTCTGTTTTGCATGGCAAATTGTTATTTATGTTTCCTAGTTAATCTAGGTTTTCTTATTTATGTTTCCTAGTTAATCTAGGTTTTCTTGTTATGCATAATCCTTTATTGGATTAGGTATCTTGATCAACCAAGTCTTTGTGGTGTATATAAAGGCATGTTAAGATTATATTTTATACACAATCAAATAATACATAATTTTTCCTTTTCTTTTTTAACACTCCCTAAATAAATCCAATGTCAATTCCGCAAGAGTTCTACCCAAGCCAAGAAGACCTACCCTACGAAGAAGAACTCCTCCGCAACCCCTCCAGCCCGAAGCTATGGTGGCGCTACCTCGTCGCCCGCACCGACTCCCCCCGCGCGAAGCGCTTCACCATCTACGAACGCGCCCTCAAGGCCCTCCCCGGCAGCTACAAGCTCTGGCACGCCTTCCTCCGCGAGCGACTCGAGCTCGTCCGCCCCCTTCCCGTCACCCACCGCGAGTACCAGAAGCTGAACAACACCTTCGAGCGTGCCCTCGTCACCATGCACAAGATGCCCCGCATATGGGTCATGTACTTGCTGACCCTAACCGAGCAGAAGCTCGTCACCAGAACCCGCCGCACCTTCGACCGCGCTCTGTGCTCTTTGCCCGCGACCCAGCACGATAGGGTTTGGGAGCCCTACCTGGTCTTCGTTGGCCAGAAGGGCGTCCCGATAGAGACCTCGCTTAGGGTTTATAGACGGTACTTGAAGCACGACCCCTCGCATGTAGAGGATTTTATCGAGTTTTTGGTGAATTCGGGCCTGTGGCAAGAGGCCGCGGAGAGGTTCTTCGGGGTTTTGAACGACGATAGGTTTTGTTCGATTAAGGGGAAGACTAAGCGTAGGCTGTGGCTTGAGTTGTGTGACTTGCTTACGCAGCACGCGGATGGGGTTTCCGGGCTGAACGTGGATGCGATTATTCGGGGAGGGATTAGGAAGTCTACGGATGAGGTCGGGAGGCTTTGGATCGCGCTCGCGAGTTATTATATCAGGAGAAATTTGACAGAGAAAGCTAGGGATGTGTTTGAGGAGGGGATGACTACGGTTGGCACGGTTAGGGATTTTAGTGAGATTTTCGATGCCTACTCGCAGTTTGAACAGATCATGCTTCTACAAAAGATGGAAGGAGAGGGTGAGGGAAACGGTGAAGAGGATGAGGACAACGACGATGATAAAGATGACCGTTTGGATGTGGCGAAGATTGGGAGGAAGCTGAAGAGATTTTGGTTGTCTGATGATAAAGAAGTTGAATTGAGAATGGCCCAGATCGAGTGTCTATCGGATAGGAGGCCAGAACTGGCTAATAGCGTACTTCTTCGCCAAAACCCGCATAATGTGGAGCAATGGCGTCGGCGAGTGAAGCTTTTTGAGGGTAACCCTACAAAGCAGATTCTGACTTACACAGAGGCAGTGAGGACAGTTGATCCCATGAAAGCTGTGGGGAGACTTCATACTCTGTGGGTTGCTTTTGCCAAATTGTATGAGGATCACAAGGATGTTGTCAATGCAAGAGTGATCTTTGATAAGGCGGTTCAGGTCAACTACAAAACCGTCGATAATTTGGCTAGTGTTTGGTGTGAATGGGCTGAAATGGAACTTCGGCATAAGAACTTTAAAGGGGCTTTGGAGTTGGTGAGGCGCGCGACAGCAGAGCCTTCAACGGTGGTGAAACGGAGGGTGGCTGCCGATGGCAACGAAAAACCAGTGCAGATTAAGTTGCATAAATCCTTGTGGCTTTGGGCATTCTACGTTGATTTAGAGGAAAGCCTTGGAACCTTAGAGTCAACTCGTGCGGTTTATGAAAGGATTTTGGATCTGAGAATCGCCACGCCTCAGATTCTAATGAACTATGCCATGCTTTTGGAGGAACACAAATATTTTGAGGATGCCTTCAAGGTTTATGAAAGAGGCGTCAAGATTTTTAAATATCCACATGTAAAGGACATATGGGTCACGTATCTTTCCAAGTTTGTTAAAAGATTTGGGAAATCAAAATTGGATCGTGCGCGAGAGCTATTTGAGCATGCTGTAGAAGTGACCCCGGCTGAATCTGTGAAACCATTGTACCTTCAATATGCTAAATTAGAGGAGGATTATGGTCTAGCAAAGCGAGCAATGAAGGTTTATGACCAATCTACCAGGGAGGTTCCGCCCCATGAGAAATTGAGCATGTACGAGATCTACATAGCTCGTGCCGCTGAGATATTTGGGGTTCCAAGAACAAGGGAAATATACAAGCAAGCCATAGAATCTGGTCTTCCGGACAAAGATGTCAAGACCATGTGTATGAAATATGTAGAGCTGGAGAAGAGCCTTGGAGAAATAGATCGTGCTCGTCGGGTTTTCATATATGCATCTCAGTTTGCGGATCCGCGATCAGATCCTGATATATGGAACAAATGGCGCGAGTTTGAGGTGAACCATGGTAATGAAGACACCTTCGGAGAAATGCTAAGAATTAAAAGGAGTGTTTCTGCTAGTTACAGCCGGACACATTTCATCCTTCCCGAGTATCTGATGCAAAAGGATAAGCAGCCAAATCTCGACGAAGCAATGGAAGCACTAAAAAAAGCCGGTGTTCCAGAAGACGAAATGGCTGCTCTAGAGAAGCAATTATTGCCCGATACCAGTAACACTGCTACCAAAGATAGTAACAGGAAAGTAGTGGGTTTTGTGAGCGCGGAAGTGAAGTCTCAGACTGAAGGAGGATTAAAAGTTGCTGCAAATCACGAGGATATTGAGCTACCGGAAGAGAGTGACTCGGAAGATGATGAGAGAGTTGATGTTGCCCAAAAAGATGTTCCCTCGGCCGTTTTTGGTGGTTTAGTTAGGAAACGGGAAGAGGGTGACAATGGAGATGATCGTGCTGCTACTAAAGATACAGATGATGGGGGCCATATCGGTGCACTTGAGAGAATAAAAAGACAAAGGCGAGGAGCAATGGTTTGAAAACACTTCACAGTGTTCACACAGATGATTTATTCATGGAAATGTAGTTACTGCCAATCTTAATAGTCTGGTTTGATGTAGTTCTCAATGCCGATATCAAAAGATTGGTTTGATGTAGTAGTTTTCTACTCTTATTTTTTGTCACTGTGTCATTCTCTTTTCAGATTGATCACTGTACTTTCGATGCATTGATGAAAGGTTTCGTCGTATATTTTTGGAATACCCTGTAGTTTTTGGCTCATTCCTTTACCTTATACGTGGAAAGAGTTTTTTTTTGATCCGCAGTGGAAAGAGTTCATTGATCAAAAAATAGCTAATCAAATAAAACGGACTTTTGTCCTAGAAGAGATAGAAGAGAAAACCTAAAACTCTCTTTTGGCAAGAGTTTTCTTCAGAAAATTCATCTAAAGTGCAACGCAAGACAAATTCCTACTAAAAAGCAATAGAAAATGGAATGGAATCATTCATTCAAACTAAAACATGTCCAATCCTTGGAAGAATGACTAAATTTCAGTAACTAATAAGTTATTGGGACAAAGAGGTAAGAAAGGAGGGGAATATAAAACACAATCTCGATGGGGACCCAAGCATGAATGCTTTATTTTTATTTTTATTTTTATCAGCAACAATAATTTTATATATAAAAACTCACAAATGGTACATCGAGGGTAGAAGCTAAATGCTAGCCACAAAATAATTTGAGGCAAAGCAAAGAGCACAGTGCAGAAAAGCAGAAATTACATTCAATGAAAAATTGAAAACACAAGGGAATGTAACTCCTTGTCAGCCAAAAGGAACATCTACTTCATATCAGCTTCATGGCAGCAGAAAATCATATACTCAATCTCCGGCAATTTCAAAAATCAGAATATAGCAAAAGGCCTCCAACTCTTCCAAAAAGTGCAGAAACAGGACAAGAAAGCATTCCTCACTTGAGTATGACAGCAGCACTTAGAATAAGATAGATCATAAGAATTCAGCAGAACAACCACCACAGATTGATAGAAGTAGAATAAAACCAACAGAATCAGCATCAGTCATGGAAAGATTCAGAGGTTCAGAAAGAGAGTTTGGGCAGATTATCAACAGCATCAGAAAAATCTTTTTGCTGTTCAAAAAAAAAAAAAACCGGCATCAGTTCAACAGCAAGCATATTGTTAACAGCAGCAGAACAACAGTAGCATCATTTCTAGATTTCTAGATTAAAGAAGTCATACCCAAACAGCAACTAGAAATAATCTCCAAAATCTGATAGCAACAAGATGATATAGCCTCAGGCTCTCCACAATCAAAATAAGCTGGCTCCATGGCATCCACGGAGAAAGCATGCCGAGCTGTCTCAAGGAGTACATTTAAAGCCCCAAGCCTTAATAAGGCCCTTCTGTGTTCTCTTATCTTGCAGCACAGCATTAGGAGGTTAAGCACCGCAGCCAACTGCTCTTGGTTGAACTTCAATTCGTCTCGTGAATGCTGTATATTTAGATCCTGTGGGGGGCTGATTTCTTCTCCTCTATCTTGACCCTTCTGAACCGAGTGACGTGGCCCCGGATGTCGTGTACCTGCAGAACCGGAGGGGGTTGCTCCTCCAGGAAAAAGCTCCGATGGTCTAATCAGAAAAAAGAAGCTGGGAAGAAGTTTGGTAAGAAAATATATGCTAGGAGAGTCAAGAGTGTTTAGAGAACTGAACCACTTACTTGGAGGAGGTACCTTTGTATTTATAGGCGGAGAGGGGAAGAGTGTAGAACGGGTTGTTTCTGTCACCCACGTGCTCGATGACGCTCGGATGACGTCACGAGTCAGGAGCATTAACTGAACGCCGCCTGTTGGGAAAAGGGAAGCCGCCCAGTCAGAACAAGGGGGGTCACATCAATCAGAGACGTCCCATCCTTTGTCAGAGAGGCTTTCCCACGTTTCTTTGAAACCTTCTAGAAGGTTCTGGAACTGTGGTCTCCGAGTGAAGTCATTGTGTCCGAGGAAACGAGAAGTGACAGTATGTATTTCACCGAACAAACGAAACCCAACTACTACCATATCCGAACAAACGGGTCTATAATCTTCGGAACGTGAGAGAAGCTCGGCAAGGCTCCTCCAGACACTTTATCCTTCGGATAACGTGTACGACCGATGTATCAAGGTTCCTTGTGGAACAGTTGAACTGAGACAACTAATTGGTCAGTGACATCATCTCATGTTCCCTGGGTATTTTGAACCTTTTGCACCTTCGGATATTTCGCTCCACTACAGATCCAATGTCAGACGTATATACGATCATGGAAACACTAAGTACGTTTTAATGCATAGCAAGAAAGTTTCGATGAAAACCATAAGGTCAAATAGGACAGCCATTAAGAAAAAAAATGACGCCTAAATACTAATCATACCATACCAATAGAGTCATCGCAATATAAAGATAAGGTCCCATCAGGTTAACAAGTCTTATTTGATTATTTCCTATTAATAAGCAATAACCAAAACTGCTTCATCCGCCTTGCTTATTTGCTTATTTGGAGGAGAAAAGGTGGGAAATTTGTAAGTAATCAAATAAGCAATCTGCCCAACAGAACAAGATTTAAAAGCAATTCTTAAAGCAACAGAGAGAGAAACTACCTATATGTAATAATTCTTAACTTAAAATATTAGAAAATAGGAATATAAGAGAAATACGTGAATCTTTCAACCTAATAAACAAACTAATCCAGTCCAAATAATCCCAGAAAAAGCTAGGTAGACATACCTGAATGATGCCCAAAATGATTTCAAGCCCACCACACTCCCGGACTGCACCTGCAATTGAAAACTCGACCTCTGGATCTTGAGATTCCTCCCTATCCTCCTCCAACTCTTTGATCATTCGTTCAGTAGCTTCACCATCTAACCCCTGCCAAATTGCTGAATGGAACATTAATTTTGATGCAGAACATCAAAACACTTTTCCATATCAGAATTTCTTGTTGCTTCTTAAACATGATTTCAATATAAATCAGCACAATACAAAGCAAGAACACTGTAATACTTGAAGTCTTGAACTAATTAAAGAGATTGCAAATGAAAAACAATGATATGAGTCCAAACTTTGAGAACCATCAGTTTAGTTATATGCCCTAAGTAGCATGGAGATGTACACCCAAGACACAGAAATGCCACTGTGCCAGCATGCCAATTTTAGAAAGATGTAGAACACAAAACTCTAACGACATGTTCAACACAAGAATTCTAAAACTTTCTATCGGTGATATATGCGCATATTATGCTCATAGATAATGAGAATAACAATATTTGAAATTAGAACAACAGGTCTTAACTTAAACACCAACATATCTAACCATTGCATTCGCGCCCAACTACGATGAGTTACTTTTAGAACCTTGCTAGAAGTGGGGCACTACGTGAGTGTGGAGAAAAATAAGGAAAATACAAACGGTTACACGTGATGTGGTGCTTTCTGATTGAATTACTGTTGTGTCCAAAGCAGTTATTCTACACAACACAATTAGTGTAAAAATAATAAAGATTAGGGACAATTTAGGAAACTTAAAAGTCCATACAGCTTCACACAAAGGGTGGCACCACACAGTGCACTCACTCCCTTTGTAAATAGAATAGATAGATAATGTGTGTCGTCGATACCGACCTTGTTTGTTTTGGTATTTGGGATTTTGGATTCTTTCTCTGCGCACGGTCCCCAATAAATTTTCTCTCAATCATTACTCTCATTTATCTCTCTATCTCTCTCCACTCAAAATCTAAAATCCAAATACCAAAACAAACAAGCCCTTAGTGACAACGATGAGTGCCCCCAAGCGTCCAACTCAAAAAAGTGACAGGCACATATTTAGGAGTGGTCAATAAGTGCCATGTTGTGTCAGCAATCCAAGACAGCTGTCCAAGACGACATGCTACCGTCCTAATAGTGTCTCTGCTTCTTGGATTACATGTGCCTCAAAATGGGAAAGAATGCAGCAACGAAGCATTGAATGGCAGGATTGACTTACTTGAAAACACCCGTATGTAGAAATTCCAGAGGACAAAAAAAGTACAAGAAAAATACAAAAGCCAGTTATCTTCACCATACTTACGAAGAAGATTTTCCTCTTCAAATTGCTCTAAAAACACAAATGACGAACAATGCCAGAGGCAAAAAAATTTACAGAAACAAACCTGAAGGCAATAAGTAACAGTCATTGGAGGACAATCTCAGCTTGACGTGAGAGCATTAGCGGATAGCAACGTACTACTAGTTGTGGTGTTTGAAGACTGGCTATTTAACTTTCTCCAAACTTGTTCATAAACTTGAGCAATGCTCAAATCAAGAGAGATGATATTCCCAGTCACTAGCAACTCCATACCATATTCGTCCTCTATCAGACCTAATAGATCCAACTGGTGACAGATTTTGTTTTTAAAATCACGCATCAAAGAACCAATCTCAGCACTGGAATAAGGAGTCTTGGTCATTTATCCCCTGATAAATTCTTCTTGAGTGTGTGCCTTATTCAGAACCAAAAGATATACAGGCTCTGCTTTTGAAGGGCAGATTAGATTGCATAGCTGCTCCAAAATAAACTGGAAAATACAGTTGAAATTTAATTGTACATTAATAATCAATCAATACTACTTGTTAATTTACACACAAAATGTGTTGAGAAAGCATCCCAAAGCATAAGACAGTAGAGAACCTGATAATGAATCACCGAACGGCCATCCAACAGTGGTAGTTTATCAAGCAACGTAAAGAATGTTCTCAAATTAGCCCAAGCTTTAACTAAAACAGTTTTGACAAGAGCTCACAGCATACTTGATACATAATATGAATTCAATAAAAGCTAAGCTTCGCAATTATTCTATCTTTTATGGATATTCCCAAATTGGCTTCACTTGATTGTCATAACTTAGGAGTTCTAAGTTTTTGAAAAATGTTGGAGAAAAAAATTACCCCCTTTGTCCCACTTTGAGTGTCCATGTTTCTATTTTGGGATGTCCCAAATAATAGTCCACTTTCTGAAAATAACCCTCAAAACATGCCAAACTTCCAATTTTACCCCAAAACTACTCTTTCCATCACAATTGGTTTCAACTTTGACCATTATTGATATTCGTGTCATTTTTAGATTGACTCTATCTTTCAATTTATAATATTTTTCACGATTTTGAGAACTTTGTATAATAAAACTAAGTGAGATCTATCAAGATCCATATTAAATATTTTTTGAGATCCATATTGAAAGGCATAAACAATTTAAACACATCTAATTAACTTCATTGTTTTTAAGGTTAATTTTGGAAATTAAGTTTTGAATCCTTAAAAAGCTCAATCCTCTGTAGAGGACACTTAAAAATGGAACGGAGGGAGTAACAAACAAACTGTTAAAGATAGATCACTAAGTATATCCTACATACCAAAGAAGCCCATCCTTTTCTCTCCTCTCCATGGATTTGCAAACCACTAATGCATGCTTGTATGAATTGCCGCTTATTTTCATTGCTATCAAGTAGAAGACCATCAAGAAGATCCTTTAAAAGACGATTACAATCACTAATCAGCTTCGCCTTTTGCACTATCAAGCCTCCGATGATAATGAAGGCCTCAAGGAAATGGCATGGCATATTTCAAGCTGGTTGCCTCTCATTTTCATCAATAATCAATAAGCAATGAATAATGCTTATTGGTTTGTAGAGTTCCATAGTTGCAAATCCCTGAAGATTGAACAATTGGGATTCCCAACAGTGGTATCAGCTATTGATAATGGTGGTTATTCCTTGGGACGCTTACGGATAAAGTTGAAGTGAGGAAGAAGAGTGTGGATGACCTGTGCCAGGTAGTAATGGGTAGATCGTGACTTGACTATGGAGCCTTCAAATACAGTTTGATACCCTTGTGGCAAAACGAATGGACAATCAAGAATCATTACCACTTGTAATGGAAAGAAATTCTATTATTGAAGTACCATAGCTTAAAAAGGGTTTGATAGTCGTTTTTATATCAGGTTAGCTCTAGGTGTGGGGTCTCATTGTGCATATATTCCAGTTAACTGGCGAAGAATTGCAAGGGTTACAAAGGCCTTGCCAAGATCCATGATTGCAAACTAGGTCACTTATCTAAGAGGAGAATTGTGGCTCAAACGATATCTTCATCCAATGGATAATTGTTATGATACATGCAAGTGTATGCGAGTGTGCACTCCAATGCACATGCAGATGACAGTCTCCCAGTTGTGGGTTACGAATCGATCCAATTAATCTACTTAAACCGGTAGATATTAAATCTTGGAAAGTCCAAGGAAAAATTCATATTCGTTAAAAACAAAAATAATAGCCACATACCCACCTTCAAGGGGCGTCCAGAGAAATGCAGGTACGGTGGATGGAAGGGTTAGCCCGGTTGGAATCTCAAGTGCAACAAGCAAAAGCGTCGCCACTGTTACTGCAATTTGTCTCATCATCCTGCTAATCTGTAGTGGAACATTATAACAAGTCAACAAGAAGCCGGAAGAAGAAGAAGAAGAAGAAGCAGCAGCCCAAACAGCCCCATCATGCGGAATAAGTACAACTCGGATCACTAGACAGTTATGTCCCAATTTCGAAAATTTAGCTCCAAGCTTTTGAACTAAAACAACTAACTATTCAAAGAACATATCGATTAAGGCTAGCTATCGTTCACGTGAGAAATCTGAACCCGAAGAATTCTACCAAAGTTTACCTGAACGACAGATTCGAATTTAACACACAACAGAGAACTAATTCTCTTTCTTGCTTAAATAATCGATATTTTTTTCTGGATTGTGTTCGAATTTGATCGACTCACGCACGATGCTCAATCGAATAAACAAATTACCGGTGTATAAAAACCATTTGGTATCCCCCATCACAAAAAATTGTCACTTGGCAAAGTGTAATTTTAAGGATTTCAACCGTAATTTTCACACAATCTACTCCTCTTCCGGGCGGAGATCCTTTGTCGAACTGTCTCTGTCCCACTCTCCTGTCCTACCATCCCACGTCGTCGTTTTGTAAGGAAACGACAAACATATTAAGAGATGCTTTTCAATTAGTTTTAGGATTCTCTTATGGTTTTCATGGGAAGCGTTAGAGTAAAAACTTAAGAGTAAATTACACTAAGCCCCCCTCAACTAATACATATTTTTACTTAACCCTCTCAGATTATAAAATTTGACATTGTGCACCCTCTAACTATCCAGAGTTAACACTTAACACCCTTTTGTTAGATCTCCGTAGGAAAAATGCACCGACGGCCATTTTCGGCCACCGGACAGCCTATCCGAGCCGTCCAAAAATTAAAAAAAAAACGAGTGGGCCTATATGGGAATCAACGGCATCCGGCGTGCGTAGGTGCTCGATCCAAACACCCCATTTAAATTCTTGGGGTGTTTGGATCGAGTACCTACGCACGTCGGATGCCGTTGATTCCCGCGTGGGCCCACTCGGTTTTTTTAAAAATTTTTGGACTGCTCGAATCGGCCGTCCGGTGGCCGGAGACGGTCGTCGGTGCATTTTTCCTACGGAGACCTAACAAAAGGGTGTTAGGTGTCAACTCTGGATAGTTAGAGGGTGCACAATGTCAAATTTTATAGTCTGAGAGGGTTAAGTGAAAATATGTATTAGTTGAGGGGGGCTTAGTGTAATTTACTCAAAAATTAATTATGATCCTCCAGAATAAAATGATTAAAAAAATAAGATCTTTACATTGGTTTAAATGGATTAAAAATTGGAGCAATTAATTTTTTAATCATATTATTTATAATATATAAACATTCTTAAATCAAGTGTTTCTATTAAATCCTTTCTTTTATTATAAAAATTATTATTTAAACCAATTCTTTTCCTTTTAAGCCCAGTAAATAAAAGTAAAACAAGTAGAAACTTAGTGACCTAATGATCTAATAAAATATGGTAATTATTTTTCTACTAATGATCTACTTTATTGTTTTCGCAACTTTATAATCAATATTATAATTTTCTTATGTTATTATTATTATTTTTATTTCTAATCAAACTTGTAAAACTTACTATTTGTTTTCATATAAGATTAAAGGCAACGGCCCATTTAGAAAAAGTTATGTGATTTCAATACCTACTGTTTATTACAATTATTATTGTGATTATTTGTATATTGCACCGACTCTTGATTTATTATGTTAAATTGAACCCCAGAAACGTGGGGTGGTTTACGAGTAGGATTTCACGTTACTAGGCAATGGTTATTTGGGGGAAGGAGATGTTAGAAGATGCTTGCAGGCGAATTGTGTGAAGTGATTTGAAACTGACAGGTTGTCTAGTGATGCTTTAAAACCTGACAGGTGGTCCAGAGATGTTTTGTGTTGATAAAACCTGATGGATAGTCCAGTGATGTTTTGCGATAATAAAACCTGGCAGATGATCCAGTGATATTTTGGGTTGATAAAACCTATCGGATAGTCTAGTGACGTTTTGAGATGATAAAACCTAACGGGTGATCCAGTGATGTTTTGTGATGATAAAACCTGGTGAATAGTCTAGTGATGTTTTGCGATGATAAAACCTGGCGAGTGATCCAATGATGTTTTGTGATGATAAAATCTGGCGGGTGGCCTCGTGATGTTTTGTGATAATAAAATCTAGCGGGTGGTCCAGTGATGTTTTGTGATAATAAAACTGGCGGATGGTCCAATGATGTTTTTGATGGGGTGATCAAGGTTGGCAAACCCTAGTTATAATCCAGGCATGGCATGCCTTTCCTTGTGTTAGGCTATTGGACAGTAATGAATAGGTTTTGTATGCTACATCTAATTTACTTTTATGCATTGATAATCAATTGTTACCTGTTAGCTATAATGTAAAGGGAAGGTAGTTGGGTTAGATTATACTACGGGGTGAACTCTTTCACTCAGGCACAGATTATCTGGCATCCATGTCAGATTTTGCAGAAAACCAGGAGGAGACACAGGACCTTGAAGGAGGACAGTACTATCTAGAGATGAACCTGGAGATGGAGACTGGGCCAGTGTAAACTTGGAATCCGTACTAAAACTAGAAGATGGCTCTACGTTTTGTTAAATCAAGACTTGTTATTTTGTTTTGACAAACTTAGTATTTCAAATTTGGGTTTGTAATAAATAAAACTCCTAGTTGGATTTATCCGTTGAATTTTGTGTATTGAATAAAAGAGACTATTTTCGAAAAATAATAATTAATGCCTCCGAAAATCATTACGAAAATCGGGGCTTTACAAATGGTATCAGAGCATAGGTTCAATCCCTTGGCCTTGGGTAAATTGGGTAGATCACATCAACCTGAGTATATAACCAATAAGCCTATAATGTCTTGTCTCCATTTATATAATTTAAATAAATAAAACTCCCTTACTAAACAAAACACAACTGTGTCTAGATGGTGGAAACAAGGAATGAGTCGCACGGAAACAACAACCAGAGTGACAGATCAAACAGTAGACAAGATGGGGTCCTCAACCAAATGACCCAATCGAAACTACTGACCTAGTGCAACTCATGCAAGCATTCATTGCCGCTGCCGTTGCCACCGCAAATGGCCAGCAACAGCAGGCAGCCCCACACGCACCTCGAGGACCCATGACTAGGAGCCATGCGCTGAATGAATTCTATAAACGCCGCCCACCCTACTTTTAAGGAGAACCAGATGACATAGCTACAGAAGCATGGTTAGAAGAAGTCAAGAAGGTTCTCAAAACACTAGACATCCGCGAAGCCGGCAATTGAACTGCGCTAATTACCTATCAGATGCAAGGGGAAGCTCAACATTGGTGGAAACTGATGGAAAGCATGCACGAAGTAGAAACCATGACGTGGGAGAAGTTCGAGGAAATCTTCCTTGATAAGTACTTCCCAACACCGGTCAAACAAGAAAAGGCCCAAGAGTTCATGAGTCTCGAGCAGGGCAACATGACTGTAGTCCAGTATGCCGCACGATTTGAAGAATTGTCTCGCTATGCCCAGACAATCATGCCTACTGACGACGCCAAGGCAAGAAAGTTCAAATGGGGACTCACTGACACACGTCGAGATATGGTGGCACAAACTCTCCCCACCTATTCCCAGGTAGTGCAATGCGCACTTAAGATGGAGAGAGAAAGCTTGGATTCCAAGGCAAAACGTAAGCAGAAGAAAGCCATGACAACAGTTGGAGGACCTATCCGCTCAATCCATAGCAACTGGAAAATGCTCCTACTTCCCAACCCTACAACCAGAAACTATACTCGCCTCCAGCAACCACAATTTAACTAAGCTTGGAGGAACCCGAATCCAAAATTTAACCAAAACCTTAACCCTAATCGCAACCAAATCCAAACACAAAACCAAGGCTCAAACCCTAACTCGGGATCAAACTGTAATCTCTTTCCTCAGAACCAAAACGTAGACCGCCGTTGCTATTACTGTTTGGAGGATGGACATATTAAAAGTTATTGTCCTAAGCTAATAAAAGCTAGAAACCAAGGAGGACAGCCGCAACATCAGGATAAAATTATAATATTTAGGAATCAAAATCAGGCTAGATCGGCTGGGTTTAGTAACCAGCCCGGAGGACAGAATCAACCTCGCAGTGGTTGGAATCAACTGCCAACTCGCCCTTTTCAGAATAAAAGACCAAACGGGCAAATCCAGCCTACTGCAGGGAGGGTGTTCGCACTACGAGGAACGAAAGAATAAATGGACCGTACAGTAATACAAGGTATCCTCATTCTTTATACCACAGATGTACAAACTTTGTTCGAATCTGGAGTTTCACACTCATATCTGCTGCATGTGTATCTGTACTTGGACTAGAAACTAAAACCCCTAAGGACGCAGGGCCGGCCTTGGGCTAAAGCCCAGGGTGCGGCCGCTTTAGGCCCAAAAATTTAAACAAAAACTAGGGCCTCAATTTCCCTAGAAGACATGTACATATGTCTTTTGCTTCTCATATACACACAATATCATTTGTTGGTCTAGTGGTGTGCGCTTGTACTCTAGACCTAGGTGTCCCATGTTCGATACCCAGGAAGGCTACTTTTTTTGCCTTACTGTTTTGTCCCATTTTGCCATTTGATTTTCTGCCTTATTTTTTGGGGTGGAACTAGTATAGATAAAATATAACTTTTGCACCACTTGTATAAAAAATTACGTAGTTTTTGTGGTAGTAGATGTTAGTTACTCTAAGCCTAACGTTCATAAAAGCATACCATAAATGTTTGGATAGTTTTTTTTTTTTCATTTCATTCTTTTTAATCATATTTTTAATATTAACTGAACGAGTAAATCACTGTTGATAATAAATAAACCAAAATAATTCAACAAAAAATGATAAAAAAGGTTAAGAATAAATAACTTTTGTATTGCTAAAACTAGTCTTCTTACAGGAGTAAAGTTAATTACATGATTAGTTAGAGAAAAAAAATCCATAGCATGAGCAGTGCTTCGTTATGCTTGATTCATTTTTTATGGTAAAATTTTTAATATTATTTTTATTTAAATTATAGAACTTAAAATACCATGTATAATCCTTCATCTTGTATTAGCCCCCTATCTTGATTTTTTTTTTCTTATCATAAATTTAGGGCCTCAATTTTTATTTCGCTTTAGGCCTCACAAATGTCAGGGCCAGCCCTGTAAAGACGTCTATGCATGTGACATCACCGTTAAGGAGTAAGGTATCAGCAGTACTAATCTATAAATAGTGTGAATTAGAAGTGTCAAATTTACGATTAACATGTGACTTACGAGCAATCAAGATGACTGACTTTGACGTCATGCTCGGGATGGATTACCGAGCGGTGATAGACTGTCATCGCAAGATGGTGACAGCTTATTCACCAGATGGAATGTGCTTCAAATTTAAAGGGGATGGACGAGACTCTCACCAGCAATGACTCCTTGATTAGAAGTAGTAACCACACGTGAAGCAAACAACGCCCAATTTTGAGGACGAAATTATTTTAAGGGGGATAGGTTATAACGGCCCTAATTTTCGACCCTAATTTTTTTGATTAAAAACATATATAGTTATTCCAAAATTTCCTTTTATTAACTATTATTATGTCGTAATAACATTAGGACAACTTTGTGACGTTCCGAAGATCCCGATAAATGTTTTCTTCTTAACGATTTACTTTATTAACGTGAAAAATAAGATCCTAATATTATTTTTATTTCTAATAATATTAATTAATATTAGTAAATATATTAATGTAATTATACATACTTATACATATATATAAAAAACATGCATGCATGCACATTTTTTTTCCATCTCTCTCTCTCTCCCCCATATAGCTCCCTCTGTCCCAGCTCTCTCTTTGCCTCTCTCTCTCTCTCTCTCTCTCTCTCTCTCTCTCTCTCTCTCCCACCTTCCTAGCCGTTTTTCTTCTCCACGAAGTAAATAGCCACCACCGCACCCTCCAACCACGTCCTGCTTCTTTCCTCAAAAACCCTAGCACACCCCAAAAGTCATATCTATCCCTCTCTCCTCCAAAAGCTTATCCAATCAAACTCTTACTTACCCTCCAACTCTAAGAATTCGGCCAAGCCAACCACAGGCCACTCTCCTACTGCCACCAAGATGCTTTCAGCATCACTCTTGCAACCCTAAATGACCCCTATATAGTGTAACCACATTCATATTCGTTAAAAACTCATATGTTATTCCCCTGCGGAGCCAGTGATGAATATATTATTTTTTGTCTCATGCACGATATTAGGGTTTTCCTTATAAACTTCACTTCCAATTAAAATAACTTATACGTCAGGCAAACAATATTGTTTATTCTCATTACAAATGTACAAGTCCATAGTACTACAATTTAAGCAACAAATGTACAAGTCTAAACATTACAAGTGTACAAGTCCATAGTACTACAATCCAAGCAACAAATGTACAAGTCTATCAAACTCTGGCAAAGTAACATAATCACCTTTATACTTAGAGTTTGCCAATCTCTCTTCAGCAAAGAACACCAACTCACATTACCATCATCACCCCCTATATATTCAATTATAATCACCAGACATATATATCAACATGTTCCATATATTCAACACCTACGACCAAAACCTCTGGTTTTTAATTATCCACAATTTCTAAAATATATTGCCATCATCTCCTTGTCAAGTCCATTTAACGAGAAATCAATGTAAGACGTGTGTACTACCATTAATAAAGTTTGAATTTTATTACATGATCGTCTTCCTCAATTTTTTTGTTAAATGCAGGCTCGTACAAATTGGAACTGCACGAATGACTCCATTAATTGATATTACACCAATATTCTCTAAAAATTGCATAATTTTAAATGCTAGCCGTGTCTTCAAGCCATCCTCTGATGATGTCATCAATTTCGTCCAAATTACGAAATTCAGATAACATTGGTGTAGACCCAATTGATTCTTCAAGGAACTGTTGAATCGGATCTGGAATTTGCATTGCTGGTGGAATGGTGGTGTTGTTGTTGGTCCTAGTCTGCTAACTTTGAACCAGAGGGGATTGTTTAAATCCCAGTAGTAGACGCCAGTGGTTGCTTGAGAGTGCGTAATTAACATTCCTGTGCATGAATCCATGGTTTACGCAGTCAATGGATGAATATATGGTGCATCCACATGGGCAGTCAATTCTCCATCGTCTGATCTTGGATGCTCTGTGAATTGGCTTCTGGTTCGGTGGAGACTTCAGTGGTGGTATAGAGTGGCGTTTCATCGAGAAAGATGAAAGTGGCGTTTTGTGTTGTCCATGCTTTAAGGGCTCCATGGTCTTCTTTATTCAAATAGTCGTAGAAACTGGACCCCACTCCTAGATTACAGAGCACGATTGTTGGGATACCACCTTTAATTTGAACTGGTTTGCCGTACTTACAGTTGCTTTGCCAGTCCTTCTGAGCGCCAATGAATTCTTTCCAGTGCTTTAAATAATGAGGGTTTACGTCATCAATGACGTTGTACCATGCATCGTTTGAAATATTTTTGAATTCAAATCGAGGTGTCCACAGAGGTAGTTGTGTGGGCCCAATGACCTGGCCCATACTGTTTTCCCTATTCGACTTGGGCCTTCAATGATTATGCTGATGGGTCTGTTAGGCCGCGCAGCAGAATCCTTAACATTAATGTTTACCCACTCCTGCATATCAGATTTTTTGTTAAATGATGAAGGATTAAATGGATTTACGTACGGTTTTGGTGGAGGACAGAATATTTTATCTAAATTGGCATTAATGTTGTGGAATTGAAATATGAATGATTTGGGATCCTTTTCCTTTATAATTTGTAATGCATCGTGCTTACTTGATGCATTCAATGCGTCTGCATAAACTGCGTTAATTGATTGTTGACCTCCTTTAGCAGATCTTCCGTCGATCTGGAATTCCCCCCAATCAATGTATTCTCCTCCCTTCTCGATATAGGACTTGACATCGGAACTGGACGAAGCTGCCTGAATGTTGCAATGGAAATGTGCTGACTTGTTTGGGGATACCAGGTCGAAGAATCGTGGATTCGTTAGTTGATATCGTCCCTCCAACTGAAGCAGTACATGGAGATGAGGTTCCCCATCTTCGTGAAGTTCTTTGCACATGCGGATGAATTTTTTGTTTACCGGGGGTTTCTAGGGCTTTAATTTGAGTAAGGGCATTTTCGGGAGAAATAGAACAATGGGGGTATGTAAGGAAATAATTCTTGGCGTTTAAACGAAAAGCTCTTGGTCTGACCATTGGATCTAGAGAGAGAAAGTTTAACTAGATCGGACGGCTGTGGAATCGGTGTATGGCTCTCAAAACACTCCCCCTTTCAATTGGTGTATTGGTGTACAATATATAGTGGGAGCTCTTTGAGCTCTTTTGGACCTTAGCCCGCACGTATAATATTACCGTGCAGGCGGCGCAAATGTGTACACTTTTACAATCGGTTTGGAGCGTGGTGTCGGAAATGATTGATGTGGGCCCAAGTGCAATCAGAAATGTCTCCTGGGCCCTAAATAATGGTCCTTGGTGACTAAGAAAGTATATAAGGCCGTTTAATCCTTTTTATTTTTGCAGGATGGAAATGGATTTAAAATTGAAAGTTGCAGCGGGGGAAATAGAGGCATCTTTTTTTTTTAGAAGAGTTTCTTAGGCTTGCGTTGAGGGTTCAGAGGGCCAAGGTAGTTTGGCTCTTATGATTTGGATGCATACATTGTAGGCTGAATTGGATCATGTATTCCATGGTTTGAAATTAGCCTGTGAGGATTACAAACATGGAGGGGATGAGAAAAAGAAAGATGGGGTTTACTCCAACAACCCCATTGCGAGTTGCGAAAAGGTTTCAGTATGCAAGAAGTAGATATAGGCTTCGTAGAATTAGTTTTTATGTTAGTAGGCCAGCTGTAAGAGGAAGATTAGGGAACAGTAGTGTAACCACATTCATATTCGTTAAAAACTCATATGTTATTCCCTTGCAGGGCCAATGATGAATATATTATTTTTTGTCTCATGCATGATATTAGGGTTTTTCTTATAAACTTCACTTCTAATTAAAATAACTTATACGTCAGGCAAACAATATTGTTTATTCTCATTACAAATGTACAAGTCTATAGTACTACAATCCAAGCAACAAATGTACAAGTCTAAACATTACAAATGTACAAGTCCATAGTACTACAATCCAAGCAACAAATGTACAAGTCTATCAAACTCTGGCAAAGTAACATAATCACCTTTATACTTAGAGTTTGCCAATCCCTCTTCAACAAAGAACACCAACTCACATTACCATCATCACCCCCTATATATTCAATTATAATCACCAGACATATATATCAACATGTTCCATATATTCAAAACCTACGACCAAAACCTCTGGTTTTTAACTATCCACAATTTCTAAAATTTTAATTATCCACAATTTCTAAAATATATTGCCATCATCTCCTTGTCAAGTCCATTTAATGAGAAATCAATGTAAGACGTGTGTACTACCATTAATAAAGTTTGAATTTTATTACATGATCGTCTTCCTCAATTTTTTTGATAAATGTAGACTCGTACAAGTTGGAAACTGCACGAATGACTCCATTAATTGATATTACACCAATATTCTCTAAAAATTGCATAATTTTAAATGCTAGCCGTGTACGAGTAAACAGCCACCACCGCACCCTCCAACCACGTCCTGCTTCTTTCCTCACAAACCCTAGCACACCCCAAAAGTCATATCTATCCCTCTCTCCTCCAAAAGCTTATCCAATCAAACTCTTACTTACCCTCCAACTCTAAGAATTCAGCCAAGCCAACCACAGGCCACTCTCCTACTGCCACCAAGATGCTTTCAGCATCACTCTTGCAACCCTAAATGACCCCTATAAACGACCCCTACAAAACCCAAAGGTCACCCTTCTATTAAATGCAATCTTATCTCCTCCTCTCCAAAATTCCCTATAAATACCCACCCCACTTCCATTCGAACATACACACCTCTTCAATACCTCCAAAAATTGCCACAACTCAAAGGAATTGGAAAACGAAAATCCGAATTCCACGAAAATCTAGAGAGAGAAATAAAGAGAGCAAAAAGTGGGTTTCCTAGCTACACCTAACCAAAACCAAAATTGATCGATCCAATCATCTCCTACGACCCTTAGCAACACCAAACAATCTGTAAAATCCTGACTTTTAAATATTAGTCACGTGGACCGAATAGAAACTCAACACTTTAACTTAATTTTGATAGACTATGCAAAGTGAATTGTGGTCTGAATAAATGTGAGAATCCTGATATAATTTTGTAAATACTATGGGACAATTGATTTCCATGTGATACACATTAAGAGTTATGCGACGAAGGGACTTTTCCTTAAAAGTTGGACACCGCCACGTTGATCCTTAAATTATTATTAGTCTGTGTTGAATTTTTGGGATTTTTCAGAGACTGAAATCCAAACGCGTTTGGTCAAAATTCGTGTTAATGGAACTCGAAATATGCTGAGTCATGAGCAAGTAACAGGTGTCCTCTTTATATGTTTCACTTCTTTCCCACCGAGGTATATATATTACTATTATAAGTATTTATCAATCTAAAAGATAAAAGCAAAGAGAAAAAGATTAGTAAAGGAGATACAGGCTCTTGCCGATTCCCACCGCTTCTGGTTCCGTTCGTTTCCGTTTGTTTTCATCGAAGGATTTCTACAGCTCTTTTGGTAATCTTCTCACCAATTAATCTACTTTATAGTTAGTAATAAGAGATATGTATACTGTTTATAATAAAGGAAATTGATTTAGGGCAAAAATTACTTACAACTCTCTTTCCTTGCACTCGCCATACCTGAACCTTTCTGTAATTTTCTTCGCCAGTGGAACTCCTTTCAGCAAAGAGTTTGGTTCCGGAACTCTCCGCCGTATATTGATTTAAGTAAATTATTTACTGACTGTTATAAGCCTCAATTTGAGACTTTGCTAAATTCCTACGTTTCTAACCTGGCAAGTTGTAAGAATATTGTTCCAAACTTGTGTATTTGGTACTCATAGCTTCAGAAGGGATACTAAGTTAAAGAATATAATATTTTCGTTTTAGAACTATAAAAACAGTCTATATGCCGTTTCAATGGCCTAATTTAAAAATTAGTTTACCTCTAAGTTCAACTGTATCAGGTGGTAATTTGTGGTACATTTTGTATAGGTACCAATGCCTTGGGCTAGTTTGGTGCCACGTCAAGTTAGACGCATCCTTTTTTGTGAGTTGCGCATACCTTGGTTACATGTATTTCTTACTAAATTTTGGGATAAAATGCCATTGCTTGTTTTCGATGAAAAGTGTGGAATTCGATCCACTTACTTGGTTTAATTGGTGACGTTGAATAAAATACATGTGATGGCCTGTTTATTAAATCTTACATGTTACGGTTAAAGACTAGACCATGGCAATATGTTTTGGAAACTGGAATTGTTGCTAGTACATGCTCGTGATAATATGATTCATTCGAACGGTGTCCTGAGCGCTAGGGGACGGGTAAAGATACTAGTGGCGTGAAGTAATAAGGTAGGAGATGCAGCCAGGCATCAATGGGTAATGATATCTTACCACTCTTAAATGGGGTCGCTCCCCAACCGACTAGCAAAAATACCGTTGAATGCTATTATCGCCTAAAAGTGCAAAAGTGGAAAGAGAAATGAAATGAAAAGGGTCCATCTTTTGGACAGAAGAAATGAGCTTACGGGCAAAATTGTATGTATGGAATGGTCAATGAAATATTAGAAATGTTGCTTTGAATTGTTTTATAATATGGGGTATTTCCATGGTCAAACTTGTAACTTTGGTATACGTTTCTCACCCGAGCTTCGGCTTATGAAAACCTTTTCCAATTTTTCAGGTTAAGGTAGATAGCAAGTTGTGAACTGAATGGAGTGTTAGAATAACCGTGGAGAATCAAGTGGTGTCTAATGGTTTGTGTTTATTATACTTGTACACCTAGAAGCTCTGGGATTATGTTATTTATTCTGCGCTTCCGCATACTTTGCTTATATGGTTTATAATGATAATGATATGCGAGAAATCCCTAAACTAGAACATGTGCAGGCCTTCGGCGGCTCAACACCCGCTTAGCCGGTCACGACTTCCAAGATAGGTTTTGGGTCGTGATACAAGCACCAATTCAAAACCAAGATTTCCTTGAAGCCAAACCCGAAATCATCTTTTCCAAGTTCAAGTTTTTAGTTTTTGATTCAATTCAACCAATTCGAGGTATTATAATCCTATCCCTCCCTTCTATTAATGTAATGTATGTCATTTGGTGGATGGAACAGGTGTAAAGCTAGTACTGGTTGTGTAGAAGCTTAAGAGCCAGGAGGTCGGTGTAATTTACCGGAAGTTCCTTTGTTTTTATATAAAACAAAAAAACACGAACAAAAAAAATCCAAATTAGAGAATTCGAACAAGTAGAAGATCCCTCCGGACAAAGGAAAAGGGAAGCACGAATTCGCTCTTTAAACCTCTCCAAAACCCTAACAATGGAGAGTCCTATTTAGCCCTAACAAGGAGAATCCTACAGCCATTCGCGACGACCCCAGCTCTTGGTTAGCACTCTCAATCGTCATCATCATGTAAGAAGCTTGGCTCCTTTGTCTGTGAATCCCTCACAATTTAGTAATGCTAGGTTCTTAACCCATTTAAATTTCAAAAACCATTTTTGACGCTCTTCAATGGACTCTGCACCTCCTAAATCTCTTAGTGATAAATGAAGATAACTTGTATTCAATAAATTTTTTGCTAGATAAATGAATAAATACTTGTATATGCAGACAAGGGCTTTCACACTTTCAATGGAGTTTACGGTGATTGAATTTTTGTGTTACCAGCCGCGTTCAATAACTACAGTGTTACCTCTCTTGGGCCTTGTAATTACTACCAAGGACAGCATTTAGACATACGAATGGCAGTAATTAAAGACAATAGTATTATCCTCCGGTCAGACGACGAAGTGGAAGGAGAGCGCAGAGGCTTGGATGACTACTGCTTCATTGGAATTAGGGAAGTTGTCCCTATTAAGCCGAGGGATGATGCTAAATTCAATCCCCAAAACCTTCCTTCGAAACCCCTGTTCGTCTCTGAATGTTTTGGTCTCATATTTGTTTCTCATTCCATTGGTACGTCCTTTCCCTCTGTCTTTCCCTCCGTTGAGCAACAACAATCACTTCATTTTTGTCATTTTGGGTAGTCATTTTTGGTATTTTATCCTTTTTCTGTCATTTTGTTTCTCATTCCATTGGTACCTTTTCTGACTGTTTAAGTGTTGGAGCAGCTGCGATAGCAGCGGTGGAGCCAGAAAAAGGTATATTTCACATCAAACCCTCCAACGTTTTTTGTTTTTTCTATTTTTACCCCACCATCTAAATTTGACACATTAGGCACTATACCGGGTTCTTATTTCTGGCCGATTGAAATATTAACATGTCATGATTATTGTTTATATAGTAAATAAATTTTAGCGAAATGAGCTGTGTGCATGGCACATGGCCTATACTAGATAGAGATATCTTGTTTGAATGAGCCATCGTTATTCGATTACACCGAGAAAAAGAGATGGAAGTTTTTCAATTTTGAATGGACAAACATATGAAATGATTGAATTTATTTGACAGCGATCAGCGAAGTTGGTGATGGCCTGATCGAAGTTTCTACAAGGTGCTAAATGATGATTATATTGGCAAGAGAGGTGAAATATGTTTTAACCCATAGTTCTAGGATGAATAGACAAATAAGGGATTCAAATATGAATAGACAAATAAGGAATTTAAGGATGAATAGACAAATAAAGGGATCAGTAATCACTTAGGGGGAACATATGATTAATCATTAACGTAGTGTAATCATTAAGAGCAACCCAAGCTCTATAGGCAATATAATGCTCCAAATCTTTATATTGAGAAAAAAATTGTAATTTAAGACTTTTTATGGGACTCATTGTTTTCTTTAAAAATTTGGTCTTCAAAAATGGAGATCTCATCTCCGTTTTAGAGACCAAATCTCTAAAAATAGGAACGATAGATCCCTAAAAAAATTTCGTATAATACAAAAAAGTTAAAGAAAAGAGTGAGCAAACTATAAAATCTCCATTCAATATAGAGATTTGAAGCATTTGAACAACTCAAACCAAGGTCTATAATGCTCCAAATCTCAATTGGATTTTCACTACGGTGATAGAACTTCATGCGCATCCTTAATGTAACAGATGACTTTTACTTTGGACCATCCCATGTGAGGTCCCTGCCTGATTTAATTTGTCCTCCACTAGTGGATGGTGACATTGATATCCTGCCCCTTTTGATTCGAGAATTAGGAACCTGGAATAGGACTAAACACACCTAATCCCACGTCTTCCGTCGTTTGGTTCCCGCTCCCGCACGTGGGATTGCTAATACCAGGATTATATTTATCCTTTTGGGCCCGATTGGATGCGAAGAAAGAATTGAGGGTATTAGTTAATAAAGGGAAAAGATAGTAGGGGGTATTAGTTAATAAGGAATGATGACCCACATTGATGTGATGTTTATGGAGGGGTTATTAAATAGTACTTGGTTTCGATGAGGTATTAAAAATGGTGTATAAAATAGTATTTGGTTTGGATAGAAGATAAATTGGGGGTATAAGGACGGGTGGATGATGTAAAAAATTGTCAAATGACCCTTTTGCCATTGTGCAGTCCCTAAATGAATTATGTATAACGTTTTATATATAATTGCAAATTTAATTATTCTTTCACAATTTTGGTTGTAATATTTATTTTTACTAATATTTATTTTCACTTTTCATTTGGTTGTAATTTTCCTTTAATTTGTATTTCATTTACTGTTTAAGTCCTCTATATAAAGGACGTTTAGTCTTGTTTTAGGTAAATTTTAGTTTTGGCTCTTCTTCTCTGTAAAACTCCCAGTACTCTGCCTCTCTCTTCCTCTTGTAATATTTGCAGTCTCTTTTCCTAAATAAAAATGTCAGTCTTCTGTTTACTTTATCGATCCTTGTGCATATTTTTGATACATATATTTGTGCACATATATTTGGTATCAAAGCCACTAGTGGCTTAATAAAACATGTTAGTGCATGTATAGATTACTCTTTTATGATGATGCCTTTTAAAATAAAATTTTAATAAAGCAAACAATAAGGTAGTGGGACGTCACCCAAGTTGCGTTCGGATTTGTCCGGCCATGAGGACCCGGGAAGGGTGATTTGGCCTTGCTCCGGTAAACCGTTGACAGACGTGCTATCATGAATGTTTATTTCAAAAAAAAAAAAGCAAAATCATAACAGAATAATTTGTGCAAGCACTAACACAATCATCTTAGCATGAGAAGATTATTCAGATATGATAATGAAAGAATTAAGAATTCTAAATTAGTGGAATATGCCAATGTGCAAGAACAATTAAATCACTGGACAATTCCTCCAATACGTCCTTCTACTATATATGGGCATGGAATGTTTGAATTCGAAAGTAGCATGGCAATAAAAACCATGGAAAGAATAGAAAGCTTAGAGCTCAATGATAAGATAATGAATCTTATGGATCGTACTGATTTACTTGCTCATATGCATAATTATAAATATGTTCATATTGGTTTAGTGCAAATTGCCCTTAAACCTTTAACTTTGCTTGGAATGGACACTTGTTTGCAAGTTACTTTGCGTGATGGCAGGTGTAATAATTGGAGGTCCTCAATTATGGGGGGCAATTGAGCTAGTTTAAGTCATGGTCTTGTTTATTCTGATTTATCTCTATCTCTTACTGATAGAAATTTAGGAGAAGTTCTAAATTGTCGAATCCAGACTAAAGGATATGATTTCTTACCTGGATCTGAACTGATAACTGTGATTTATAGAATATACTATAAAGTCATGAATACTATGAATCCTAGAGTTCGTCATTTATGACCTGCAGATCAAACTGTTTTAATTGAAACAAATATGTTAACCTCCAATATTGCTACCAATAGGTTGATTAACTGGGAAGAAATTACCTTTCCTGAAAATTGGACGATACCGAATGCTATTCCCCCTAGGCCTATTGTAAATAGGATTGAACAAATTGTTCAAGATAATGATGGTACTGTTTTCTTAAATTTTAGGAATTCCCAATCTGAAAGATTCCTAAGGAGCAGAAGTTCTAGGAATAGTTCTTTAATGGCACAACCTTATAGGGTTAGTGTTCCTAGCACAAATAGACACTCCACTTCTGAGATTCCAGAATCACATCCAATGGAGGATATTAATATAGCAGGAATTAGCATATCTGAAAATCAAATTCCACATGGTGTTTACCACCACTATAATAACCCAGATGAATCCCCATCTGCTAGTGAAATGGCTTTTACTATTAATGATGATAATAGGGCCTGAAATTAGAAAAGAGATTAATCAAGAATTTTATCAATCTAAATACCAAGAATTTAGGGAATGGTATTTTGTTAAATATAGTGTTGGCCAGTTGCAAAAATTCAAAGAAGAATTTTATAATTGGTTAGAACATTCTAGAAAAATTATTCCATTTACCCAATGGTTTTATGGGAGATATTGGACTGAATTGGATAGGTCAATAAATGTGATACAAGATTATCATAGAAATTGGAGATCTATGTCAGGAACTGTAATTAGGGCAGTTCATCCTCCAACAATACCTTTATCTATTGAAGGAAATAAAGAATCTGAATACCCTTTAGAGACTGTAGCTTTTGTTAAAGTTACAACCACTGATCCAAATGGAAAAGTGTATAAGCAGAATAATCATACTAATGCTTGTCTTAATACTATTGGAAACCAGTTAATCCGAACTGAGGAGCAGGTAAACCAAACTAGGGAAGAGATTAAAAATCTCAAAATTAGTAATAAGGAGAAAGAGGAAAATAATGAAATTTTCCCCTCCAACATCCGACCACCAATACCCATAACTGGATTTAATTTAAGCAATCCTAATAAAACGATTGAATTAGTCAAAGAATTACGGAAGAGGTTAAAAGGATTAACCCTCAATGTTATTACAACAGAACAAGAATTAGGTATGTCAAGTCAAGAGGTGGTTGAATTAGAGAGTTCTTTTCTTCTAACTCAACAAGAGTCTGTTAATAAAATCCAATATCCTCAGAAGTTTCCCTATGGGGGAGCCGATAGATACTATTATCCTAGGCGCACTCCTCAGGATATGTTATATGAAGAATCTGGTTTTCAAAAACAGATGTCTTATAGTGGTAGAACCATTTATGAATGGAACATAGATGGTATGACTGAATATCAAATTTTTGGCGTCGTACATCAAATGATGATGTATAGTACAATATGTGCTAATAATAAAAATGAGAATAAAGAAATTGCTGGATGGATCACAGTAGGATTCACTGGTATGATCAAAGGTTGGTGGGACAATGTCCTTACTGCCAGCCAACGCTTAGAAATTTTAAATGCAGTAAAAACTGCTGAAACTGGAGAACAAAAACAAGATGTTGTTTACACACTTGTTCAGTCAATAATCCTACACTTTGTTGGTCATTGAGATAACCAACGAAAAAGAAGTAGATAATTACTTCAAAATTTAAAATGCCCAACATTGACACATTTTAGATGGTATAGGAATGTGTTCCTTGCCAAGGTAATGCAAAGAGCTGATGCTAATAGTGAGCATTGGAAATCAAAATTTGTTGATGGTCTTCCTTATTTCTTTGCGGAAAAAATTAGGAAAAAATTGCGAGACCAAAATAATGATTTAACCATAGATTATAATAGGTATACTTATGGACAATTAATTGCCATAATTATACAGGAAGGATTAACTCTTTGCAATGATATAACCAATTATAAAATTCTTCTTTGAATTTTTGCAGTTGGCCAGCACTATATTTAACAAAATACCATTCCCTAAATTCTTGGTATTTAGATTGATAAAATTCTTGATTAATCTCTTTTCTAATTTAGGCCCTATTATCATCTGCACAAGGATCGATAAAGTAAACAGAAAACTGACCTTTTTATTGAGGAAAAGAGACTGCAAATATTACAAGAGAAAGAGAGAGGCAGAGTACTGGGAGTTTTACAGAGAGGAAGAGCCAAAATTAAAACTTACCTAAAACAAGACTAAACGTCCTTTATATAGAGGACTTAAATAGTAAATGAAATACAAATTAAAGGAAAATTACAACCAAATGAAAAGTGAAAATAATTGTCGGGAACACTACTGGGCCCCATCATCACAGTTACTTCCATCGAAAGTTGGTTGTCTGTATTCACCCCATAATTGAGTTTTCTCCAAACAAACTCCATTATTGAGCTTGATGATTTGAACTCTCTGTAGAAATTAAGACTTTAAGCAATGGCAACCATTATTGATGTCCTTATCCTTTTTTCTCTTTGCCCTTACGTGTTTGTGCGGCCATAATTTCAACCATACTATCCCAAAAGTCGCCCAAGGTAGGTTCATTTTGATCCTCTTCATAGGGGTCTTGGGATTCGCCAGCAAGACAAGTAAAAAGATTATTGTCTACCTCATTGCTTGTAGCAGATGTCATAGATGCATCATCTGTGACGTGATTGACTGATTGTAGAAATTGATCTTTTATGAATTCCATTGTTTTGATCATGATTTCATCATCCGTTAAAGATGGATTTTTTGCTTTAATTTGAGCAGAAATTTCCAAGAAGGGATTCTTAATTGAAGGTTTCTCCTTCTGTTGGACTTTCTTCATCAGATCTTGATTTTTTAATTTTATTGTTAACATTTGCTCATCCATTTGGAGCCCCTTCCACCACTTGTGTTGGAAAAATCTTTCCAATAGTAAATTAAAATTTGTTTTGAAATGTTTTTTTATATGATTGCAAATTTAATTATGTTTTATATATGATTGCAAATTTAATTATTCTTTCACAGTTTTAGCTGTAATATTTATTTTTACTAACAAATTTATGAACTTAGAGTTATTATTAAACATATTTGGTTTTTTATAAAATTCTTTTTTTTAAATTAAAATTTGTTTTGAAATGTTTTTTATATAATTGCAAATTTAATTATGTTTTATATTTAATTACAAATTTAATTATTCTTTCACAATTTTAGCCGTAATATTTGTTTTTAAACATCTTAGAACATAGATCAGCATGTTAAACATCTTAGAATTTTTAAAGATGTAATCAAAAGAAATGGACTTGTTGTATCAGCTCCTAAGATGAAATTATTTCAGACTAAAGTAAGATTCTTAGGATACAATATTCACCAAGGAAAAATTATTCCTATTGACAAGAGCATAGAGTTTGCTTCTAAATTTCCAGATGAAATTAGGGAAAAAACCCAATTACAAAGGTTTTTAGGAAGTCTCAATTATATAGGAGACTATTATAAAGAATTGGCGCAGGATTCTCAACCTTTATATGACAGGCTTAAGAAAAATCCTTCCCCTTGGACTGCGCAACATACTAGATGTTCAATAGATTAAATTGAAAGCAAAACAACTACCCTGTTTAGCAATTGCTAATCCAGAATGGAAGAAAATAGTGGAGATAGATGCTTCAAATATTGGTTATGGAGGTATATTGAAGCACTGTAATATAAATTCTAATAAGGAAGAATTGGTTAGATTTACTTTTGGTTTGTTTAAAAATGCTCAAACCAACTATAGTACAATAAAGAAAGAAATTCTTTCTATTGTAAAATGTATAAAGAAATTCCAAGATGATTTACTCAATCAACAATTTTTACTTCGAGTTGATTGAGTGCTGCCAAACAAGTTTTAAAACAAGATATCAAAAACCTAGCTTCAAAACAAATCTTTGCTAGATGGCAGTTTGAATTATCTGCATTTGATTTTGACATAGAATATATAAAAGGAGAAACTAATTCTCTACCTGATTTTCTTACACGAGAATTCTTACAGGGATGAATCACCTCAACTTTGTTCAAGAAAGAACAAAATTTCAACAATGGTTGAAACTACTAAGAACTGTTTACAATACAAAAGTTGAGATGACAATTCTCAAAAGACCACATAACAGATGTAGTCTTATCAGATGGATAAATGTCAGAGAAGCAATGCTTCATTACTATGAGCAATATGGATTAGATGATGATCAAGACTGGGAAATAGAAATGCTCCAGTTATCAATACAATGTCTTCAAACTAAGCTCAATATTCTTTCCTGTGCTTAATTTTGCAGAATGAATAGACCACCAGATCGAGGACGTGGTCGAGGAAATTCTTCTCGAGGTAGGGGTCGTCCAAGGGTGACCCAAGCAGATGTGGAAGCCTACTTAAAGGCTCAAAAATTACAATTTCCATCTCTTCAAGAGGCCAATTCAGCCTCTACTTCATCACCTTCAATGGCAGAGGTGGTCCAATCGGAAGAAGTCTTCAGAACTTCAAAAATAACTGAGACAATTATGATCCTGGAATCTCAGGATGAACAATGGAAAGATGATCCTTGGGAAATTAAGTCCCGTTATATGGATATTATGAGTTATCCTGTTCCAGAGGGTAAATATCGGTTCTTTTTTGAAGCAATGCTCTCACAATCAGATTCAGTGGAATTCACTCACACTTATGAGAAGGTTGGCCTGAAAAATGGGCCCATAAGCTATAGTAAAGCCATAATAAAGAAGGTTATTTCAGTACACAAATGGGGAATTCACCCACAAAGATCAAAATCTTTATCCATAAAAAATGAACATGGAATTTCAACAGTCCAATACAATTATTGGGATTACATCGAGGCTTGGACCAAAGCTTTTTATTATCAAAATCCAAAACGAAAACACTCATGGTTTTTCAAGATGTGTCCAAATTCTATTGGACAAAATGAATTTCCAAATTGGTTTATTGCTTGGTGGAATAAATTTGGACCACAGCCAAATTATCTACCCCAAGAATTACGAGAGGAAATGGAGCCCTTCATGAAATTACAGTCCCAATTATGGGGATCAAATATTCCAAAAGGAAAATTGTTTCTTCAAGTCATGGCATTTTGTGGAACCCCGTGGATTTGGAGATGGGATATTCAAGTTGCTACTGATAATTCAGAATTTCCAATATTGGAAAAATTCTTCCAATACAAGTGGTGGGAGGGGCTTCAAATGGATGAGCAAATGTTAACAATTAAGTTGAAAAATCAAGAATTGGTGAAGCAAGTCTAACAGAGGGAAAAACCTTCAATTAAGAATCCCTTTTTGGAAATTTCGGCTCAAATTAAAGCAAAAAATCCATCCTTAATAGATGATGAAATAGTGGTAAAAACAATGGAGTTTATGAAGGATCAATTTTTACAATCTGTCAATCAAGTCACAGATGATGCATCTATGACATCTGCCACAAGCAATGAGGCAGACAATAATCCTTTCACTTGTCTTGCTGGGGAATCCTAAGATCCGTATGAAGAAGATCAAAATGAACCTACTTTGGGCGACTTTTGGGACAACATGGTTGAAATAATGGCAACTCAGACACGTAAGGGCAAAGAAAAAAGAAACTAAGGACATCAATAATGGATGCTTTCGGTTAAAGTCTCAACAGGAGACTCATTTATGGAGTAATTTCAAAGGCACTCAATAATGGAGTGGTTTTCAACTTTCGGTGGAGATTTTTGTGTCGACGGGGCCCAGGCTGTACCCGACAAAGGTTTTCACTTCAAGTTGTAATAATTTTATTTTACTGTTTAAAGTTCTGTAGAGTCCTCTATTTAAAGGACGCGTCTTTCTTTGTTTAGGCAGGTTTTGGTTTACCCTCTCTGCCTGTAAAAACCAAGCACTCTGCCTCCCTTTTCCCCTTGTAATATTTGCAGTCTCTTTTCCTCAATAAAAGGTCAGTTTTCTTTATCGATCCATCTACACTTATTCTAATATTCGTGTATATTTGGTATCAGAGCCATTAATGGCTTAATTTGAATTTAGTGCAAGCATAACCCATAATATCATAAGAAAGCCTTTTAAATAAAATCTAAACAACTTAAAAATTTAAATGTAAGGTAACATTCAAGATAGTGGGATGTCATCCAAGTCGCGTTCGGATTTGTCCAGCCAGGAGGACCCGGGAAGGGTGATTTGGCCTTGCTCCAATAAATTGTTGACAGACGTGCTATTAGGAATGTTCTCTTATATTTAAAAAAAAGAAGAAGAAAGAGTTGGATTATGATGGAATGGATTATGTGAGCACTAACACAATCATCTCATAATGAGAAGATTATTTAGATCTGATAATGAAAGAATTAAAAATTGTGAATTAGTAAAATATACTAATGTGCAAGAACAATTAAACCACTGGACTATTCCTCCAGTACGTCCTTCTACTATTTATGGGCATGGAATGTTTGAATTTAGAAGTAGCATGGCAATAAAAACCATGGAAAGAACAGAAAGCTTAGAACTCAATGATAAGATAATAAATCTTATGGATCGTAGCGATTTAATTGCTCATATGAGGAATTATAAATATGTTCATATTGGTTTAGTGCAAATTGCCCTTAAACCTTTAACTTTGCTTGGAATGGACACTTGCTTACAAGTAACTTTACGAGATGGCAGGTGTAATAATTGGAGGTCTTCGATTATGGGAGCAATTGAGACCAGTTTAAGTCATGGTCCTGTTTATTTTAATGTTTATCCTGATTTATCTCTGTCTCTTACTGATAGAAATATAGAAGAAGCTTTGAATTGTAGAATCCAGACTAGAGGTTATGATTTCTTACCTGGATCTGAAGTTATTGCCGTGATTTATAGAATTTATTATAAAGTCATGAATATTATGAATCCTAGGGTGCGAATTATGCGTTTGTTTTAACTCTTCATCTAACTGAAGTTCTTCCAATTTCTTCTTGGTTTTGCATTTATTAGCATAGTGGCCGATTTTGCCACATTTAAAACATTTTGCAATAACTTTCTTTTTATTCTTATTATCCTACTTTTTAGCAGAGGTACTTTTTGAACTTGATGGTTCACTTTTATCCTTCTCCTTGTGCTTCTTTTTTCCCGATTTTCTTTTACAGTATTTCCGGAGAGTCTTATTACTACTCTTATTCCTCTTAGGTTTTGAATATTGAGGTAAATCATACCCAAATTGGTCGCAAAATTGTCCTAACTCTTGTTTACCAGTTAGGTTTTATTTTTTCAATTGGTTATGTAATTTTATGTCATTACATAAAGTCAATCCTTCTTGTATTACTATGGATATTAATTGACCATAGGTGTATCTATCATAATCAATGGTTAAACCATTATTTTGATCTCGCAATTTTTTCCTTTTTTTTTCTGCAAAGAAATAAAGTAAACCATCAACAAATTTTGACTTCCAATGCTCACTATTAGCATCCAATCTTTGCGTTAGTTTAGCAAGAAATACATCTTTATACCAGCGAAAATGGGTTAACGTTGAACATTTTAAATTTTGGAGTAATTCTCTACTTCTCTCTCTTTGGTTATCCCAGTGACCAACAAAATGAAGAATTATTGATTGAACAAGAGTGTAAACCGCATCTTGTTTTACTTCACCATTTTCAGTAGTTTTTACTGCATTTAATATTTCTTGCCGTTGGCTAGTAGATAGGACATTATCCCACCAACCTTTGATCATGCCAGTGAACCCAACTGTAATCCATCCAGCAAGTTCTTTATCTTCATTCTTATTATTAACACATATTGTGCTATACATCATCATTTGGTGTACTACCCCAAAAATTTGATATTCAGTCATACCATCTATGTTCCATTCATAAATGGTTCTGCCACTATAAGACATCTGTTTCTGAAAACCAGATTCTTCATATAACATATCCTGAGGAGTAGGTCTAGGATAATAATACCTATCGGCTCCTCCATGGAGAAATTTCTGGGGATATTGAATTTTATTTATGGTCTCAATTTGGGACTGGAGAAAAGAAGTTTCTAATTCTGCAACTTCTTTATTGGACATTTCTTGTTCTTCTGTTAGAGTATTAAGAGTTAAACCCTTAAATCTCTTTTGTAACTCTTTAATTAATTCAGTGTTCTTACTAGGGTTAGTAAGATTAAATCCAGTTATCGGTATAGGTGGTCGGATATTTGACGGTGATATATCATCCTCTTTTTTATCAATTTTAGGATGCATATTTTTTGTCTTTCCTGGTTTGAGCTATTTGCTCTTCCATTCGAACCAACTGGTCACCAATAGTATTAAGACAAGCATTGGTGTGATTATTTTGTTTATAAACTTTTCCATTTGGATCTGTGTTTGTAGGTTTAACAAAAGCAGCAATTTCCAAAGGTAAATCAGATTCAGAGTTGCCCTCAATAGATAAAGGTATTGTTGGAGGATGAACTGCTCTTATTACAGTTTCCGACATAGATCTCCAATTTCTATGATAATCTTGAATTACATTTATGGACTTATCAAATTCTGTCCAATATCTTCCATAAAACCATTGGGTAAATCGTATGATCTTTTTCGAATATTCAAGCCATCCATAGAATTCCTTTTTGAATTTTTGTAACTGATTATCATCATATTTTGCGAAATACCAATTTCTAAATTCTTGGTATTTAGGTTGTTGAAATTCTTTATTAATTTCCTTCCTAATCTCAGCCTCTATTATCATTATTAATAGTAAAAGCCATTTTCACTAGCAGTAGGTGATTCTACTGCATCATTAGGACGATTATAAACACCATGTGGTATTTGGTGTTGAGATATTCTAATTCCAATTAAATTATCATCCTCAATTGGATGATGCGATTCCGGAATTTCCGATGCCGAGTGCCTACTAATATTCGGAATACTAACTCTATAAGGAGTTTGACTGTTTCTCGAACTCAGGCTTCTGGAAAACCTATTAGCCTGGGAATTCCTAAAATTTAACAAAACAGTTCCATCAGTATCATGAACTATTTGTTCAATCCTATTAACAATAGGTCTAGGAGGAATAGCATTAGGTATAGTCCAATTGTCAGGAAATGTAATTTCTTCCCAATTAATCAACCTATTAGTTGCAATATTAGATGTTAGCATATTAGATTCGATCAAGATAGTCTGATCAGCAGGACGCATAATTCGCACCCTAGGATTCATAGTATTCATGACTTTATAATAAATTCTATAAATCAAAGCAATAACTTCAGATTCAGGTAAGAAATCATAACCTCTAGTTTGGATTCTATAATTCAAAGCTTCAGTAAGAGACAGAGATAAATCAGGATAATCAAATATAAACTCAATAATGTTTAATTATTCTTTCACAATTTTAGCCGTAATATTTATTTTTACTAACAAATTAACGAACTCGGTATTATTATTAAACAGATTTGTTTTTTTTATAAAATTCATTTTTTTAAGTTAAAATTTGTTTTGAAATGTTTTTTTTATATATTTATTTTTTTAAGTGCTTGTAGTACCCTTCTTTAATTTATTAATAATTTACTTATATATGCATTTTAATTGATTATGGGTGGGATGTATAATTAATAGCACATGTGCACACATGCACACAATAATTTTCTTTCCTTGTTCTTATTGAACCCAGGGTCACTCGGCCATTCGTTTTTACTAGAGGTGGAAAATGGGCGGGTTTAAATGGGTTGCAGGTCAAATATGGGCGGGTTGAATACGGGTCAAATAGTAAACGGGTTGAAATGGATCGGGTTGGAAATGGGTCATCCAAATCCAAATCCGCCCGATCAGACCCGTTTTCCTCTTTTTTTTTTTTCCCGCCCCCCCCCCCCCCCTCCCTTTTGTTCCTTTCCTTCTTTCCCTTCCTCTTTTCCCCCGATCCGTTTCCATTTTCTCCCCTTTTCCGTTTTTTCCTTATTCAATTTTTTTTTTCGCATTGGTTCGTTTTGCGACTTTTACCCTTGTTGATCGTTATGACGAGAAAAATCAAAAAAATATTTTTTCCCCTTCTTTTCGGGAGATTCAGTTTGGCTTAAAAAAATGTCAAAATTCAGTTTCGGCTTATAAATTATAAATAGAGATTTACGATGAGTTTGCTGCAAATCGTAAGACTTGCAAAAAGGAAAATTGAAAAATCTAGAACTTGCAAAAACTCATGCTACACGATATTTTTTCATGAACCCGTAAAATTGTGATTGTACACAAATTTTTAGTGAAACAGGGCAATGGTAACGAAAGTACTGTTTTGTAGGCAGATTTTTTACTGTACTTTTTCGTATGCCAATTGTTGTATTTATCTGGAAAAAAGTAGATCGGGAGAGAATTATTCACGGAGCAGCCGTGAATAAGATTTGTGGAGGCACCAAACCATAATCGTCCATTTCGGCAATCAACCGTCTTGATTTTAATGAAATTTTTTCGGAAAAGAGTTAGTTTAAAATTTAGACCGTCTAATACACTTTGGAAGCGCTCGATTGGGGTCCGTAAAACCTTTTTCACGGGAAGCTCCATAAATAAGATTTTTTCAAAAAAGTGTCGAAAGTTGAATGTGCCTAATTACTTCAGATCCAAGGATTTGGTGGGTTTTGCCGTATGGAAATTGTGCACTCTTCTTCTGGTAGGAAATGACAAAAACAACACACACCCAAGCAAAAATCCCATTTTCAGCGATCGAGTTAAAAAATGACGGGAGCAATTAAAAAAAGTTTTGGATTAAAGGCAGGAGCAATTAAAAAAAACTGGCCAACATGAATATTTTTCTTTCAACTCATATTGAACCCATCTTCAACTCAACTAAGCCCATATTGATATGGGTTGAACCCATTATGTTCCGTTATGTAATATGAACGGGTTGGATTGAATTATAAATAGACGGATTTAGACGGATTAAAAAATATAGATTGAAATTGCCAATTTTGGTTTTTACTTTTTTACGCCGGTTAGAGAGAAAGAGAGAGAGAGAGGGGGGGAGAGAGAGAAGAAGAAGAAGAAGCCCTCCGTCGTCTGCCACTGCTCGCCGCGTTTTCACCTCCAATCTCGCCTCCTCTCCTTCCCCAGTCCCAGGTACTCCTAGATCCTCTCTCTCTCTCTCTCTCTCTCTCTCTCTCTTCTCTCACTGAATTAACGGTTTTCAAAATTTGGGGTTTGAATTCGAAATTGGGGGTTATTACAATTTTGCAGTTGTGGTGGTGGTTCTGGTGGTTGTGGGGTGATATCCAAAAAACTTGTGGTCTGTGATTTTGGTGACCGTTGGGGGCAGGGGAGGAGGGATAAGGAAGGGAAAATTGGTCCAATTTTCAGGGGAATTAGGGGGATAACTCATGGGCTGCTCAAACCCCATCCAAAAGTTATACCCCCGTAGCCCTTCATCTCCAGTCTAAGCTTGGAGGGGTAAAAGTTATACTCCTTGCCGTTTGCCTTCCCAAACCAAGGATAAGACTTGGGCCCACGGTATTATCAGGGGTGAAAACTAATACCCCTCCACAATCCGGCATCCAATCGGGCTTTATGTGGAGGGTATAATATAGTCCGGGGGGGGGGGGGGGGGGGGAGTCTGTGGTTGTAGGACTGTTTAGTAGGGTGGCATCGGATCGGAGCCGGATTTTGCTTACCCTGAACGCAAATCCCGAATGGGTTATCTACCTCCTAACCCGCTCTGATCCTTGACGGAGGATTTTTTAGGCTCCCCAAGCCCACTCGTAATGGGTATCGGATCCCCCGAATGGCCCTGAAAATCCGAAAATATTGACAATATCATACATGAAAATACTCAACAAATTAAGCCCCAAAACTAAGCCCTTGCAACAGGTAGAAAGTTTCCATCAATTAGTTCTAATAACAAAAATAGAAGTTGGATGTCTAATCTTCCATCATCAAAAGTTCTCATCAACAATTACAACAAAAGTATATCACTATATAACTACCGGTGCAAGTAAAACAAAAGTTCTTACCCTATCATCCATCAACATTTGTCACCGAGGACACACAATCATCATCTGCATCATTGATTGTTCCAAAACCTTGCCTCAAATCAGCCACTTTCCTTCTACGGCAAACCTTATAGTGATCAACCAAATGGGAAGTTCCATTCTTAGATGCCCTTGCAAGTCTTTTATTACAATAGATACAAACAGCCTTCTCCACTCCATTAGCATTTACCTTATCAAGACTTCTCAAATTAGCTTTCGATATTCTGACTTCACCAGGTAAAAGGGCCACAACGCCATCAATTTCTTCCCCGTGGGTCTCAACAGTTGGCGATGGCGGCGGCAACATGTCATTTGATTCATCAACGCAATCAGTCATTTGATTCTTCGATTGAGAGAGAGAGAGAGAGAGAGAGAGAGAGAGAGAGAGAGAGAGAGAGAGAGAGAACCGCTGGTGGAGGAAAATCGGTGGTTGGTGGTCGGCGGTGAGATCGGTTGAATGTGAAGAGAGAGCTGTGGACTGAAATGGAGTGGAAAATTGGTTGACTAAACCCTATCATTTTCATATATATATATATATATATATATGCTGGGGTAGACTGTAATATGTTAAAATCTCTAGGGTAAAACTGCAAACAAATTATATGTAAATTTTTCGGGTCGGATGTATATATAATTGAACCCGATTCCGAATGTTTTATTTTTTTATTTTTAAAATTTTCCTCTGAACCCGATCCGAAATCTGAATAGTACATCGGGGATCCGCCCCAATCGGATCAGGTACGGGGCGGAGGCGGATTGTATCGGTTCCAAATGCCATCCCAGAGCGGTGTTTAGTCCAGGATAGAAGAAACGCGGAAGGAAAGACCAACTAATTGCAAAAATGCCGTTACATAAAAAGAAGCCCTAGACGACTCGACGTTCTTTCCTCATTCCTTCATCGTCAGAAGAACTTCAATCGATGAACTTCGATCGATAAGACCGCCTCATTTCATTGAGAAGATCACCTTCGAAATCGAACCAGGTCACGGTTTTTTCCTTCTTTAGTTCGTTCTTCTTTTGATTTTTTTGATTTCGATTTCTTTTTTCGTTCTTCAGAAGTCCTAGCTGTTTGGGTTTGTTTTTCTCAATCAATACCTCATCTTCTTCGGTTCCTTTTTCTCATTTTTTCCCCAAAATTTTCACAAATCTTTGTTCTTCGTATATGTTGATTTCGAATCGCCTGAACTTGTTTGTTTGATTTTTGCTTGATACGGTTGTTTGAGTTTCGATTTGAGAAGCCCTAGTTGTTTGAGTTCCGATTTGCTTGATTCGGTTGTTTCAAAGCCGTAGTTGTTTGTTCTTCTATATTTTTTTGTTTTCCCCTTTTTTTCACATATTTATGTTCTACCCACTTGATCAAATCGAAAAGAAATACTTCGTGTTCTACCCATTTGATCAGAATGACTAGGTTGCGGTTTCATTACGTTTTTTTTTTTCTTTTTTCTTTTTTTGCGTAAACCCTTCAAAGAGAATTTGGAATGCTTAAGTGCTAAATTCTACTAAAGCAATGCTTAGTGACTAATAAGTTTGAAGCCATTCAAACAGAGTTTGGACTGAAACTAAGAAATTGAGTCATCACTTGGAACTAATGGTAAGCTAGAGATGATTGGAACTGATTCTCTTTCAACTTCTAAATCTTGGAGGGCTAAGAGATGCTGCTGAGCATTATTGATGCTGCTTAATCTGTCACTTGGGGGTGTCCTAGTTTGGGTGGAGTTTGTTATCTTTTGGTTGGTGTCTCTGATGTCTTAAGTTGGGTGGTGTCTGTTATTTTTTGGGTGGGTTGGTTTTGGGTATATCTGGTGGGTTTTTTGGTTCTTGTTGTGTGGGGTTGAGAAGCACGCTTGGTGGTTGGTTGTGTATGGGTTTGTCTTGGGCTTACATCTTTATAAATATGGGATGATTCTATCATGGTTTAGGCCTTCATAAAGGTCTTCATCCATGTCTGCACCATACCTGAAGGAATATCAACCATATGGTCTCCACTATACCCCTCACGTTATTCAATTTGGGACCTGTTGCTGCCACTCTTGAGGAAAATTCTGTTTGGCATCCTGTTTGGGATCTGATGCTGCTGCACTTGAAGGAAATTCTCTTTCGGTCTGCCACTAATCAGTTTCTAGGATTTGCATTCCACTGATGCTACACTGGGGAGAATACCAGCCATGCTTAATCCTTGGTTCTCTGGTTCTAGTCCTAACAGAGGAAATTCTAGGTGTTGCAAATCCTTTATCATTGTATTCAGTTTTAAATCTGTTCTTCTGCAGGTGTTTGAACTATAACATGTACTACTTGTGGGTGTCAATTATGTTGGAAAATATATGCCCAAGTTATGGAATGCCCAGATTATTTGTTTGTTGGAATGCTTAGATTATTTTTTGGTTGGAATGCACATGTTATTGGTTGAGAAGTTTTTGGAAAAATTACTTGGGTTATGAATATTGTTTGGGAATTTTTTTGAAAAATTGTTTGGAATGCCCATGTTATGAATTGCTTGAGAAAGTTGTTTGGAATGCCCAAAAGTTGGTTGAATTGCTTGAGAATTTGGTTGAAATGCCCAGAAATTTGGTGGAATGCTTGAGAGAGCGGGGGAGAGAGAGAAATAGTCCTGAAATTAATTTCAAAATTTAGCGCATGGGATTGGCCTCAGCATGGGATATCCCAATATCAATCCTATCTGAATCAAACAGGGGATTGTATAGAATTCAGGACTAAATTAGTACCAGGACAAATAGTCCAGCATTATTAATCCCAGGACTCTTAATCTTGTCTGTTTTAATCCCCAAATCAAACAAGGCCTTGGATTAGTCAATGTAATGTATGTCATTTGGTGGATGGAACGGGTGCAATGCTAGTATTGGTTATGTAGAAGCTTGATAGCCAGGAGGTCGGTGTAATTTACCACCGTAAGTTCCTCTGGTTTTATATAAACCAGAAAAAAATGAACAAAAGAAATTCAAATTAGAGAATTCGAACAAGCAGAAGATCCTTCCGGACGAAGGAAAGGGGAAGCACGAATTCGCTCTTTAAACCTCTCCAAAACCCTAACAAGGGAGAGTCCTATTTAGCCCTAACAAGGAGAATCCTACAGCCATTCGTGACCACCACAGCTCTTGATGAGCACTCTCAATCATCATCATTGTGTAAGAAGCTTGGCTACTTCGTCCGTGAATCCCTCCCAATTTAGTAATGCTAGGTTCTTAAACCATTTAAATTTCAAAAACCATTTTCGACGCTCTTCAATGGAACTCTGCCCCTCTTAAATCTCTTAGTGATTGATGATGATAAACTTGTATTCAATAAATTTTTGCTGGATACATGAATAAATACTTGTGTATGCAGACAAGGGCTTTCACACTTTCAAAGGAGTTTATGGTGATTGGATTTTTGTGTTACCACCCGCGTTCAATAGCTACAATGTTACCTCTCTTGGGCCTTGTAATTACTACTAGGGACAGGATTTAGACATACCAATGGCAGCAACTGAAGGCAATAGTATTATCCTTCGATCAGACGACGAAGTGGAAGGAGAGCGCAGAGGCTCGGATGACTACTGCTTCATTGGGATCGGGGAAGCTGTCCCTATTAAGCCTGGGGATGATGCTGAATTCAATCCCCAAAACCCTCCGTCTAAACCCCTGTCCGTCTCTGAACGTTATGGTCTCATATTTGTTTCTCATTCCACTGGTATGTCCTCTCCCTCTGTCTTTCCCTCCATTAAGCAACAACAATCACTTCATTTCTGTCATTTTGGGTATTTTATCATGTTCTATATCTTGGCCATTGATTCCTATGATCTCAACTAATCGGTACCTTTGTGTGACATGGTGCTTCATTTGACGTGTTATCTTTTCATCATTTGTTAGGGTTTTGTGTTGCAAGGACCAAGGATATTATAGACTCAGCCAAGGAGATTGCAGAGAAAGGGAGTGGTTCATCAATTAAAGCGTTGAGTGTTGTGGATGTCCCAATTGGGCAGGTGTACATATTAGCTTTGTCAGCTGACTCATCCACTCTGGCTGCCTGTATTGATGGCAAAATTCATTTCTTCTCTGTCGCCTCATTCCTCAATAAGGTATGGGTTCATTTACTATTTGCATCACACACATGCCTCCTATAACTTCCCAGTGATTTCCAACACCATCAAAGGTAGTATTAGTTGAAGCATCTGATCATATTGCTACACACTGCATTAGTTCTACTTCAAAATTTTCGAATGGATCACTAGTGTTCTTTGGTGACGCAACTTTCAAGTTGTGACGCATAAGTGCGTAAAAGTCACAATTTGTTTTACTTTAGGTGAATTTCTAATAAGTTCCATCCTTTTGCTTTTAACAGGTCCAAAGCCCGTTTTTCTCTTGCTCACTTGACGACTCAAGTTGTGTAAAAGACATGCAATGGACGAAAAAGTTGGAAAATTACTATGCTGTTCTTTCAAATCATGGGAATCTCTATTATGGAGCTGGACAAGATCCTCTTAAAAATGTAATGGATGATGTTGATGCTTGTAAGTTCAATTGTTTTTTCAGCACATGGGATTTGCGACGTGGAATCTCTAGTTTATCAATGATAACTGTGTTGAGCCCTTGTCTATGTTCTCTAGCCATCCTTTACTTTCAACAATACCTCGCAGGACACTTCATTGGAATGCTTACATTACCACTTGCGTTCTTTTTTTATACTGCATGGAGTGTTGGATTAATAAGAAACAACACGCGAAGAAGATGAGTGTAGCTGAAGGGAGAATGTTGAGGTGGATGAGTGGTAGGACTTTGCGAGTTAGAGTTAGAAACGAGAACATTAGCGAAGTGGTAGGGGTAGCATCAATAGAAGAGTAGATGAGAGAATAGATTAAGGTGGTTTGGACATGTGTATCGTAGATTGACTAATGCGGTAGTTAGGAGGATTGATAGGGTTACGGTTGAGGGTAACACTTAAAGTAGTAGACCAAGAATGACATTAGAGGTTGTAGTTTGAAAGGATCTAGGTGTGTGTGTGTGTGTGGGGGGGGGGGGGAGGGATGGGGGTGGTGGGGTGTTGGTTTTGGAATTACACGACTTCTGATTTCTTAACAGCAATGCTATAAGCAAGTATGTGTTCTCGATCACTGATAGCTTAGAAATCGTTGTAATCTGTTTTGCTTTACGTATATACTTATTTCTGTTGTGCAGTTGATTGGAGTTTGAAAGGAAATTTGGTTGCTGTCGCACGAAAGAATACTCTTAGCATCATGTCATTAAAATTGAAGGAAAAAGTCAGTATATCATTGTCGTTCGACTCATGGATTGGTGATTCCAATTTGAATTTTGGCGTAAAAGGTACATTAGTCGACTTGTGTCTTTCTGTAACAATTGATTGTCATTTGTTTGATTTAGACCTCACCTTTCATCTTTCCTCTCACACAAAAACATTAGGGTTGTATAAGCCAACAATGCCTGCACAATGCGTGGGAATTTACGAAAAGTAAAATGGAACAAATTTAAAAACTAGGTGTAAAGATAAAAATAATTTTCTGAACAGATAGTTTGTAGGATTTAGCTCTGGTTTGTGTAGATACAGATATGAGATACGGGTGTACCTAAAACAAAAAGGGATTCAGGTACGGGGTAGAACATGTTTGTTGGAAATTCCTTTCTGAGATATAGATTGAAATGCATATCGCAACAATGGGGAGATATGATTGTATTTTCCTAGGGCAAAATACTTGACTATTGTAGTTTGGCTCCACTTTCTAATATTTAGTATTGTACTATGTGGATCTCAAGAATGGTGAGAAACTATTGTATAGATCTAATGTGAAATAAAAAAACTATTGCAGTTTAGAACCCGTGGTTTTTAATTTTCAGGAGGTCCTACAAAAGCTTCATTTCATTATCTAGACAATCTCTTTATTTCAGGATAGCATGAATGCACCCGATTTCCCCTAGTTTTATTTTTATTTTTGTCGCAAAAACGGATTATGTCCACAAATGTTGTATGCAAGTTTAATTGCCGGAATTGACTTTTACTTATTGAGATAATAAGGATCTCAATAGTACATTGACAACAATAAGCAAACGTAATCCGAACATGTGATGACCTAAGAAGCACGTGTACTGGTACAAGTGCAGGTTCTGCTACAATACAGGTAAGTTGTTACAACGAAACCTAAGATATACTAGGTTTAGGTATGGGTACATGTATTATTGGGGTACAACTATGGTAAATGTATTTTCATAATTTAGAGCAATGTATAACACATAATGATTACACTTGAGATAAAAGAAATAGCTAAAAGACAGGCGATTAAGGATCCACCATCAAACAACAATTTAATGCAAATCCTAAAATGCAAAACAAAGTTAATCTTTATTCTACCATCATGCTAAGCATTGAAAAAAGAAGTCTTATCAACTTATCTGCATCTCTGTATTGGGCACGGCTTGATATATATTGGGTACGATAAAAACCTTAAAAAAAATTCAGTACGTGGTTTGTGTAACTTGTTGGTATTTAGAAGTACCATGTACCCAATATGTTACTGGTACGAGTATGAAAGGACTTTAGAAGTAGCCATGCTTCATAGGTGACGACCGATAGTTACGAATAGCCAAAGCGCGTTGATGGTTCTGAATGGGGTAAAGGACCTATAAGGTACTAACTATTGATTTCCTTTACAGTGTAACTCTGTGTTCTTTCTTGATTTTCATCTTAACACGGATTCAAACAAAACAAATAAATCCTAGGCTTCCCTCCGGAGATTAGTTTAGGGGCAAGGACAATGAGTTCTTGGTTTTGTTTTCACCACCTCAGCGCCAAGTAAGAGTCAACGTTACTTCATTGAATTGGAATCCTTAAGCCTTAAAAAGTTGTGTTGTTATTATGCAAAATCTTTTTAGTGGTCCTTTGATTTATGTTATAGGTTGTATTGTAATCGTGATTGTACTTGTTTCCCTTTGTAATTGTTGATCCATAGCGTGATTTTAGTGCATGGCTTAAAGATTATCTTGTTTGGAAGATGGCTTAATTTTTGTTGGAACTTCTACTAGAACAAATAAATCTCAGTGCTATGTTTATAGGATGAATATTTATGATTCTATCTCTGTGCATGGTGGCATAGTCAGCTCATTGTTTGGCCTAAGTGGTGCACTTCTTTTTCTATACCAGTGGAGAAGACGTCTCGTAGTCGAGTCTTTGTTCTACTATCGTCTCAATTATTGTGTCTCTTATTGAAAAATTAACTGTCTTGTGAAACTAAAACATTTCTCCCATCAGTGGATTCTATCAGGTGGGTACGTCCAGATGCTATAATACTAGGATGCTTTAAATTAACTTCAGATGGAAAGGAGGAAAATTACCTGGTTCAAGTCATCACAAGCAAAGATGGAAAATTCACGGATGTTAGTACATGATCCCTTCAAATTAAGTTTAATGAATGTTTTAACTTGCAAATTAGTATTTATTTTTCTTATTGATTGCCGTAGTGTTACTACTTCTGGCCATGATGTCATTTTGAGTTTGATTTTGCTTTTCGTCTTGGTTTAAATAAGTAATTCTACAAAAGTATTTCCCACGTCATTGAGAATGGCAACTGAGCTGTTGTTCAAAACTTGCTCATAATTAAAATTAGACGATCAAATCAAGTGATGTTTGATGACAATCAGATTGAGGCAAATGCTTAAATTTGATGACAATCAAATCACTTGACAAGATTGCAAATAATTAAGTGTTATTCTGGGTTGCTATTATCCAATTTTTAGCTCTGTCATTTTCTGTGAATATTTCTGCATGTCTATTAATTGCTCGAGATCCTCATTGCGTGATCATCTCTATGAGACTGAGACTAAAGGACTTATCTTTATAGGTTTTAACTTTTAACCTAAGGAGAAACATAAGCATAGCTGAAAATTTGAAAATTTCCTGAGTTTGACATAGAAAGTCATGTTTGATTTGGTGAAAAGTCATTACTAAATACAAGTAGGGCTTGACAAAGGGCTTACCAGTTTCTATTTCCAATTTTGGAGTATACTAATAATCTATGTAGCACGGACACGGATATGGACATGGGACATGGCAATTCTAAAAAAATGGGGATACGGACACGGCGGGGGACATGCTACGTGTATAAATAAATAAATACATATATACATATATTTTTTCTTTTCTTCCACTGTGATGAAGACATGTCCTATCTGAATGTATAAGATTACCATGGTCCAAATAAAGGCATAATTACAATTTAATCCAAATGTTTTTGAATAATTTCATATTAACCCCTCAAAATTAAATATATATATATATATATATATTACATTTTGACCCCTAGCCGTGTCCCCGGCGTGTCCCCAGCCGTGTCCCCCACGTGTCTCCCATAAAAAAATAATAAAAATTATTGGACAAGACATGTGGCATGTCTAATACGTATTTGGGCGTATCCCTGCCGTGTCCCCGTGTCCAATACGTGGACACGGCGCCCTTTTGGAGTGTCGGTGCTACATAGCTAATAATCTTTTTCTGCATATCAATGGTTTGCATGAGGGAAGCTCTTTCAATAAAAACATGGCAATCAAAACAAGGCAACTGAGAGAGATTGGCTTCTTTTTGAAAATTATTGTGTTGACGTGACTGCGTTTATGAACATCCATAATGTTACATTTCTAGTGACTTGCATGTTTGTCTTTGATTTCATTACTGTTTGTGAAAGTGATGCAGCGCAACCTCCTTTTACAAAATTAGTTGCAAGAAGAGATCAAGAACTTGCTTATGTTAATGGTTCTCCCTTTGAAACACAAACACATAGAGAGATAAACTCTCAATTTTCATTAATTCAATCAAAAACAACCAACTTGCCCCAAGGCTTACATCTCAATTTGTAGTAGAGAATTACTAAAATACTAAAAAGGAAATAAAACATATGGAATAAAATCAACCCTAATTCTTCTCGACCAAGCATCCTACAAAATAGGAATGCTAGTCCAAAACAAATTAGGAAAATAAACACTTTTTGGAGCACTCATTCCTAAAATTGAAATTCCCTAACAAAATTACTAAAATCAAAATAAGAAAAACTAGATAATGCTATTTATTAATGCCTTGTTTGTTTTAGTTTTTGAAAGGTATTTTTCAAAAGATTCCCCCTACTTCCAATCATTTCTCTCTCTATCTCTCTCCACTTATTAACCTTACTACTCTCATAATATTTTTTTTTCAAAAACGAAACCAAACAAAGCATAAATTATTTCAATTTTCATTCTGCATCAGAAAGAGATATAGTAAATTTATATCTTTTGGATGCCTCATCTTTTAAGGTAACTTGCAAGGTTAATTAATTCCCTAATTGAAACCGATGTCCTGATCATGAAAGGTAATTGGCCTCATCAACAAAACTCAAGAGTTGCTTGAAAAGTGGTAGCTAGCGGAGAAAATCATTCACGTGGGATTGGAGCTTTTGCAATGAAATGGCATCTGATTCAAAACTCTCTTCTATTAGGACTTTTATTATGAGTCAACCACCTCTTCCCCAAACGGCTTTAAACCCACCCATCCCCCTATTCACACAAGCAGGGAAGGGCATTTACCGCTGACTCGTGGGGGCACAATCCGCTCCAATTCGAATGGAGTGGGGTTTTTCCCGACCCGTTTAATGGAGTGGGGATTGGTATTGGAAAACTAGACCCTAACCCATAAAAACTCGTGCAAACTTGTCCTGAAATCCGGTCCAAACCTGACCCGATTGAGGGGATGGAATGGGGATGGGTTACAGGTTTGGGGGAATGGATTTTGAAAAACCCGACTCGTGCCCAACACACAAGCCCTAGTCCAGCAAACCCTAACAACCACTACATGTAGTCTATTTTTAGGTAAGTTAAATTGGATTAACCAAACCAACTAGAAAAACAAAGTCCAAGGGAATATCCTTGAAAAGGCCAATACAGTCACCGATCCTCACAGGGAAAAACCCTTGAAAACAAAAAAATTGACCAAAAAGCATGGCAAGACTGTATACACAAAAGAGCCAGTAGCTTAACCCAAGACTGTCCAACACAAAATTACAAATCATATCACTAGCTACACTGTATTCTTGAACAAAAAATTTTGATAACCCATTTTGAGAAAAATAACTACCAAGAAATATGGAGCAAGTGCAAAGTAAATTAATCATATTAGCCAAGATCTACACAGTCATTGAATCATGAAAAGCCCTTTAGATTACTGGAATCCATTCCTTTTAAGGTGAGGAAATCTACACGGTGTAACTTTTGAGAAATGTGTGCAAGGCAAACAAGATACCTAAAAAGAACTAGGTAAACAAATAAAAAAAAAAAAACACATATTAACCAAGATCTGTAGATTTTTTTTTGGATAATGTAACAGAGATCATCTAATTAAACGCAAGATCTAATTTTCCTTGTTTGCCTTTTTTAATCAGGGTTCCATTTCTTTTTGAGAAAGTTCAGGTTTCAAACTTCTTATGAAAGACGGATAATGTAACATGAGCACACAACAACATGTTAGGCACATATTGCACCAAAAATTAACTATTCGAAAAAGAAATTAAGCATGTAAATTTGGGTTAGCAAACAGTTGAACGTGAATAAAGAAACACACCAAATATCAAAGATGAGTTTACAGGGTATAGAGCTAAGAAGAATGTAACTGTTATGAAGATCAATGCCCCAAACCCTAGTGGAAGAAAAAACTCCAAAGAAAGATTTCCACCAAATGAGAATGGTTTAGCTCATGGAGTCAAACCTTGATTTAAAAGAAGCAAAAAAGAATGGTTTTTTTACCTTTGAGTGTGGTGGGTTGTTCTCTTCCTGGCTTTAGGTTAGCAAATATGATATCCCCCAAAGGTGTAGGTTTGAATCAAACACGAGGGTAAAGGTGTATGCACAAATTTAGAAGATTCTACACTATATCACTTGAATTGACATAATTGTTTTGGAGCTTTGTGTTATACTATATGCGTAGGAAAAAATCTTGGATAATTATGAGATAAACTCAGAGCCAATTAGCCAAAAAGTGATTTCAGATACCCAAGTTTTATTCACCTCAGCACATGGAAATGAAATAATCAGTTCCTTTGGTCTTTCTTAGGTATAGAAATTATAGGGATGGGGATATCGCTGTTACATTTCCAGACCATACTTTACACTAGTCCCATTTCCTGTAATCTACAGCTTTAAGGAAGTCACATCTTGTATGGGTCTCTGCTAGAGAGAGTATTCTAGGATGAGAGAGTATTCTAGGATGAGCAGACACGTGAGGGAAGTTTTGAGGCATAGTCTCGCATAGTTTGGATACATATTGTGTAATATGCACTATAGCTCACACACTTTGTCGGAGGTGAACCGGTTTCCGACACAGACTCTCTCAAGATAAGTGTCCGACACTCAAATCCAAGGTGTCCTTTTTTTTTTTTTCTCAACATTTTTCACTTGGACAATTTTGGGACACTCTTAAAATGCTCTGGACACTCTTGAATGTCTAGTGGCATCCAATTATTCAGTGGCATAACCTTGTGTGCTTGATTTCATTAATGGGTTATGCAAGAAAGACAAGCTTTGGGACTGTTCCTAGGGCTTGGAGCGACACCCTTGAATAGGTATAATAGGTTTTATGAGTTTGTTCGGGTGTTAGGATAGAGTGGTTGGAGGAGGGTTTCACTTCGATTTATGAGGTTTCTGAAATTTTGATGACAACAGTTAGCAGTATGAAATTAAAAGGTATACATTTACTCTTCCATTAGCTAGAATATTTGCAATCATAACAATTCTGTTGATCATGTGAAATCTTTCTTGTAGACTTCTTCCAAGCCAATTGTGCTATCATTCAGTGATGTGTTTGAAGCTTTTGTTGATGATATTGTGCCGTTTGGAAGTGGACCATACATGTCCATGAGCTATTTAAGTAGATGGTATGCAAACTGTTTCTTTCATGTTTTACCCGTCGTTGTTTGAAATACTTAATGGTTGATTCTTTCTTGGGATGCATGTTGGTGCTTTGTTCAGTTGATACGTTAAAAACTAGGGACTTTATGATGATGGGTGTCCATACATTATTAATTGATTCAAGCATGCTTCGACTAATGATATCCTTCATTGGTTTTGTTTTTGAGTTAGTTAAAATATTGTATATGAACTACTTGGGTAGGGGTGAGTATGCCAAACTGTAAATAATTACATTACAAAATCTTAATAACTTTTTGATTCACCGATGTAAATGTTAAAAGTGATAATTGTTTAACAAATAGCATCCACAACTATTGCTATCAACTGGTAGACAAGGGGATTTATGTGATAAGTCTCTCGTCAAGAGAAAAACTATGGGCACAACCCAAACAAGACAGAGCTTTTTAGTCCCAATCACCTGACGTCGGCTACATAAATCCATTTTTTCCATTGTGTTTGTCAAGGGCATTGTGTTCTGTAGTATCCAAAAAATCTTCTCAAACTACTGCTCTAAAGTCAATTTTGGTCTTCCACTGGCCTTCGTACTGCCATCTACCGTAACCATAATCACTCCTCCTTACTTATGCTACCCCTACCATTTTGAGAAGGTTTTGTTTTGAATTCTATCTCATGAAGGCTAAATTACACTGGTTAATAGGTCCATAGTGAGAGATGGTGGATGCAGCACTTAGGAAAAAGAACAACATTAGTCTGGTTTAGATCTTTGACGTTGTACCCCCAATCGAAGAAGCTTTTAACAGCTCTGCACATATGTTTCCACAGCCTAATGCCTACTTCCTAGATCCAAGCCCTACCTTTCCGATTTTAGCATCACCTAGTGGGCTCAAAACACATCATTCATCTTAAAGGTGACACTTACACTGAGAGGGCTAGCTCCATATTACTAGCACCATTTGCATTATAGAGATTTTGAGAATTGTCTTGCAGTGTTCCCATTTGATCCATTTATCCTGTCAGAATATATCCGACTCGAAATCAGGGACATCATGGAAGTAACAAGAACAATAATTAAGAGATTATTGTACCCAAACCAACATAGAGTCCCAACTATGTTGGACTAACTGTTAAAAGTTAAAATATTACAAGTAAAACAAGGCAGGGGCGCCTACAGAATTTTACTTCAACGGTGATAAAAATGTATAAATTTTTTTTGCATAAAAAATAAAGATAAAGATATTTATGTTGGTTGAAATTTATCGGGCCTACTTAACTTAATTTTGTTAAGCTATACTGTATTATCTACTGACTCACAAACTTAAGTGACTTTTAATTTACTCTGACTTTATACTAATGATTTAGCACAGACAATATTAGAAAAATCAAATTATATGCCAAAAAAGTGTAAAATTTTGGTGCATTTTTTTGAATCCAGAGGGTTTGCTTGAACCCCCTAAACCATGGTGGAGTGGCCCTGAGTCAAAAGGCTAAGCAAACTCGAAGTCTGATTACAATTTCAGAGTGGGGAAAAAATATAAAACTTAAGCGCACAAAATCCGCCAAGTCACCAACTATATCCTAATCTAGCCATGGCTCTATGCCTCCTCAAAAGTAAACTCAGGAGGTTCGGTTGCAATGTAGGTCGGCCTAGTAAATAAAGTCTCCCTTCATTATTCGAGTCTCCTTTCTTGCTTTCTCATCATCCATGCACGTCTCGTCTATGCTGGTACTGAGGTCACCACATGGCCGATCTTTTCCACCTGGCCCATTAATGCATGCCCTGCACAACAAGGAGCACTATCCTTGGGTGATTGTATATGAGTAGTCCCTTATGCCAGATTTGATATGTGGCAGAATTGTTGGAGTGTGTTAGCTTGTACACACTACACCGCTTTATAGCCTTTTTGGTCAATGTGGCGCGTTGGCAGCAGGTGCGTTGTTTGATTTGGGGAGTGGTACTCATGCACCTGTGTAGATGGCTCTGCGGTTTAAGGGTGAGATTGCCTCTTCTTCAGCAGCGCCACTTTTGTCCTCCATTAGGTCAATCTGCTCACACAAGTACTCTTTGGACAGACCCAAACTTCAAGGCATAGACGTTCTCATATCTGGTCCATACCCTCCATCACCCAAAACTGGAGGAGCATATTTGCACGTGCCTTATCATGGCCAATGATTCGAATATTCTCTTGTTCTTAACATCCATCCATTTACCTCAACTTACTACCCATCATTGGCCATTTGCAAAAGAATCCGTTCAACAAAGGCTTAATAATATCTACTGGGACCTTGATTCTTGGCAATAACGATTTAGAATCCTCCCTTTTTTTCTATAGCTTCAACCCAAGTAGGTTTACCTTAACGGCGTTTGTTCTTGTCATGATTGATAGGGAGTCCATAGACCATGCACCTAAACCATAAAAAAGGTCATGAAAACAACTATTTATTCTATAAACGTGATCCTTGTCTTCCACAATAAGGAAATGGCATAGAAACACGTTACCAACCCAACGGGAAATCAAAAACCAATCTTTAAAATATTCAAAACAATCCCATTTGTCATGGGTCCTTTGCGGGATTACCTTCACAATAAGACAACTTCGAATGTGTCTTCGGATTCACCAGGTGTTTCTTGCAAATCTATGGCTCTCTCAGCCAATTCCGACATAGATATCCGAGGGCTTAGTCACATAATCCTTCAAAACAGCCTTCGCTCCCACTCTCAATCCTTGCTCTTCAAAACAGCCTTCGCTCCCACTCTCAATCCTTGCTCTGTGCTAGCGCTGTCAATCCTTGCACTCACGAATTTTAGTTGTGTGGGAGGTTTTTGTAAGACGCTTTCACACCTATGCTCGCGCTCTCACACCGGCTCACGCATTATGTGATTTAAGGGATGTTAAATCATCCAACTCGAAACCAATTGGTAACGAGAGGAGAGGCCACCAAAGCTCATGTACTAGTTTTGGAGGAGATAATTAACCGATGTGGGACAAACTCCAATGAGAGACGAAGAGGCAAAATCAAAAGTTGAAAAATGGTGGTAACTAGGTCAAGAAAGAACTTAGACAAATAGGGAGGTTTTCTCTGATTTTAGCAAAGAAGGAAGGGGGAATTATGGATGTAGGGTGAAAGAATCAGAACTGACTTCGGTTACATGTGGAGATAAGGGAAAGGGTGAAGGCAAAGGGAGATAGATACGAGCAAGGACGATAGAAGGGTTTTATTTGGGGGGTGGGGTGTATGAAAGGAAAGACGGCCAGAGCTATGGAGACTTGGGTCTGAACATGGTGATATTGCGGCATGGGATGAAGGGTGGAGGTCTACTAGTTTTGAGGCCCAGGGGAAACATCCGTTCACACTGAGAGATAGAAGCTTTCATCCTATAGGTGGAAAGTTGCTCAATTATATCCTTATTTGCAATCTCATATTTTATACAAGAGGCCACTGGTCAAACCATCGTACATTCCATGTTAAATAATGATAATTAAAATCTTATTGACCATAATTAGTTATTCACTCGTTTTTGTCTTCCCAAAAGATTCTTCTATAAGTCTAGAACTAACAACTTCAGCTCAAGATTCTTTTCTGCTTGCATCAATTTTGTCAAACATGGATTCATATATATTCATTGCATCTTCGATTGCTGTCCCTGTGGACTCTGATCAGACTCTCGGGATCATTTTCTCTTGTTTACTTTTTCCTATATTTTAGCTTGTGTACTATTTGTTTTGTGATACATGTGGTTTTTTTTGGCGGTGTAGCTATTTTTTATCCTGCAATGCAAGTTGATTTTGGACTTGGAGCAAGTACTTGTGATACTTAACCTGTTCAATCTGCACAGATGGTACCTACCTAATGCACTGTGTTTTCACATACAGTGAGCTTGCCATTACTGCTAACCGAAAGAGTACAGATCAGCACATTGTATTGTTCGGTTGGTCACTGGATGATAGAAAGGAAGCTGCAGTTATTGATATTGTGAGAGACACCCTGTGTCCAAAGATTGCCCTTCAAGGTATTAAAACCTATTATTATATTGGTCATCTAGAAAGCTGAGTATGTTGGTTGATGCTTCTTTTTCAAAAGATATTCTCAATATTCATTGATGCTGTCAGGAATATAGTTTTTCAAATTCAGATTGTGTACAGGCTTATGGCACGCACAGTCAGTTAAACCTTCTACCTTTCCAAGATGTCCTGATCATCTTCTGTTCATTGTATGGTTTTTTTTAAACATTATTTCGTGTTAGTTTGGTCATGATTATTTACAACAGCTCCATTGAAGGGTAACTCCTGCCTCTTGCGAAACAGGAGTTGCTTCGATTGGAATTGTATTTAGCATGGTTCTTGATTCTTAAAGACGACACAATAAAATAGAAAGATTCCAAGAATGATATCTTTTGGCTGCTCAACATCATTATGGCCTTTTCTGCCCCTTTTCTATATTATAGGAAGGAAAAAACCTAGATATATTAGCTTTTAGGGAATTTTGAAAGGTTGAATGACAGTCGGAGAAAGAGCATTTAAGGATTGATGCCTTTTACTTGGGAGTAGCTTTTCTCCGTGGGTGGGTGCCTGGTTGTAATAAAGGTGCTCTCTAGCCTACCAACATGCTTTATCTGTTCACCAAGCTAATTGAAGGGGCGAGGAGTGTGGCCTTCGAAAGCCCCTCCAGGTTATAATTTTGTTTGGGAATATCTATGGATGTGAAGACCCTTGTGATGGATGATCTCCATGTTTTAGGGCACATTACCACTAATAGGTGTAACATACGTGAGAAGGCAGTTGAGTTGATGGATGAGTTTCTTTGTTATTTCGTTGAGACATATTTTTTCGTCCATGTATGGAGTTACTTTGCGTATCTCCAGAGGGCTGACTAAACTCAGTAGTTGATGGAAGGCTGGAGTTGGCCAGAGGAGGAGGACATGGAATCTGGTTATTTTTGCTTTAAATGGTTGATTTGCGCTTAAGGAATTTTTGGCTGTTTAAACAAGTGGAGGAGCTTATTGACAAGTGAATAGCTAGTTTCCCCTCCTCTCCCCCCATTCCCCCCCCCCCCCCCCCCCCCCCCCCCCCCCCCCCGTAGTGGTTAAGGACTATGTAGCACCGACCCTCCAAAAGGGCGCTGTGTCCCCGTGTCCAACACGGGGACACAGCGGGAACACGCCCAAATACGTATTGGACATGCCACGTGGCGTGTCCATTAATTTTTATTATTTTTTGATGGGGACACGGTTGGGACACGCCGGGGACATGGCTACAAAATGTAATATATATATATATATATATATATAATTTTGAGGGGTTAATATGCAATTATTCAAAAATACTTGGGTTAAACTGTAATTATGTCTTTATTTGGACCATGGTAATCTTATACATTCATATAGGACATGTCTTCATCAACAGTGGAAGAAAAGAAAAAATATATGTATATATGTATTTATATATATATTTATTTATTTATACACGTGGCGTGTCTCCCGCCGTGTCCGTATCCCCATTTTTTTTAGAATTGCTGTGTCCCGTATCCGTGTCCGTATCCGTGTCTGTGCTACATAGGTTGAGGATGGACACGGTTTACACGGTTCTGATCTCATTCTATAGGCTAGCAATTGTTTGCCTGATTATTATGTATTCCAGTTTCATTAAGGTTATCCATCTGGTAAGTTATTTCATGTCAGATGATTCTGCCACACAAAGGTATCTCTGATGCACATCAACTATCAAAACTGCAAAATGCTTGTCTGACGGGATTCCTCTTTACACTAATGACGACTTGTTTTCTGTTATTTTGCTGCTAAGTAGTTTCATTGATTACATCTCTCTGGACCATTGCTTTAATTTTGTTAGTTCATGTTTTCCTACAACACCCACCTTCTTTTTCAGGAAATGGTGACGATAATATTGTCCTGGGACTCTGCGTGGACAGGATTTCTCAGAATGAGAAAATTGAAGTCCAGCTTGGAGCTGAATATAAGGAACTTTCACCTTTTTGCATTCTTCTGTGTCTTTCTTTAGACGGAAAGCTTTTTATGTACCAAGTTGCCAGGTACTCCATGAGATTGTGTATATTCTCTGTCTGCCTCTAATTCTTCTTCATAGCCTCTGCTGGCCTCTGATTTTTGTAATGCAAGTCTAAAAATCTTTTTCATGGTATGACCTGCGTTTGTACGATCTCTGATGTAGTGAATCAATTTCTTCTATAGTGTCGCAGGACCTTCAGTTCCACCTGACAACGTCTCTCTGCTTTCTGATGAGGAAGATGATACTCCTACATTGGTATCTTCGGAAGATGGAAAGCCTAGTACTTCTGGTGGTTTGGTTTCCAAGAGTGTGCAAGTGGGTTTGCGTTTTCAATCTCAGGGAGTAGACAAGAAGGAACTTCTCATCAAAGAAGGTAATGGGATTCCTGTGACAAATGCACCAATGCGTCCAGTGAATTCAGAGAGACTTGAAATCCTCGGGCAGCAGAAGTTTCTTGTAACTAAGGTAGACCAAGATAAAGATGGTCAACAATCTCTGCTTTCTGCTTCGCAAGGTCCATATTTTCGACATTTGTCTCCGAAGTCCTCTTGTTTGGAGGAACCTGGGCCTGTGGTTATAGATTTCAGCAAGGTAGAAACTAAAAAGCTTCCTGAAGGTGGATCCAGTCTTGTTTCTTTTCCAGGAAAATTTTCATCTAATGTGTCCAGCCAGTCCATTTCCACAACTCTTCCCAGAGCTTTTGACTTAGGTAAGGAGTTGCCTGAAAATCTTGAATCAGCTAGCCTAAAGGGTGCTCCATCAAGTCCAACATCGAATGCAAAACATACTTTTCCTGTAACCTCTGATGGAGGGTTTTCGTTTGTTCCTCCAGGTTCTATTCAGAGTAATCGATCTGACACCTCCAGAACAAATTCGAGTGATGCACATTTTCCTGGAGTACCACTTGGAAACTTTTCCCATGCAAAACAAGCTGCTGGCTCATCTATGGCGTTCTCTTCTTCTGGAAAAACATTGTATAGTGGTGGACAGAGTGCTTCAACTGGGCCAGTAATTGCCCATCCACTGCCTGCCATTCGTAGCTCAGTATCGTCATCCCAACAGAATTTTGCACCGGTGAACTCTTCCAAAGAGAATTACAGAGCTGCCTCCCCGACAAGGCTGCTGAATACTGAGCCTCAGCTGTCAAAACAATTTGGCAATGTAGGAGAATTGTTTTCTGTTTTTCATTTTGAAGAGCATGTATTTTCCTGGTGTCACCATGTGTTGTTTTTGGTCTTTTTCCTATTTTCAGCTCTATTGAGTTTTGTCTACTTTGTTCTTTTCTGGCTCAGTGCTTCTGTGCTCCTGCAAGAGTCATGAATTTCCGAGATGACTCCTGTAGAGTTGAGGGGCCTACAAGGTTACACGAACCCTGATTTGTAAGAAAACAGGAGGCTCATTCCTAGGGCAACCCAGGCTGCAAGCATGACAACATGGCTTTGAGACTGTGCAAGGTCTAAGTCCACCTATCCTAGCAATCTCGACTAGGAGACTGGAAATGGCCTCTAATTTAAAAGCATGGGTGTATTTTGTTTAGAGACTTTCATTGGAAGTTGTCAATATAGCTAAGTAGCAGCGTTATTAGGTTGAATAACCAGCCTAAAGAACTCTGTAGTGGCGATGAGTATGTTCCAAGCAGTGGAACCATGGCATCGGTTGTTGCACATATATTTTTCTTAGAATACGGTCGTCCTAACATAGCCTGAAAAACTTGTCAAAAATTTGAATGTTTGGAACTTGTGGAAAGATGTAGAAAGAAAGGGAATTTTTTTAAAAATTTCCTTCCCTTGTTTGGTTCTAAAAAAAGGGGAAAATTCCAATTCCAAGTTCAACTTTTCTCTCACTTTCTATCTCATTTCTCCCATAATCATTTTCTCTTATTTTCTTTCCCTAAGTTCCAAACAGAGCCTAAAGGCATACTTTAGCGGCCATAGATGTATTATGTGAATGTTTCTATTTTTGTTGTTCTGATTATCGAACATTTTTCAGGTTGATGAAATGATCAAAGAACTCGAAACCCTTTTGGAATGTATAGAAGGACCGGGTGGTTTCAGGGATGCCTGCACTGTTCACTACGAAAGCTCTGTTTTAGAGCTAGAGGAAGGTATAGAGACACTTTTCAACAGTTGCAGAGTGTGGAAGGTTAGTTCTTTGGATCACTTTTTTGTATCTTTTCATCTGTTTGGATAGACTAGGTCCTTGTAGCTGTTCGTGGTTAGGCATTCTACCTTTCTTTGTGCTGTCAAATTCTGATTTGTAATACTTATACTGGCATCCTACTCTCTCTCTCCTAGAAATGAAATTCCATTAAAGTGGAAAACAAAACACTAATAGGAGGCTTGTTGCAAACTCCACCAAATTGTAATTCTTTTTAGTAAGTGGACTCAATTGGCTCCCCTTGGAAGTATCAAAATTGTATCCTTTTACTTATGTAATATCGGCTCATCCTTAATACGAGAAGGTTGAGGTGATCAATGGTGTCTCCCATCTAGTGAAATTGTCCTTTTGATGTTTTTTCCTGCTTGTGTATTGTTTGACTCAGTCCTTCAACAAAAGGGCGCGGTCACTTTATTCGTCGGAAGCCACAATTACGAAATGTTTGATAATCCAAATTCTCCTCGCTTTCATATTGAGAAAGATTTTGTGTTTCTTTAAGGTAGGGTTTCGTAAGTAGAAGTTGGCTTCATGGATCGTGGCTAATGAAATATTTGGAGCCAAGTTGCAATGGTAGTCCTTAATGGTGTGTGAGTGTGATGTGTAGGAGGAAACAGAGATGGTTCATCATTCATTTTTTCATTGTTAGCTTATACTTTTTAGAGCATCAGTTATTTCAATTGGCAAACATTTGTTCGGTGGTTCTGGCTTATTGTTCCCAATGTTTGTGGCTCACTTTCGGGGATTGGATTGCAACAAGGCAGTGAAAAGGGAGTGAGATTTTATTTTGATTCACCTTTGGTGGTTAGTGTAATGCTTGGATTTCTTTTTGGATAAGATGGAGGAGGTCAACTCTCAATGGAATAGAGTTTTCTATTTATCATCTTCCATTTCTGGAGATTGGAAGGGGGTGGGTGGGTGGGGTGGGGTTGTATTGTAAATGTAGTTAGGGGTTTTGTTTACTTTTTTTATTCTCATCTTTGGAGGTCTTCCTGTCCTTTGTTTAGTGTTCCTATCAACCAAATCTGAAATTACCAACTAACTGGATTTCTGTCTCGAGGTAAGCTCTTGAGATTTGCAGAATTAATTGTGTCGTAACCTGTAACCAAATGCTGACAAAATCTGCTTGAACTGTCTATTATGGACTTCATGGGAACAAATTTATTTTTATTTACTCTGTTGTCTACTAGCTCTTTATGTCTGTCCTCATCATGTGTGCTATCCCCTGTATTTCTCGTTGTACGTAATGTTTAATGTTTTGTGTAAACCAATATCCTAGCAATTACATACTTCTGTGTCACACACACACAGACACAAAAAAACATTTATGTAAATGTATTCATGTAGCTCTGGACTATTTACATTTGATTCTCTATATCTTGAGTTTGTAGAGCATAATGGATGAGCGGCTGGGGAAGATCCAACTTATTGTTGATAACACCGTGCAAGGTACTTTCTCAGTTACTACAATGTTCTTATACAATACGAAGGCAAGGCTGACTTGTTTTTAACTACTTTGAAAACATTAAGACTTATCTTCACAAATAAAAGAGAGTGGGCAGGTCCAATTTAAAACAACGAAATTATCAAAGGCGCACTCTACCACTGAGCTAAATAGCCCATCTTGCGAGCCTCCCACGTCCTCTCTTAGTTTGCTTTGGTGTACGACTAATTTTTCCTCAAATCCATCCTTTAGTTTCTTATTTTCGTAATTTGGATCAGTGATGACTTTTGCTGCAAGCGCCACTTGGTTACATACATGAAGTGCATTTGGTTGCATATGAGCTTGGATGTTTTGTCCTCTCTTAGGGTTGCTTCTTAAAATTTTAAGTGTCTGCAACCAAAAGCTTTTATGTATATTTAAGATATTTTGAGTTCAAGACATTATTATAGGCGGAGAGACATATGCATGTAATTGTAGTTGCATTTCGGCCACAGTAGTGAAGGCATTTCTTAGCTGCCAAATCAGCAGACACTAAATGACCAGATATCATTTGGTGTTAGTAAGTTTATGAGTTCGGTCATGCAATTGTTTAAGTTGGGTAATATGTTTTTGAGTCACCATATGATCTTGTGATTGGTTTCCAGTTTTAGCAAGGAAATTTTATATGGAAGGCATTGTCAAGCAAGCTACTGATGGGCAATATTTGGATCTTTGGAATCGCCAGAAGTTGAGTTCTGAACTAGAGCTGAAGCAGCAGCATATATCAAAAGTAAATCAGGTTGACCATCAGTTACATTCTACTGGTTAGTGGTTACGGAATTTGCTGAATTATGATTCAATGCGTCATCACACTATCCCTCTCCTCCCCCCTGTTCCAGGAACTGACTAACCAACTGATTGAATTGGAAAGGCATTTGAATACTCTCGAGCTTAATAAATTTGGTGAAAATGATGGCATTCAAATGAGTCAAAGAACTTTTCCTGGAAGATATGGGCCTTCGAGGTATGGAAATTATAACAAGTGCCTGTTATTTGTTACACATACTATTCATTTTAGTTTGACAAGCTGACATGAGAACTTTCCTCTTTGACTGCTAAGTGATAAGTAGTTGGGCTTTCTTTGTATCATGTTTGGTGCAATAAGCCCATGTGGGAACCTATTGTGCGACAGATGTGCCATTAGTTCTGTTTAAGTTAACTTACAAAGGCTAGTGCAATTATGACTTCATCTAATCATAAAGGATTCCCTTGCAGAAATGTCCAGTCCTTGCGTAGTTTATGTAATACAATGACTTCACAATTAGCTGCTGCAGAGCAACTTTCTGAATGTCTCACAAAACAGATGGCTGTGTTGAGTATTGAGCCACCTTCTGGGAAAACACAAAATGTGAGAAGAGACTTGTTTGAAGAAATTGGGATCCCTTACAACAGTGCCTCATTTAGCTCTCCAGATGGAAAAGTAGCTGGTGATACCCACTCAAACAAAAGACTCTTAACTTCTTCATGCTCTGATGCTGGTAAAGGCCAGTCCAGGAGAAATCAACCGAGTGCTACAAGGGGTTCTGAATCAGAGACCGCAAGGAGGAGGCGTGATTCCCTCGACCGGGTAACATTTCTTGAAATGCTTCTGTCATTTTGTAGACATTTCATAAGTGGATCTCGGCATCCTTTGTACTCATTATGAAGTAAAAAGCTAGGGTGTTTTTCCAGTGAATTGTGTTTGCATTTGCTTACTCTGATTGTACTTTGGTTGTGTGTTACAAACATCTAGTGTGACCGAGACCAAGTGCAGCTTGGTGCCAGTGAGAGGAAGAAAATTTGGTGTTCGCTAAAATCTAGAGCCTTGTGACAACCGCTGTAGAAAACATGTTTCGTAAGAAAAATATACAAAACAAAAACTTACAACATCAAAATCTACTTGAAAGATGTTGAAATAGGAGATCAATAGACGTAATCAAACGATTCAAACCCCTTGCCCAAATCCACGTATCATCTTTGGTGATGTTGAGGAGCAATTGAGATATCTTCACTCTCTCATCTATTTTGAAGTGGTGTCAGGGTCAAAGGTTGTTATAATGAACTAATCTTGTGGTACAAGGTCAGGGTGTTGAGGGGCTAGTATATGTTCAGGGTTTTGAACGGTATCCCTTTCTTATAGTTTGTCTGGGGCCCTTCCTTTATGGGTCTTCTTTCAAGGTCACTTCCATTTGCGATGGTGTTATGGTGAGGTTTTTGAGGAGGTTGGCCAGTGAGGGAGGCACTGTCTCTCATAAGGTGGTTAACTTATCCTCTCTAAAAGTACTATTTCTAGTTTCCTGGCCTATGTCATGTCTCTTTCAGTTATTCGAGCAGGGTAGCTGACAGATTAGAGAGAATAAAGAGACTTTTTCCGTAGAAAATAGTTGGTTGATTGGAACATAGTGTGTGGAACTAGGAAAGTTGGTTCATGGATTGGTCAGTCGCCATTTTGTGGTGTCCTGTCGAATTGAAGTTGTTATTGAGGTTGTGTTGCGCCATGGATACCCTGCAAACGCGCACCCCTCAAATAAACAAAGATAAAACAATTTTTACATGGTTCGGCAATTACTTACTTCTGTGGAGAAGAAATTGCATTGGTTTTTTCATATAACCTTAATATCAATGGAGCCAACCCATTTGTGTGTGTGTGTGGGGATCCCCCCGCCCCAACCCCCCCCCTCTCTCTCTCCCTACACACACGGTCACGCCCAAAGGAAAAAGAAACCTTCTGTGCCGTTTTCCTTTCCTTCGTAAAAGCAGGGCCAGACAAGGCGAATATTTGGAACTTACACTCCTAAATCCTTCACTTACTTTCAGAACCTTACAATTTGAACAGTGTACATGCCTGAATAGGACTATAGAATGAATAATTGATGACCACCAATCTGATCATTGTTTACTGTGAAGCTTTTGCACCAGGTAATCTGGAAAGTTTACTAACCCAGTCCTTGGTCACTCTTAGAATGTAGCACTTGTGCTGGCTTGGGAGTACTTAAATGAACAGTGCAGAGTCGAAGAGCCTTAGCTTTGCACGTAAGATGTCCAATGATGAAGAACTTGACTCTTGGCGATTAAAATGAATTGTTGCTCTTGTACTACTTGATTTTGAGACCATCTTCAATGCCTGCAACAAAAGTTCCAACAAGACAAGTAAATTGGGGAAAGCTCACTTTTAAATGACCACAAAAAGAAAATTCATGATCCAATTATTGCAGCTTTCTCGCGTGAGGTTCTCATTTCATAGGTTTTTTTTTTTCTGAGAGGGCAATTACACATCACCATCCGTGCACTTTTTAATGAGAAAATGCTCTTTTCATCTTGAGATGAGAATTTAATGCAATGCTGTTGGAGGAAAAGTTGCATTGTTTCTATTCTTCGTTATGTGATTTCATTATCTTAAATATAATAAATGGTGGAGGTAAATTACGTACATGTCCATGTTTATGTGTGATCTTTTCTTGTTGCCATTTGCTTTGGATGTCTTTTCCCAGGGCTGAGAAATGTATATTTTGCTTTCTACGCAGAGCTGGGCTAGTTTTGAACCTCCAAAAACAACAGTAAAAAGAGTTCTCTTGCATGAAGACCGTGCCAAGGCAAGCGCAGATAGATCCGACTTGTTGGATAAGAAACATGTTAAGTCCCAAATGCGGGAAGGATCAGCAGTTGCTCGTGCAGAGCTCTATACCACCACCTCAACTCTCTTTTATCCTTCTGAGGGAGAAGGTAAGCCACAACTTGAGTGAACGAAGTAAGTTGCTAAATGCACTAACTTTTCAAGGCAAACAGGTGAGAAACTGCTGTTGATAGTTTTTCATTTTATTTGTGTAGGAATTCAGGGTAGACCAACAAAACAAGCCTCCGTGTTCTCATCACATTCTGCACCCATATCCTCAATTATTGCCAAACAAAATAATGTAAGGGGGAGTTTCAATCCAACTGCCAACCTATCAAGCAATGGGGAAACTCTAATTGAGAAGCCTGCCCTTACTGTCAACAATTCCGAGAGGTCCCAGGTGGAACTACATCAAACACCATCAGTTTCCAAGAGGTTACATGGGCAGACACTTTCCTTGCAGAAGAAACCCAGTGAAATGTCAGATTCGAATGAAGAAGACACCTATCTTGTGAAGTCTACATTTGAGAGCAGGAACCATCATCCTAGCATCACCAAAAGCTCTTTTATGAATATGAAATCTGGGAAAGGTTTTGAATCACCATTTCATTATTCACCAGCTCCCAACTTGAATGCAGAAGTTTTCCATTCTGATACTGCAGCAAGTAAAAGCCATTCTGGTAGCTTAACATCACCATCTCCTATGCTTTCAACTTCCAGTAGTCCATCATCTGCACCGGTCCTTTCATCATTACTGTTCCCATCTTCTTTACCGGATCCAACTGAAAAAACCTCATCATTACCCATCTCAATTGGAAGATCATCTACTAGTTCCAAACCCGGTACATATGGTAGTCAGACTGCCTTGCTTTCCCAATCATCGAGCTCTTCCTCTTCATTTCTTTCTTCTGTCTCCTCTTATCAAGTTCCTGAAAAAGCAGTGCCCTCAGCTATCCCCATTCCTTCTATGAACTTTGAAACTGAGTCTCCCAAGAGAGAGCAACAGCATCCTATACCTAAGCTTACCTCCACAACAGAAGAGAGTTCTACAGTTCATAGTTCATCTCCAAAGAATGAGACTGGATTTACTTTGAAGCTCGAGTCTTCATTGCCATTCAGGCCTGGAGGTGAACCTTCCGCTAATTTGCAATCTGTGAGTAAGCCGAGTTTTGATGGCATGGCAAATCACACAATGAATTCTAAACCCGGACTGTCATTCACAACAGACATGTCTGCAGCACTTCTATCAATGTCTGGGAGTGCCAGTGGTGGAAAAAGTGAAAGTGCAAACGTCGCGGTCACCCAGGAGGATGAGATGGATGAGGAAGCTCCTGAGACAAGTCAGACAAATGAACTCACTTTAGGAAGCCTTGGTAGTTTTGGGATTGGTTCATCCCCAAATCCCACTCCTGGCAAGCCAAATCCATTTGGCGGGGCATTTGGTAGTGTGGTGTCAACTCCAGCTAGCTCGCCATTTAGTATGACTATTCCTACAGGAGAGCTGTTTCGACCTGCATCCTTCAGCTTTCAATCTCCACAACCTTTCCAACCATCCCAGCTAACAAACTTTGGTACACTCTCCGGTGGGTTGAGTACGGGAACCACTCCTCAGATCTCTGCTGCAGGAAGTGGATTTGGGCAGCTTGCACAGCTTGGATCAGGGCAGCAAGCTTTAGGATCAGTTCTTGGTGCATTTGGACAGTCAAGACAGCTTGGCGGTGTTGGACCTGGTACAAGTCCCTCTTCCGCTAGCGGTTTCAGTGGTGGTTTGATCAGCTCACCTTCCACCGGTGGCTTTGCAATATCTTCAACTGGTGGTGGGTTTGCTGGTGCTGCGTCACCTGGAGGTGGATTTGCTGCTGCTGCCTCAGCTGGTGGCGGGTTCGGTGGCATTACTGCAGCTGGAGGGGGATTTGCTGCCCCTGCCTCAGCTGGTGGTGGTTTTGCAGGAGCTGCTTCTGGCAGTGGATTCCCCAGTTCAGGTAGAGCAACTTTTCTTCCCACTTCTTTTGCTGCACATAACAAATGACGCTTATATTTTTGCCTCACATTGGCTTTTACTCGTTATATTGAAGGTGGTGGATTTGGAGCCTTCAACAGCCAGCAAGGAAGTGGTGGCTTCTCTGCATTTGGTAGCAGTGCAGGAGGGACTGGAAGACCCCCATCTCCACTTTTCACACAGATGAGAAAATAGTTGTCGGAGTCCAAACCAAAAGCTGAGATAAGAGATGCTGCTATTAATTAGTTTGATTATATGTACGAATCACTTTCTAATGAATTGACCTTCTACATATGCAATTGACCACCTACATATACGAGGAAGGTAATGAAAATAGAAACCAGGTAGCTTTTCTTGCTTTTTATCACTTAGGAGCTGGAGCCTCCTTTCGAATCAGGATGTGAAACCAAACTCTTATCTTTTTGCGGTGAAGACCCCAGAATTGCTTGTTAGCATTTGGTAAGCAGACTTCAAATCACCTTATTGTCTTATTTTACCATCTGTATTTAAGGGTCACGATGACCATGTTGTTGCAACCATGTATAAATGGTGAAACCTTCTATGGAGGAACTCGAGATAAAGGCTGAAATTGCCTTGAACACGTGGACTCCTTCAAAACAGTAGGTGACTAATTCATTGTTTGAAGCTGTAAAAGAGCAGTAAAATTAGTGTAGTTCATGGTTTATGGCTTTCTTGCCAAGTTATTGTTCTTGTTTTCTTTATTTTCCTACGGTAAGGTTCAACATATCCTTCTCCCATGTAAATGCAGAGTTATTATTCTCTTTTATTTTCCTACCTTAAGGTTCAACTCAGCCCTCTCTCATGTGAATTCCACTCATATAGAATTTGCTCAAAACACTCTAAACGCGTAATTTGTTTTACCATGTGTGCTCTTCCTTAAAGGTAAAGCATATTTTGAGGGTGTCTACTGTTAGAAAAGAAAATTCCTTGTGCATTGCCATGATCACATTTACGTACCGCATTTTGAATGCCATCTTTGTGCATCAAACATATTGGTTGAATGGACTCCACATTTCAAAACTCCACCAATGCATTAACACAACACAACACAAGATGCTACCACAATATGGTACTCAAAATCCATAACATAGATGCTACCACAATATGGTACTCAAAATCTAGTCATTCAAAAATTAGTGAATCAGATCATGTACACAAGAATAGGTATATGGTATCTGTTAGGTAAAATACAGAGGAAAACCCACAAAAATCCTCTGCACGAGCATAGCAAAAGGCAAAGGAAAAATACCTTTGCTTCAATTGCTCGGTACTTTTACCGAGATATTGTTCACTGCCATCCTTTATTTTATTGTTCTCTCTCTCTCTCTCTCTCTCTCTCTCTCTCTGGAGCAGCAAAACGAGGACAACGATTTTGATGAGGACGAAGATCGACGAGCGCCTTAGTTTTTCCGTTGGCTAGCGGCAAAGTTTTCTTGATGAGCAGCAGAAATAGCCGGAGTTGGCAGAGATCAATGCTTGCTCGTTGGCTTCTTCGGGCAAAGTTTTTCGATCGGCTTCATCTGATTTTGTACAATTCAAAATCGAAAGATTTGGGGTCAACCTGTAGGTTTGAGTTTAATTTGTGGATTTTGGGGTCAATTTGTGGTATTGAGTTCAAAATCAGAGTTTTTTTTCTATCGGTTTCTTCGCCGGACAATTTCTGGTTTAATTCTTGAATCTTATGTGGATGAAGAGATTGTGTGTGAGAGAGGGAGAGATGAATGGATAATGTTTTATAGTATTTTATAAGAATAGAGATGATACTAGAGAGGATTGGTATAGGATTGAGAAAAATTTGATTAGGTAAAATAAAAAAAAGTGAGATTTGGGTAGCTAAAATACAGATTCGTTGATGTACATGCTCTCTGATTCCTGCCAGCTATAAAAACTTGCAAGGAAAAACGTGTCATGTTTCTCTCTCCAAAAAAGGAATCTCAAACAGGCATGCCTAATTCTGAAATCTTCAACACTCTTCTGTTCATAGCAACCCGCTCCTATTGGAGATGTGACGCCAAAGAAGCAACCTGACCACAAATAGATAGAGTAAGTGTGTGGAGTAACACCAAGAAGGGTAAAAAATATGAGAGGGGCATTGTAAATGAGAAAAAGAGACTCCACCCTGCTCCCCTGCTTGGCAGGGGTGCCGAGCACATCTCGGCCGTCCAAAAGTGTTTTGGACAGTCCGGATGCAAAGGTACCGAATAGATTTAAAAAAAAAAGGAAAGGAAAAGATGTTTCGATCCGGGCCGTCGATTTTGAGATGAACGGTCGGATTGGCCGCTTGGCACCCGCTCGGCAGAGGTGCCGCCAAGCAGGGTCCCCTGCCTCAGGAAGTTCTCGCAATCCATCCGTCAAGTCTGCAGAAAATGTAATGAAACGACAAGCATCGTCTTACTTTAATGCAAATTAATCCTCAACCGACAAAACACTAACAGAATGAAGTCGCATGAGTACCACATACCCACAGTAAAGTAAAACTACAAATGAAAAACAAAACAATCAGACACTGGGAATGCAAAGAGATCAAGTACCGCACTTTTGCTGCAGAAGAATTACAGTCTCTGCCTCGTTAAAATAGTAATGGAACTTAAATTAAAGAGGCGCTCAAGTGGGGCACCACAACAAAATAAATGCATTCAAATGGTGATGAGGAGGAGCCGCGGGTCCACAAATAACAAACCCAACCTAAACCAGCCCAACCCAAGTCTTGTGTCTTGATCAATCATACTCATTATTACCACAACATCCCATATAGACTTAAGTCCTCCCCTCCCCCCCTAAAGTTTTCCATTAACAGCTAATTCAGATGAAGGCAACCGCGTATTCATCCAAAGAATATCCTCCTCCCATATGAGCCCTCAAACTTCTGCCCTTGTCATCTGAAGGACGAGTTGCCTTCCCAATTAAAGATGAATCTGGTTTTACTACCAGACAGAGATTTGAATGATAAGAATAATATACTTACCGGAAGATTGGACTTCAACCTTGTATTCCAATCTTCAACCTTGTACACAGATCTCGCAAGACGCTAGATCTGTGTTCCAGCATCCTATCAATATTGTACATGAAAAAAAATGAGACTGACAGTTGCACAAATACATAAACATGAATGCCAAAAGCAGCCAGGAAACAATTTTACATTAATTCAGACTGGCCATGTCTCATATCATTTTCAGCAAAAGCAGCCCTTTTAAGCAATTTTCTACTCTCATTTTTTTTATCTAATCAACAGAAAGATTCAACTCTTTAACATGCTTTTCAGCTCTAACAAACTGTGCCTGCAATACATTTTTAACTATGTGAGCTTAATTCTTTAATGGATTATGACCAGTGTCAAAGGGTATTAATATAAGGGTGTTCTTTTAAAAAAGCCAAAGGCTTTCCCTCAAAAAATGAGCCAAATAAAGCCATATAAAGATGAAAATAAGCCAATAAGCCAATTTTTTCGTTTTTATTCAAAAAAATTGGATTTCGGTTAATTTTTTTTACTTTTTAGATTTCTCTTGTCGTGAGGATGTAATAATCCCCAAAACATTGACAATAAGCCAAGTGATACGAAAAAAATTTGAATAAGGACAAAAAATAAGCCACTTTGGCTTATTTGTCCGAACACCCCAATGTTGTGCAAAACATACGTGACGATGTAAGCTTCAGTGGGGTAAAACTACAACCATCCTATTTCTTAGTCTCGCCAAAAAAAACTTATAAAATTGAAAAGAATACCTCCTCACTCTGAAGCCTACCAAATGTATGACGAAACAAAACCTTCTTGAGCCTGCAGATAACCAAGGACTTGGCTATCAAAAACCAAGAATCATTTTTTATAAAGAGAAAAGACATTTTTAGAAGATGCCTCCCACATTCTGGATTAAATGCTTGTTGAAAGGATCAACTCCTAATAATCAGCAAAGATGCAAGCTGATGCTGTTCACCAAATGATAAAGGGTTCACCAACCAGCACTATGCAAAGCTAGTTATGTTAAACAATTTGATTTTGACTGTTAAACAATCTAATACATGCCACTCAACACTCATCTACTAGTATTGATCATAAAATCAGTATGAAACTCTACTTTAGAGCTTTGATCTTTTAGTTGAAATCAATATTCACCACGGACACTTCGCCGGATGCCACGCATCAGTGTCAGATACTCAACGGACACTAACACTCTTTGGGACTGACACTCAAATCAAAAGTGTCTTATGTTTTTCTGACGATTTTTCATTTGGACACTCTAGAACACACAAGGACACTCTCAAAACACTTGTGGGAGCCTTCTTTTCGCGCAATACATGATGGTTGATTGAATAAAGACACATGAGTGATAAAACATTTTTGTTGGAACACTTAAGTAAATTATGTACTAATAAATGTGAGAAACTATATACCCGATGTTTTGAGGTAATTGGACTTGCTTTGCTGTACTGTACTTGGATAAAATAAATTACACAGTTTCCTATGAATGTCCCAAGCGTGCCGTGCCCTCCAACTTTTGGAGATCTACATGTTGAAGAGTCAGTGTCGTGTCACGTGTACAATATGAGGAAATTCTAGACGCCAAACCTAGCATTAGGATTCGGTCACACAATCCACAAGAAACCTTGAAAACCCATAAATCAGAACACACTTTCTAATCAAGAAAAAGAACTACATTGAATTGAAGAGCATGACAAATCTCCTACAACATTCCAAATAAAATTAGGATTGTGAACACAAAACTTGACTTCTAGAAACTAGGTTTTTGACTTGAATGTATTTAGACCATAAGAACCATAAATGAAAACAAATTAATGATTAGCTTATTTGTTCCTAGGTTTGGCCAATCTTGCACCATAAAAAAAAGAGGCGTATGATTGTCCAAATCCAACTGAACCAAACATTGTACCTAAGGTCTTCTTTTCAAGCCCAAACTATTGAGTATTTTAAGCCTAGCACCATCTGCACAGCCCATGATAGACTTGTTTTACTAAAATAAGTAAGTCACATGATAAAAACTCTAGTAGTACAACAATTTGATGTTATATAGTCCCAATTTGAATAAGAGAGATATCGGGCTCAATTCCCACCTTATTTCCTACTTCTAAGGGGTGATGCATTTTCCACATACAGGGCAAAACTGCATTTTGATATATACTAGGAAGGAAGAATTCAATTGCTGCTCCTAAGCTTGGCTAGCAAGTTCTCGGTGCCTCAAATCTTAATTTTAGTCCCATACTTTCCGACAAACCTCAAAGACTACCCCAAATCCCTTGAAGAATCATGGCCGACAAACGCTGCAGAAGTGAGCTCATATCCACACCTATGGTTTTAAACATAGCGCAATAGGATTTCAAGGATCTGCTAAGAATCTATTCATTGAATAAAAGACTTGAGATTGTTACGTGTTGTCACACGACTATTATGCAATTGCACAAGTCCGTAACGGCCCTATTGCACTTTTGCAGCTACAGGCACCGATGTTTTCAAAGGCTAAGTTGAGACTCGCCTCAAGGCTAGGCTAGGCTTTAACTGATTTGGACCTATTTGCAGGCCTTGTTACTTCTAAGAACTAGGCTAGGTCTGGATAAAATGCTCAGGCTTAGTGGGTCAATTCAAGTCCTTGGCCAATCTTGAGCTTACACTTGTGATAATGAAATTTTAGACATTAATTTGACCCAAGCCTTTGCAAAATTCCATTCAGTCAATGGCTTCAAACTGGCCCAATTTCGTGGGCCAATGACTGTAGGGCTTTTCAAGGCTGGAGAGTAACCTTTAAGACCACCTTTAAACCCATAAATTCATTTTCTGATTTTTGGCCAAAATGGGTGTAAACAGTTGCGGAAGAATTGGTTTTGCTTTGTCTATTTCCTTTAGTTTGAGCTTCGAAACTGAGGTGAGAGAGATGGCCGTGTTCTTGGCGGCGGTGGTGGATGGCTTGGGCCAGTGCATGATGGTGCTGTGGGAGCGGCAGAAGTGTCGGTTTGACACCGTATTGGATGTTGTAAGCGTTGCTGGTAGGGCTCTGACGGTGGCTCTTGCCTTCTGCTTTCTGTCCGTTCAGTACCTTTACAGCCGTGGACAGTTACCTGTTCCTTTCCTTTGATTTGTCATAACCTTAGTTGCCCTCTCTCTCTCTCTCTCTCTCTCTCTTCTCTCTCTCTCTCAATGTTGGCTATAAGCACTTCAGCAAGATTTCTGAAGAGAAAGTATCTGGTGTGCTTTAGATCCTCCAAGAGAATGAAATCTGTGCTCTTCTCCACAGTCTGGCCCAAGAATTGGGTCCAGACTTTTTTTTAAAATTTTTATTTTCACATCTCGATATATAAAAGAGCTGCTAAATTCATACAGTAAATGTGAAGCTTACGGGATTTTAGTGGCGGTCAAGAGCTGCTCTTGACCTCCATGGACTTAGCCTTTACCTAACCAACTATGCTAGCTTGCAAGTTTGGCCTTTGTACCAATTTGATCCTTTCAATAATTGATTGCAGTGGCAGAATGTAATGTTAGATTTATTCCAATTTTGTGGACTAGCATATTCATTTATGTTAAAAGGTTCCGGATTAGTTCGACTATCAAATATATCGGAGTATTTGTTTAGACCCATTTGGTTAGTGATCACCATTTTGTAATGGGTCATTTTGATGCACCAATTTTATTAGTATGTATTTTGTTAAGTGTGAGCTTGGTGCTATATGGTTAATTTGGACCCATAATGGGCTGGGCCATTTTATTAGGCACAAGAGAAGTATCCTGCCCTCATCCTTTATATATGTGTTTGGCCCACTAAAGCATATATCTTTGGACACCAGGAGAGAGGGTAGTGTCTCCCTCTAGAAAGGGGGAAACGACGGTGCTGCACAAGTGAGTGGCTTGTGCTTATGTCTGATCGATCTCGCAGCCCAAAAAAAGGAGAAGGGCTTGCTCTTGCACCGAAGATCATGACATCTTCATATCTCACAGGTATGAGCTTAAGGTTTAATTTTATTTCACATGCCATGGATTGAAGCTTGATATTAGGGCTCGTTGTTTGTGCAAAATTCTAACAATTAATGCTCGATCTTTTTAATTTCCTTTTTGTTTTGGGTGCTGAAGGTTTCTCTTCTTGCTAGCTTAGCTAGTTAGTTCATTACAAGGATCTTACCCACTGTCTACTCTGTGTTAATTAGGCACTCCTTTGACTTCAAAAACTAAAATGTGAAAGGTAAAAGGAAAATGTCGGGACTGAAAAGGTTTACCAGGTTTCAATTGTTTCTACAACACCTTTGTTTTTTTGTTGACTAAGACAACCCGCTACCCAGATGATAAGGTCAGCCACAGTAGGGATAAGCTCTCCCTAAATATCTTCATTGAAAACCAATATCAATTAAGTAGAACAAATCGTTTAAAATTTACGACTTCAACCTTAAAAAATCATTTTTTACTATACAAAAGTAAACGATTTTTTATCATGCATCAACTTATTTTTTATTAAGCTAATTTTTCATTCACATATTTATGAAGTAGCGTCGTTCCCGTTCGATGCACGGGAAAAACAACAAATTTTGTATGAGCTTGATTTTTGTAGCGAAGCCACACAAATATTTTGTCTCGTGCATCAAATGGGAATGACGCTAGTTGATAGAAAATGAACCCGGGGTGCGTGTTGTCCCTCTGGAACAACATGCATGTTGGGCCAATTTGGGTTGTCCATGCTTGGCAATGGATGGCATAGATTGCATCTTAGCAGAACAACAATGGACGGTCGAGATCTATTCGATCGAGATGCAATCTGAGCCATCCATTGCCGAGTATGGACAATCCAGATTGGTCCAACACGCATGTTGTCCCCATAGCAGGCACCCCAGAAAAGATAGTTTAAGAAAAAAAATATCAATATGAATTTTTTTGGTTCCGTATATTGAACAAATATTAAATCAAATTAATATTGGGCTAGTGTAGCTCAATCCTTGTCCGGAGAAGTAGCATGAAGGGACATGCGTGCATTCTTTTGAGAGTTGCGAAAGTGGAGACATCTAGCTCATTTCATTCATATTTTGAAGGTGTAATATAAACTTTTATGAACTTTTTAACCCAATTATTTATGAAGTACTGGGCCGTGGTGCCTCATGATGTAATATTTCGGAACTATAATTCGAGACGGTTGGCAATAAATTTTTTTGAGAAATAATTATGGATAAATTGCGAGAGTTTTCTTTATGAAAAGTTATCAATATTTATGTTTAAAATCAAGGGCGTAACATTATATATAATATATTCTAAAATAATATTTTTAATTTCCTCAATATATTTTCATTATTCAATTAAAGAAAATAATTAAAGTAAGAAAGATATTAGGTACGAGTTTGTCTTTGTAAAATCACAAATAAAATCTAAAATTTCTTAAGTAGTCTATCTAGTTTGCATTTGTCCCAATTCTGTCCCTCTATCATTTTTGCCCCTGAGTTTCATTTTTTCTAATAACATCATCAGTGGACGGTTTGGATTTATATAGAATTTTGTTAATTTTTCTTCGGAAAAATTTTATTTAAATTTGGACAATTCAAAGCGAAACAGAGGATTGAGATCGGACGACTCCGTAAATAAGGGAATCACGGTCCTTCCGTGAACTAATCACGGCCCATCCATCAACAATTCAATCTCAATCGTAGGCTGTCCATGGATCTAATCCGCCCAACCACCCGACCCGAAAATACACCTAATGGACGGATCTGATTCCCCTTTTCGGTCGGATTCGGGTCCACTTTGTCGGATTTTGCAAATTGTCGGTCGGGTGTATCACATCATTTACGGATGACCCGACCCGACCGATAACAGAAGTATAAAAAGAAAAAAAACCCCTAAACTCCACCGGTTCTCACTTCTCAGTTTTGTTCGTTCTCAGTCTCTCTCTCTCTCTCTCTCTCTCTCTCTCTCTCTCACAGTTGTCCAACACCCACCCCACCCCAACCTAAACCCCCTCCCCCTTCTCTCTCCCAATCCAATTGACCCCCACACTCTCGATCTCCACTCTAACTGAAAGTCTGAAATCTTGGGTTCCCAAATTTCCACACCAAGATTTCTACGTTTCCTTCGAAAATCAATAGATCTGCGCATGGATTCCAGGGTTTCGTTGCCGTTCTGGTCTTCTTCTTGATCGACAATGACAGTGCTCTGTTGATGACGACGGCGCTGTTCTCGGAGGACTGCGTCGACTTGTTGAACAAACAGTTTTGAATTTTGATGTGCTTGATCTATATGTATTTTTCTTTTTGAAGTGAAAGACTGAAAGTGATATGTTGATATGGTTTTGTCGATCTCTTCTTCTCCCAATATTTCTGATTTCTGTATGAAAGTTTTTTGTTTTTGTATCCGGCGACCCGACCAAACCCGATAAATCCAACCCGACCAAGTTTCGGTCGGACCCCGACCAGTGGCTCGGTCGGTTTTGGGTGAACATTCTGATAATCCGACAAAAGTCGGGTTGGGCCGAACCCGACCAGTGGACAGCCATACTTCAGTCAATACAATATGAGAGGATTTGGCCCGTAGGACTAGGCGGATACACGAGTTAACAGGGCGGGGTTAAAAATTGCCCCCCTCCATGAAACAACATATCCACACGTACATACCCGATCAAGCTCTAGGGTTTCATATGTTCTCCTGGTGAGAGATTTATAGATAGAGAGAATGAAGGGGGAAAATGGCAGGAAGCCGAGGAACGCAAAAGGCAGCGGCCGAAGCGGTGGCAGCTGCGGCAGCAGCAGTAGCAGCTGCAAGGGAAAGGGAAAGGGAAAGGGAAAGGGCAAGGGCAATGGAAAGGGCGACGGAGAGGGTAGCAGGATATGCCTGCTTTTCGTGTCGCCATTGGATAAGCAGATGAATTTGGTGGCTATAGATACAGCCGGAGGAGAATTAAGGATGGATCGGTTAAGCACTCTGCAAAGAGAACGCTTCAACAAACTGTGTTGGCCTGACCGCACTGGGTTCGAAAGCTTACGCGATTGGGGGTGATGTTGATCTGGTAACATTAAGGTACCCTAAACGTGTTTATATTTACAATTTCAGTAAACATTCCAAACAACAACAGTGGGAGAAGGGCCCTACCCTGAACGGAGGGAAGCCAGATCCGGTGGTTGTTACCGTGGATCAAAAGATATATGCCGTTGCCGGGACTTCTTTGCAGGGGGATACGACACGTGAGAAATTGAACCCCGTGTTCGAGTTCCTTGATCCTAATGGGAGCAACGTTTGGACCTGTCTGCCTGATCCCCCATTCATTTCCTTGATTGTTATTCTAATGGCGTGGAGTTCCGCGGACAGAGTCATTGGCTTCAATATTTATGTGCAAGTAGTTGAACCATTTGGTTCTATATCCCTGTATTCCGTCAATGTCAAGAAAGAAAAGTGGACATCGCATAATACTAGTACAAACAATGGTGACGACCGGGAAGAATGTGCCGCTGCGGGGTCTGATGGTCTTATATTTAATAATCTGTGATTTGCCGAGTGGTATGGTCGGGCTGATGTGGTGGATTACCTCTTGTATCAGCCATTCCTCAAGTTTGTGGAAAAAGGATTGAAGCGTTATGCATTTGATCTCACCGCGAGCAAGCGGGATGAAGAGGAGATTGAAGAAGAAGGAGACCTCTACCATGATAATGAGTTGTTGGCTATCCCTGATGATTACTCCTTCCTCGACGATGATGATTTGGAAAATTATGACTGCGCAGACAGAGATGACTGTGCAACTGTTCCAGTATTTGGTTTGAATCATGTTACTGATTCAATTCCCAGTTCAGATGGCAGTGAGTCAATCATGTTACTGCTTCATTGGCATGTACACAATTACCCACCATTTTCCAAACGAGCATTTCAAAAGGACTGTCACTCGTCTTCGTGCTTCTATGTTTGAACTTGTCTCTCTTGAGATATCAAAAGGGCCCAAGTTTTTCAAACGCTATCTTCTGGCTCAAAACGTCATGCAAGATGACTGGATGTTGGACTGGGATTTGGGATCTTCGTTGATTTTTAGTTCATGGTATCAGTTTATTTCTTGTCTTAAGCTGTTTTATTGTTGACGTTTTCTCTTAGCCCCTTTTATGATGCCGTGTCTCTTCCTATCCATATTTATGTTTTTCTTTTCTTTTTTTCACATCTTTCTGTTTCATGATTACTGCTAACTTACTCTCATTGTGCTTAAGCCACCGTAATTCATCTCTAATTACTTACTGGATGCTAGAATAGTCCCCCATTTGTTTTAGGATCTAATTGAAGATAAGGAGGATAAGTATGACCTAGGGATCTGTGTAGCTGCTAATGGCACCAAGTATGCGATCGATTTAGCCGTACATCGTTCATTTCCCCTTTGAAGCTATGTACTTGCATGCCCAATGGCTAACTTGTCAGTGTCCCTTATTCTCTTGAAAGTGATCCTTGTTTGTCATTCTTTGGGTTTAATGGAGATTTAAAGTTGGATGTGTTCAGCTTTCAAGTCTGGTCGATCTTGATGGGCATTTGGCAATGTATTGATTCTAATCCTTATAGACCTCTATGGATATATCCTGGTAGATACCTACTGTCATTCGTAAAAGATCCATAGCATGTATGTATATCATATGCAGAGGAGACTTGGGAGAAGCAATGAAAGTGATAGCTGTCAGATAAATCTTCAAAGTACTTACATAGGAGCTTGTTTGATTCATTCATCGAGCAAATCAATATGACGGGGCGTTTCTATTTCTTTTGTCACTGTAAAGTTCGACTGATTTCAAAATCATCCCGATGGGTTTTTTCGTGTCAATTTCAATCTTGTGTTTTACGTCATGTTTCACTGTCATCTGTATGTTAACCTTCCACCGGAGAATCCTGAGTTTCTGACTGCATACTTATCACGGGTAGGAAAATGATTTACAACCAACACATCATCAATGCAAGCTCAACTATATCAAAATCAATTCTCCCTTGCCCTCTCCCTCCCTCTCTCTCTCTCTCTCTCTCTCTCTCTCTCTCTCTCACACACACACAAATACTATCTAATAGTCAACACTCTTCAAATGACGTGTTTCCATGGCAGCGAGGACCACTATGCCCTTCCTCTATCTCCTCCCATTTTAATTCATCTCCGTTAACTATCAATTCAAACGACCATAACCCTTATGAACAATTTTCTCTCATCCTCTTAATCACACTCTGTCCTCCTCATTTTCTCTACCCCCAAAATCAGTGACCTCTGCCATTTCTATGTGAACTGCATAAGCCACGAATATTAAATGAACACAGATTGTGCATCTATTCTCTGGAAAATACATAGGCAAATTCTTAATGTAGAATAAAACATATTTGGGAAATGCATTGCACAGCTGTGACTACAAATGCAGACCTATATTAGATGAAGACGGATGGAAGAAAGGAGAAAAAACTTGAGAGGAAAGCAATCATCTTTGACTATATCATGCTATCAGCTATATGTGGTGTTCTTCATTTCCCTTTGTGTCTGATTATTAAGAATCTTTTTAACTCCATATAACTGCAGTCTCACTCCGTTGTAGGTGCAAAATTCCAGATAAAGGTCATCAGATCCATTTTCGGTGACCTCGTGAGTGCAGAATTTTCTTTCTAAACTGTTATTTGGAGTATGTATAAATTAAAATTTCTTGTGAGCTTATGATGATATTATCCTCCATACACAGAATTTCAATGTGAAGGAAAGCCTGATTCGTATAAAGATGAGGTAGCTGGTAAAGTGGTTCGAAAGCAGTGAGATAATAGCGCACGAGAAGTGAATATCAGTCAATATTCTTTAGTAGGTATGGAAAATACCTTCAATTTCTAAGTACTTCAATTTCCTGCACAGATCCGAGAGAGAGAGAGAGAGAGAGAGAGAGAGAGAGAGATGGAAAATACCTTCAATTTCCAAGTACTTCAATTTCCTACACACAGATCCTCGTGTGTGTGTGAGAGAGAGAAAGAGAGACCTGTTATCTTATTCCATTACCATCTTATGTTATATGTTACATGGTTCTTTTGTAACTTATGCTCATTTTTGCTATTCTTGCACAGAGTTGCGTATCAAGGATTCAAGTTTGTGTAAAGATATTGAACGTAAAATGGTTTTAAAGGACAGAGCAGGTACGGGCCTTTTTGCCGTTGCAAGTTTGTTTCCATACACATGATGCATTATCCTCGTTAGAGAGTAGTTATTGTCGTGCATAATGTGGTGAAGTCATTCCGGGTGGAATCTCTGAAAATGTGATTATTGCTTAGGGAGGCCTTATGAAGTATGCGAAGCATAGAAACCGATAGAGGTTATGCGTACGATCCTATATGGATACGGCGATGCAAGAAAGTTTGAAGATGTAAGATATTCATTAACCATTAGAAATGATATTATTTTCATGCTTCTATATCTTCCTCTCTAGAAGTTAGTAGAGTACTAGATTTTCTTTTTTTACAAATAAATTTTACTCTAATACTTATGCAAGAAGTGCCACAATTTAAATTTCATGAAAGTTCAGATATGTGACCTAAAGCATCCAAAAAGTATCTCCTACCTCAAAACTAAAAACCCAATTATATGGTGTGGATACTTCTCAGTCTCTTAGATACGTATCAGCAAGTATCAAAAGAGCATCAGTATCCTATACCGATAGGATACGGGTACAGTTCCCAACTTCCTATATATAGGTGTGTGCTGCTTCATAGGTTTGAAACGTATCATCTATTTCCGTTCTCGTTTAGCTTTTAAGATGCTCCATATTTTTCTTGGTCTAGTGACGCACATGATTCCAATATGTCCATTGAGCGATGCTCACCCCTACTGAAAATATTGCTTCATACGGATCGTGGTTTTTGAGATTTATGGTCGAGCTTGATTCTTCGAATCAATTTGTTGTTAGGAGCAAGTGCAGGACTTAGGTCAATCGCTGGGACTTTTTAGGTAGTTAGTAAGAGGATTCTCTATATGGCGAATATCTCAGCAACACTAGAGCATCGTTAAACAATTTTTGGGGTATGTTATGTCTTTAAAAGGGGTTCACATGGATGAAGACAAGATTAAGGTCATTGTGGAATGGCCAACGCCTACAAGTGTTCATGAAGTGAGGAGTTTTCATGGGTTAGCTAGCTAACTTTCTACCGGAGGTTCATTGCCAACTTTAGTAGTATCGCGGCTCCTCTTACTGATTGCCTCAAGCAAAGGGTGTTCATATGGTCCCAAGAAGCCGCCGAGAGTTTCAAATTGTTGAAGTCCAAGCTTACCAAAGCTCTTGTCTTGGCCTTACCCAACTTTGACAACTTTTAAACTTGATTGTGATGCTTCGGGATGGGAATTGGTGGAGTTCTAAGCCAAGGTGGTCACCCATTGACCGATGTCTTGCATAGTATGCTAAGAGAATATGTATGTCATTAGGTATACTATCCATTGGTATCCTATCCATTTTTACTAATTTAGTTCAGGGCACTCAATCAAACTTGATATCCTAATTGGACTTCGGTGTCTATGGATACAACATAGGTAAAGGAGAAAAAGTTGAACGCAAGCAATTCATTAGAAATCATGACACAAGATTACTTGTAGCAAACAAAATAAAGGGTAAGATATACATATTGAATTGAAAGAACTGGAAGTCCATCCTAAGTAAATGTAGGAATTGCCCACCCCAGAGCAATCCCATCAACCGTGATCCTGGCACTCTTCTTCACCCTGGCATCTACCGGTCGTGGTGCTACCAAGAGCTATAGCAGCCAAAGAAAAATAGAAACAACTAAAGACCAGATGGAAAACATAACTAAGTCTACTGTTTATGAAATTTTTTATTTCCTAAATAAATCCGCTACCATTATTCTTGAATGTGAATACTCCAAATTTTTATTAAGGCATTTCAATATTATGGGTCTCAGTCCCTAAGAGCTATCACATTTCGGAGATGAATAATTAAGTTTGATAATTAGTAATCATCTATCTGTCAAGAATGAAACATAATCTAAAGCTTCAACTAAGAAGGTAGGCCTAAACCATCAACACTTAATGTAAACATTAAATATATGGCCGAAAAATATTCATGTAAACCTTACCAAGCTCAGAGGTAGCTTCTGTAAATTCCTGCAAAACGAAGAATGGTTTTAGATATAGCTAAAATGAGGAAAAAGAAAAATGATAAATATGCCTTTTATAAGTTCTTCGGACTTCGTCTCCTCCAAGAAGTGTGGAATGTAAAGTGGGAACATCACATACAACTCATTCTCTCTTTGTTGCCATGACTTGATTTTTGGCGGCTTATTGTTTCGAAATGATTTCACCGTTTTCTTTTCAACTGCTCACAACGACCTTGCCTGCCATCAAGAGAATAAAGAATATGTAAAAGAAAAAGAAAAGAGGTTCCAACTGGTCAAGTGCACATAATCTATGTTCTTGTCATTGTAAACTTGATGCTTCCAAAGTTTTTACGACAAAAAACCTACGTTCTTGCTAGATGATGAGCAGCTTTTGCACATGTAAGAGGGCAAATTCTTCTTGTTCGGAAATTATATGAGATGGTTTTGCATCAACAAGAAGGATTATAGCATTGTTTTCTCATGGAATAAGATCTCTCAAATAAAGTGACAATCTTGGAAAAGCAATGAGAGCTCAAACAGAAAACAGATGCACTGAAGACATAAATGTTGCATGATAGTATAAATATCAAGGGAACTAAGACCAGAACAGTTGATATTTATCTATAGGTAGACTTAACCTTCGCACGGGCCTCTTCCTCCGCACGGGCATGTTGAAACATGTGGATGAAGCACATTCTCATAAATGTGAGAGCAATGTAGCACCACCTAAGAGCTTCACAACCTTAGAATTGACGTAAGACAAATTAGGATACTTTTGTGATTCTTCTTCCTCCTCTTTAGTACTCGATTTTTCACGCATTTCCTCTACCTAAGCGTTAAGCGCTCTCTTGTACACTGGATGCTTGCATAGGTGAAAAGGCCAATCTTTAAACTCTTCAGGTACATTATTTGCAGCATCCCAAATGCTTCGAGTGCCAGTATCGGTGTCCATAGGCAAGAGTGATGGAAATAATATCCTCAATTCCCCAACGTAAATAAGTACGTAAATATCATCTTCAACAACTGCTAATTAAAGCATTAATTATTAGACATAAAAAAGTAAATAGAATTACGGAGTACATGTTATAATTGCCAAGTAAAGTCATTAGATGAGCAACATCATCGGGAATTAGATTGCATCTAAGGAGTTCACTAAATATGGCCTTTAGAGCTACACAATTTATTTTGAAATTAGCTTCCCCATCCCCACACTGAATGCTCTCGAAAGTTACAACGTTTAACTTCTCGTCCAATATGATATCTTCACTTTTTAAATCACGAAAAGCTATTCCATTAAGATGAAAGCGCTGAAGCTTCTCGTTATCTCCATATATGTAATGCAATATTTGTTAATATTTTTAAAAGAAGTGAAAATAGTATAAATATTAGGAAAACTTTAAAGAGTTGCAAGAAAGCATACACAGTTACCTGATGATATGTCTTCCGACATCTGTCAATCTTGGTTTTTCAAATTTTGATTCATCAGCTTTGAATGATAATGTCTTCACAACGTTCTCTTTATAATCTTCAATCCATTCATGAAGGGTACCCCCTAGCCATTGCTACATACAAAACACAACAATTACTATGATGAATAACAGGTATTCCGTAATTGCTGTGTTTTGTATGTAGCAATGGCTAGGGGTACCCTTCATGAATGGATTGAAGATTATAAACAGAACGTTGTGAAGACATTATCATTCAAAGCTGGTGAATCAAAGTTTGAAAAACCAAGATTGACAGATGTCGGAAGACATATTATCAGGTAACTGTGTATGTTTTCTTGCAACTCTTTAAAGTTTTCCTAATATTTATACTATTTCGAGTTCTTTTAAAAATATTAACAAATATTGCATTACATATAGGGGCATAACGAAGAAGCTTCTGCGCTTTCATCTTAATGGAATAGCTTTTCGTGATTTAAAAAGTGAAGATATCATATTGGACTATAAGTTAAACGTTGTAATTTCGAGAGCATTCAGTGTGGGGGTGGGGAAGCTAATATCAAAATAAATTGTGTAGCTCTAACGGCCATATTTAGTGAACTCCTTAGAGGCAATCTAATTCCCGATGATGTTGCTCATCTAATGACTTTACTTGGCAATTATAACAGGTATTCCGTAATTTTATTTACTTTTGTATGTCTAATCATTAATGCTTTAGCAGTTGTTGAAGATGATATTTGCGTACTTATTTATGTAGGGAAAATGAGGATATTATTATCCATCACTCTTGCCTATGGACACCGATGCTAGCACTCGAGGCATTTGGGATGCTGCAAATAATGTACCTGAAGAGTTTAAAGATGGCCTTTTCACATATGCAAGCATACAGTGTACAAGAGAGCGATTAACGCTTGGGTAGAGGAAATGCGTGACAAATCGAGTGCCAAAGAAGAGGATGGAGAATCACAAAAATATCCTAATTTGTCTTTCGTCGATTCTAAGGATGTGAAGCTCTTAGGTTTGTATTACATTGCTCTCACATTTATGAGAATGTGCTTCATCCACATGTTTCAACATGCCCGTGCGAAGGAAAAGGCCCGTGCGAAGGTTAAGTCTACCTATAGATAAATATCAACTGTTTTATGGTCGTAGTCCCCTTGATATTTATACTATCATGCACATTTATGTCCTCAGTGCATCTGTTTTCTCACTCACCATCGCCCACGAAAGAGCCAGCGTTTGGGCTAGGACGTCGCGCCTCAGGTCCCTAAGGTATCTGATCTGTTCTCGAAATCTTTAATTCTTCGGTTTACGTTCTTTTTTTTTTTTTCTTTCTATGTTGCTGTTTTGATAGATCTGGTACTCTCGGCTATCCCCATGCCATACCCTCCATCTATGTTGCTGTTTTGCTAGATGTGGTACTCTTGGCTATCCCCATGCCATACCCTCCATCGGTTGGGATACAAGGCCCCGATCCGATCTCCTGGTTCAGTCTTTATATCGATGTATCCGTGTCTGCAATTCCACAGTTATATATTCCTTTCATAGGGAGAAACTGTATCGTAATATCTTGGAGCTTTCCATCCGTTTAACTGCAGATCAACCATAGTATTGCACAGGAATGCAATAAAGAAATTATTGACAATTTTGTGGAACCCACTTAATTGGTAATTCTGGGTCAACTTGATCCAGATCAATTTCTTTATTGTAAATTAACTCTGTCCCCATGTTAAACTAGGCTGCCAGTTAAGAACATTGTCTCACAAATTATGGTTCTACTAGAGGGTAGGACAAGAGCATTGTCTGGCATCATGAAACAACTTTTAATGGTAAGACCTACTTGAAAGAGTAGCTGCAACACAATTTGAACGTGTTACGAGAAAAGAAATCAAACTGGATTGTCTGTTAAATTCTCTATTACTTGCTGTCCCTCATTACCAATTTACATGTTTTATGTTTGGAGATATCTGGACAGTAGTTCCTTAACACTTCTATGTTCTCCTACACAAGTTTACTTGTGCCAAAAGCTGGTCCTGTATTATCTCAGCTTTTCACTGGTTTAAAATATAAAAAGTTTATGTCGATATGAAAAGCTATCGAATCTAAGTCTTGTATGCAATTATAAAAAGCTATTGAATCTCTCTTATGCGTATCATGACCCTTCTCTTCCGAAGTTTTTTTTTTTTTATCTGACTAAGTTTGCTTTCAACTGTTACAAGAGTTGGGTTGAGTCTTGTTAAACTCGATTTTTTTTTTTTTTTTCGTTTTCCTGAAGGCCAACGGATAGCGGATGTTTTGGCACACTAGGTCTGAAGGTCGCAGCAGAGCATGGTGTTACCATGGATTATTTTGGAGCTCTTTCCCTTTTGACTACCCCTTTGTTGTATCATAATTTGGTTACGATGGTACACCAAGTTGGAAAATATGAAATTGGTTGTACATTCCTGGATACCATATGTACAAGACTGAGATTGACTGAGCTAATTGGTTGTACATTGTTTTTTGTTTTTGTAAGAAGCTTTCTGGGTTTTTTTGTTTGCGCCATTTCTTGTAATGGGTAGTTCTTGATTAAAATTTTTAATCAGAATGGCTTGGTTCTGTTTCTGGGTTAGATCTGAATGAAAAATGAAAGGGCATTGTACATTTGTACACCACAAGCACGGTCTAATCTTGGCACGGCACGAGACATGATTAAATAAACGGGTCGGCACGACACGATTTCAAAAAAGCACGGCACGACAAAAAAGGTACGGCATGACACGACAAAAAAAGGCACGGCACGATACGTTGTGATTAATTAATCAGGCACGACACGACACGATTTAAAAAGGGCACAGCCCGACATGGCACGATAAAGTAAAATGGCCCAGCAAGGTACGCTTAAAGCACGGCACAACACTGAGGGGCACGTTTGACACCTCTACCTCCATGTACTCATTAACACTTTCAACTTGTTTGAGATTATGCAAATTATTATAGAGGTTTTGCATATAGTTGAAAGGCAAGAATTGCTCATTAAGTTTCTTCTTCATTTTCTCTCATTCTTTAATCTTACCACTGTTTCGAGTTTGGAAATGGGGTTGGTAGCTTTGAATCACTGATTCAAGGTCCGAAAATAGAAGATTGGGGGTCAAAACTCTGATTCAAGAGCCGAAATGGATGTTTGAGCTCAGAAATGATAGATTCGAGTTCGGAAATAGTGTTGACAGCCTTGAATCACTGATTTGAGGACCGAAATTAGCAGATCAGGCCTCGAAATGCTGGATTAGGGCTCGAAAATGGGTGGGTCTTTGCTCGAAATGCAAAACCGAGTGTTGTATGATGTCCGAACAAGTTCGAAAATCATTGAATAGTACTCGAAATGCTCCAAATCAGGTCGAAATAGGGTTATGCTTGCTTGAAATGAGTTTCGGTTGCTCAAAATGGGAAGAACAACTCTGAAACTCATGAAATGTGGATCTTAAGGCTCGAAATCAAGTTGTAGGGCCTTGTGTTGTGCAAATCTATGATTTTCGAGTGAAATGGTGTCTCCGGCGAGGTTTTCCGGTGCCGTTTTAGGGTTCCGGCGATATTTCCCGGCAAGATTTAGGTTTTCGGCGAGATGAAGGGTTAGGATCTTAGCTTAGGTTCTCTGATACCAAATGATGCAAACCAAGATACTCATAGATAATGTAGAAAGAAACTCCTAAATGGGATACAAAAGAGACTAGCTCTTGATAATATTTGTTCAAAATGAAAAAAACTACCAAATGAAAGGACTCCAACACCTATATATAGACCCAATACAAAAAGACATAAATACTCTTTCTACATACTACATCAGTCCTTTTTGAATCTTCTATAAATTCTACGTTTCCATCTTTGTGACAACACGGAGAAACCATCTGTGTTATGTGCTCGTGTCAATGCATTTGAGTGACAGGCATAAACAAAATAACCAAAATTGTACATCTTTTCTGGATAATGTGAGCAGAAAGAATGTAAAGAAAAATAGTTGTTACACATGGATGTGCTTGTAAAAAGTATTCGGTCAAGTTTGTGAGCTATTGTCATGGTGTTGTTGTATATGAGTTATGTTCATTATATGACATGTTATTTGATAACGGTGTAGGTTATATCTTTTTGGAGGGCAGATTGGGAATATCAGCACTTCTTATTCTGCAATATTCTGGGGAGTTCATACAAAATGCAGAACCAAGAATGAAGTTATCAATCACAAGTTGCTGCTGTCTCTTTGATAGTGTCATCCTTCGTTTGACTTTTCTTGTAACAATGGTGGGAAGTGCTTCCTCGGTAGGTTGGGACTATTAGAGATACTGCTAAAAAACATGGTTTTAACGTTATATTTTCTCTTAGCTACTTTTTTGGGGGGTAAAAAGATCATGTAGCTACTTTATCTGGCTTGGAGTGTCACTAGTCGATAGATGGCCTCACTCAAATTCAAACCCTTTATTTTCTTTGCTTTGTTACGATGCTCCTGATATCGTTGTTCCAAGTACTCGGAGAAAGAAAACCCAATCATTTTTCAGCATTTAGCAACATGACTCATCACGGTCAATGTAAAACGAACAAGATTTCCTATAATCACGTGAAATGGTAACACATTTTATGATTGACACCAAAAGGTTGATAGCAAGGGTTTTGAACCTGATACCTTAGGAGCGAACAAACCCTGAAGTCCCAAGCCTCAACCACTAGGCCAACCCCCTCGGAGTTAATCACCCAATGTTTTTGGTGCATAGATTATCCAAAGAAATCACTGCTATTTTTCAGAAACTCACGTCTGTAAAGAAGAAATGTAACACCTCTCTCTCCGGGCAAGCTTCCACTGCTATTTTTGAGACGGTTACTGGTGCAAGCTTCCACTCACTATAGCCGATGTCTCTACACGCCCCACTCCTCTTCAAGGTGGCCAAGGTGTCTCTCTCTCTCATTTTCGTATATTGGAGTGATCTTCAGGAATCACTTAAAGGGTCGATATGTATTGTGAGAGCTAAAGGTGTGATTGAAACTTAAAGGGATAGAAATGCAAAGGAAGAGAAAGTTCCAAAGAGAGTAAGTAGAGGGAAAAGTGGAGTTTGAAGCGTGGATTTCTGAGTGTAATTTGTTTTTTGGGGGGTTTTTGGCTTAACTCAGTTCACAAAAGAAGCGTGAATTGAGTGTTTTTTTTTTTTTGCTGTAGAGGTGGAAGTGCAAGGGCTATTTTTTTGGGAACCAATGTTCCAAAAATCGCTAGGCACGAGTCAAGTGGAAAAGGGCGCCTAGAGCCTAGGCCGGGATTGGGTTTTATAGTGTAGGGGTGCAAACGAGCCGAGCTATTAAACCAGCCTAAAACTTGAGCTCGGCTCGTTTACAGGCTTATTTACTTAATTAGCATCTTTAAGTGAGTGATGGAAATGCCATAGCGGAGGAGTATCTTAGGCATTTTAAGCCTAGGATGGCAAAATCGTAAATACACGACTGTGGAGTTAAGCGAGCCCATATGGGTTCGATCCGAAATGGCCCAACGGTCAAGACAATGCCGTGTGTATTTTAGCCGTTTACGACTGTTTAGGGTCTCAAAAGTCAAAAGCCCAAATTTGCCGTTTAAGGAAAGATTTGACTTGCTTATAACTTGGGCAAGGAGAATCCGAATTCGTTCTTTTGGGAGAAGTCTTAGAATTTCCTTTATTTTCCAGTTTGCTATTATTCTGAATTTTTCTGTTTTTGGTAATTTTCGTCATTAAATTGATTCGGTTTCCAGTTTGGGGCGAATCAATTGGGGTTAGAATTTTCTCTACTATTTAATAAGTTGTAAGTCTTCTGGGCAAAAGAGTTGTTGATTATTATCGAAAATTAAAGAGTCTAGAGAGTTTTCTCTAACTTTACAGTTTGTGTCCATCTTTGTTGCACGATTATTCCATAGTTCATACACGCCCTACATCAGTGAGCTGAGCTTATATAATGAGTTGAGCTTTTGCGATCCGAAACTCAAGCTCGGTTCGATTAATAAATGAGTCGAGCCGAGTCTTAAGGAACCAAGCCATGAGCAACTCGGTTCGTTTGTAGCCCTTGTCAGCTGCCAGATCTAAGTGTTGTACTATCGCCTGGCACCTAGGCTGGGACTAATCGACCTAGGCCGCTGACTTTTAGAACACTGTCGGGAACTCTAGGCCTAAGAAGCACCGTACAAGTCACTCCAATATTACAAAAAATGATCGACAGTAAAATAATAAAATTGATGCAATAATCGCCATAATGAACAATGATCCCACAGTAAACGTAAAATATGATTGAAAAAATGATGTATTCAGTGATACCACTCCGGTGTCACTGTAAATGGGGACGGTGAATTTCTGGTCGGAGATGTAGTCCTTTGTCAGCAGATCTGCATTCAACCAATCGGATAGAAAATTCAACAAACACATTATACACATACACACACAGATATATGTTTACGAAATATGAGTTACCGCGATTATTGATTCGAGAGAGGTTAGTTGATGATTTAGGAGAGTGTAATCGACAAATTTACCTTTGGATTTCTTGCCGATATCCGAGAAAAGTCCTGGTCCCTTGCTCATGTTTGCAGAGAGAAAAAAAAAAATAGAGAGAGAGAGAGAGAGAGAGAGAGAGAGAGAGAGAGAGAGAGAGAGAGAGAAAATTGATTTGAACACTCGAGTGAGGGAAGAAGGAGGAGCAGGGGATGAATAGGAAAATACGTTGGGGGAATTCCTTTGCTGGTCGCAAGGAAATTGGATGTGTGTTAGTAAAAAGCTTGTGACCTCCGAAGTTACTATTATAGTAGTTTGTTTGGAAGTTGTGAAAAGTTGTGGAAAGGGTTGGAAAATTTTAAAATTTTGTCCTAAATTCTAATTCAACTTTTCTCTCAATTTCTCTTTAATTTTTCCTCTCATTTTTTTCTTCATTATTTTCTTTTCTATTCCCTTTCTTTCCCTAACTTCCAAACAGAGCCTTACTAACTCCGGCCCAAAATGTTTCTACCATCCGCAAAAGGAGTACTTGAGGAATGTTCCACCAAGTTTTTTGGGCATTTTCTTATTTTGTAATTTAATTTTTTTCGCGTTTGTTAGTTTTGTGCTTAATTTTTATGCATTATTGATTCGTCTCGAGGAGAGGAATTGGGAAAAAAATTATTTTTACCCAAATATTTTCTGAAATATCCAAGAAAAAACCACAAAATTTGATTTTTTTTTTGGCTTTATCTTGGATATTTCTAGAAATATTTGGGTAAAATTCATGATTTTTTACCTTTGCTCTTTGTCTTGACGAGAGGAATTAATAATTCACAAAAATTAGGCGTAAAACTAAAAAACACTAAAAAAAAATTGAATAAAAACAAAACAAGAAAAAGCCTCAAAAAGCTTAGTGGAACAAGGCCTAAGTCAATTTTTGTTAAAAAAAAACTCAAAATTTTTACAACACGTACTAGATATCAATGAGCTCCATTAATTCAATTTCTTTGAAAAATATTTTATTTTTAAGTTCTCGTTTTACAAATTGAATAAGCATTTTGAGACAGATGAGTACGTTCTCTTGGAGCATTGTCCCTGCTTTAGGATCCTTTTCTACCACATAATTGTGTGCATGGGCTCAACTACCAAGTGGGTGGCCCCCGCATTAATGTGTGGTGGAGAAAGCCCCCGAAGCACGACTTGTGGTTGGTGCGGTGCTACAAGAGCACTGAATATCAATCACTTGGCTGAGACACGTCCACTTTATTTGGTTCTCTTCTCAAAAATAATTTCTTATCAGAAAATTTATCTTACTGATTGGAATCAGGATTTCCATTGTAAAGACCATTGACCAAAGAGGTTTTTGTTTTGGTAAGCAAAATAAAATTATTAATCATTGAAAGTAATTTACACAAAGAATTAGAAAATTATATATAAGAGCTTGTCCCATTATATTTACTCAAGTCGTTCCGTGCACGTGCTTTTTTTGTTCCCATGCTTTTTTTGTGCCCTTGCCGTGCCCATGCCACTTTTTTCAAAAAAACATACCAGCCATTTATGAGGCTATTGGGATTTTGCTAGGAAGGAGAAGAAAAGATACTCATTTATTAATTATGAGTTTGTGCCCAACAAAAGCCTCAACTACTTTATATTCGGTTTGGCATCCGAAACTACTCTGTGTTTTGTTGCTGATTACTTTTTATTTCCACACATAATAGTTAAATTTGGAATCTAATAAGGAATTAACTCTCAAGCAAACAAGCATGCCTGAATGTTACACAATGTGAATCGTGTGTTGAGAAGCAATTCACATGCATGCTCGTAGATCCGACCAGTTTAATAATTTTCTTATGCTTTTGTCTCAATTAGAAAATGGAATAACATTTATGTATTATTCCCAAGTCCATGTATTATTCCCAAGTCCAGTTCCTTACTTCTAATATGAACTTGCAACTGGATGGATCAATGCACAGACCCACAAGAGCAAGCGAAGTTGGAAGGCGTTTCAAAATTACAGGAGGGGTGGACTGGGCCATGTTGTACCTTCATGCAGATTCGCGATAAAAATTATATACCGTCATCTCAAAGCGAGAAATATCTTGTTGAAACGGCTAGGATCTTTGGAGTTGATCAAACTCAAGAAAATACAAGGCGAGTCATGGGAACATTGCAAGTAGCTATTGCCCTTGCATCCCGTATGCTTGTTTTCTATGAGTTCCATTTATGAGCCCTAATTTTATACCGTCTCAATCGACACATCATTCTGTGTAACAACCCGGATTTTTGACCCTATTTTTTTTTTTAAATAGAGTTAATATTATTAATAATATTATTAATATCATTTAAAGTATATTATTAGTAATAATAAAATTATTTTAATCATAATTATCTAATACTTATATCCAATAAATTGATTTAGCCTTAATTATCCTACTTTTGATTATTTAAATTGCATGCATATAAATCCCACCATCTCTCGCTCTCCTACTCGGTCTCTAATTCATCTCCCTGACTATATTATCGTCTTATAATTCGTCCATTCCGAAACCCAATAGGATACAACTTCTTTCAATCCAATTCTAACCGAAACTCTCAAAATTCCCTTATATATGCCCATTAATCCGACCCTAGGGTTTATTAGAATACTTATCACGCCCCTCTAGTCCAGAAAAGAGAGAAAAACAGGAGGGATCGGAGCTCCAATCTATGGAGTTCTAGAGAGAGAAAGAAAGAGAGAGAAAAGTGGGTTTGCGATCAAGACTCGACCGTAATCCAATTCGATTATTCCAGACCCTTTCTACAATCCCTAGCTTCGTAAAACAGCATCCAATTCGGCCCCAAAGTTCCCCGATCGAAGAACCCGAAGCTTTCTTCCCAAATTTTCAAGTTTTGATCGAAAATCATTTTGATCCGATTTGAGGTAGTATAATTCGATCCAATCACTTCTCTAAGTATATTTAATGTTTTTATGCGTAACCCTATGCCCCGAATGGACCCATGCATCGAAACCATCGCGAAAAATCAAAAAAACGATTTCTGCCCCGGACCTTGCGGCCGCGACCTTCGGGCCGCAAGAACCAGGCTGGAGTTCGCGTCTGGGCGCTCCACCGCAAGGTCAAACGGTCAGACCTTGCGGTTTGGACTGTTTTGTTCCGAATGTGTTTTGCGACCTCCCGAACACCGTTTTCGACTCCCGAACTATTTTTCCTAGACTTTTAACATCTCAAAGATCATAACTTGTTAAGGTCATTTTTTTTTTTAATTATCTATTTATTAAATTATTTATTAGTTATCGTTCAACGTTTACAAACAAAAATTAGTTACGACCTTTCAATCAAAGTTTTAACACTCCAACTAATTTTTTTTAGACTCCTTGCATCTCAAAGATGATAACTTGTCAAATTAAATATTTTTTTTATTTAATTCACTATTCATTATTATTTTTAAAGTAATTCCAATCAAAATTACTTTGCAACCTTATAAACATTATTATTAATACCCGTATACTATTTTTTAGACTCCTTACTGTCCAAAGATGAAATCATGTCAGTCTCAACATTTTTGTTTATAATTAATTATTTATTGCCTATTTACTTCACTTTCGGTCTTTTTAATAAACGTTTTCATGTAATTTAATTATTCGACCCTCCGGACCCAACTTTTGACATTCAACTGATCGTATAGGACCTTTAGGACTCTTATTAGGGTTATGACTAATTATTCTAATATTTTATCTAATTAAGGTATTTAATGAGCTTTTAATTAATCTAATTATTTAGAAATAATTAGTAAGAGCCTAGAAAATATTTTTTATTAAATTTTTTATAAAAGTTCTACTTTATTATTGACATTGTGGCCATACGAGAATAAGGGCAACGGCCCATCCATAAAAAGTTGTACGATTACATTGCTCGTTAATTGTTTTAATTATTGTTTGATTTACTTTTATATTGCATCAAATCTTGATTTATATGTTAGATTGGACCCTAGAGACATGGGGTGGTATGCGAATAGAGTTCATATTAGACGATACTAGGTAATGGATGAAATGGAAAGTGTTTATTTTTAGAATGCCTGTAGGCGTGATTTTGAGATGTGATGAGATATGTGATTGTTTGAAACTGGCAAAGTAAGCCCAGTAATGAATTGAAACTGGCGGGAGTCCAGTGATGATATAAAACCTGGCAAAGTAAGCCCAGTGATGTTTTGATAAAACCTGGCAAAGTAAGCCCAGTGACGTTTTGATAAAACCTGACGGTTGGTCAGTGATATTTTGATAAAACCTGACGGTTGGTCAGTGATGTTTTCTGATGATAAAACCTGGCAAAGTAAGCCCAGTGACGTTTTGATAAAACCTGACGGTTGGTCAGTGACGTTTTGCGATGATAAAATCTGACGGTTGGTCAGTGATGTTTTTCTGATGATAAAACCTGGCAAAGTAAGCCCAGTGATGTTTTGATAAAACCTGGCGGATAGGGCCAGAGATATTTTCCGATGATAAAACCTGGCAGAGGTCCAGCGATATTTTGTGACAGTAAAACCTGGCGGTGGTCCGGTGATATTTTCTGATGATAAAACCTGGCAAAGTAAGCCCAGTGATATTTTGATAAAACCTGGCAGATGGTCCAGCGATGTTTTGTGATGATAGAACTTGTGGGAGTTCCGTGGTGATTTTGATATGGTGATTAAGACAGGCAAATCCTAGTTATGGTCTGGGCAGGAATAGATTTTCCTCGTTGTTAAGCTATCGATCGATAATGAATAGATTTATGAGTGTTGTACTTGTATGCATTGATGATAAATCGTTACCTGCTAGTTGTAATGTAAGGAGGGGTGATTGGGTTGGATTATATTTCGGGGTGAACTTTTTCACTCAGGCACGGATTGTCTGGCATCCGTGTCAGATTTTGCAGAAAATCAGTGGAAGACTCAGGACCCTGAGGGAGGGCGATATTACCTAGAGACGAATCCGGAGTTGGAGACTGAGCCAGTATACGCCTGGAATCCGTATCAATCCTAGAAGACGGCTCTGTTATTTTGTTTAGATTATTACTACGAAGACTATTTTCAGTATTTCTTTAATGGTTTGTAATAGACGAATCTTTAGGAAGAATTATCCAGTTTGGATTTTGTATTTAAATTACTAAATTTTTAGAAATTAATATTTAATACCTCCGATTTTATTTCCAAAAATCGGGGCTTTACATTCTGATTCTTCGAAAGCCGACCCTTGGGGTAACTAAACAGATGTGCGATTATGCCTAGCTCCTTAATGGCAATTTATGGGCTTCACTGTACAGGGAAATAATTATAACACATCTTCTACTCTTCTTCGAATAATAGTCCTTTTTTCACCTTATTATTGGTGATTTAATTAATTAACATTCCATTGTCTCTTGATAAATTTTCAAAATGGAGAGATGGGGTGGGTCGTCTCTAAACCTCGCCACACGCTTGCATTCACCTTTTTTGACCATGGATTTTAGCACGTCTTCTACTCTTCTTCGAATAATTATAATAGTATTTTTCCGGATGCGAGGCCTGATCAAGATTGGTGGCGGGAGGAGTCCCCGCAGGGTTCCCTAATTCTCTCTTCCTCTCTGCTCTATTTTCCATACCTATTTCAGCACATAATCCTACTGCCTTTTATAGGCTCATCATACAGATAATTATAATCATGAAATACAATTACGCAAGTACAAAGTCAAGATATGTGGCTCATCCACAGAGCCTCCAAACACATGTTTGATATTGGCTGCTCTCCAACAGTCACTGAATAGACCAATTGGATTGGCCCCACACAATTACTCCCACCTCCTCTCTTGTCCCATATATTATTCATGCACCCAGGGACTCGTCGGGGCAATGCCACCACTCAATTCAATTTTTTTTTACAAAAATTAATTTAGAAATTATTTATAAGAGCTTTAGAGTCAAAAATTAATTATAATTCTTAAAGATAAAATGATCAGACAAATATGATCTTCGTATCAGTTCAAACGGATTGAAAATTGGAATACTTAAGTATCTGCTTTTCATTTAATTCTACGGTTCTCTTAGGGTTCTCATTTGAGAGTTCTAGAACCAAAAATTAATTATGACCCCTTTAGGATAAAATGATCAAAAAATAAGATCTTCATACCGATTTAAACGGATTAAAAATTGGAGTACTTAAGTATCTGCTCTTCATTTAGTTCTACGGCTCTCATATGAGAGCTCTAAGGATAAAAATTAATTATGAACTTTTAAAATAATATTTTATCAGAAAAAAAGAGATCTTTGTATCTATTCAAATTGATTAAAAATTGGAGCACTTACTTTTTTGAACAATGTTATAAGCACACACAATCACATTATAAATAATTCACTAATGAAAAAACATGAGCATTATTTTTTCCGATTTTGCCCCTTGATGGTGGCTCTCATTAGAGAAGCCGTAAAGGGATTATAACCCATTTTGCGTTTATTTTTAGAATTTTTTTGAAATTATTTCCCTTTTCTCATATGATAAAGTTAAATTTATGTTGTGTTTGATTGTAAATTTTTGTTCTCAGTGTAATAAAAATTGGTGCCCCCACTACAGAGAATTCCTGGATCCGTCCCTGCATGCACCACATTCTCAGCTCTACTTAACCTCCTCTATACACTTCCAGCATACTTGAAATCCTCCTCTAAATTCCACACATACACGGCCCACCTTTAATACACAAGATTACAACATACAACAGGAAAGGCAATTTACATGGTCTAATTTTCAGGATAATGCTATTCATAGCAGGCTTGATAGATTTCTAGTTTCTATGGAATTCTTAGAGAAGTTTAATTTGGTGTTATGGGGCGTACCACGACCTATCTCATCGAGTTGTTATTATCAGTGGGGTCTTGTATCTCAAGAGTTGAAGGTGGTTTAATTTTACTCTTGCTGCGATTGGTTCTAGAGTTTGTGTATCCTTCAGAAGCTGATGATATTGAAGAATATGTCATGATGATGCTGGCTAAGGTATCATTGAGATAGATAGCACTTGGGGTGGAATTGAGAAGTGGTTTCTGTTTGGGGCTCTCTCATGCATTTTGGTTGTGGTCCTGACTATTGGATATCCCTTGATATCAAGTTGGGGCTACCCTGGTTTAGAGCCCATTTAGTACTCTTCATTGAATGTATTTTTATTTTCTGTCTTTTCTTCATTTTTGGCCTTTACAGTTCCTTAACATCTAAGGGCTGTTTTGGTCCTTTCTCGATGTACTCTTTGTCGAATTCTTAATAAAATTTTGTTGCATCAAAAAAAAGAGAGCCAAAGGTCACAAATTCACAATTTATGATTGTGTGTGTAAGTGTTTGGGTGCAGTGCTAAACTTATTGTTTATAATAGAAGGTAGGGACCGAGTAGTTGTGCCACATGTCCCTTTGCGTTCCCTTTTCATATGGGAGTGGAGTGTAATCCATAAGCACATGGCTGTGTTTGGTTGACATTTTAGTTTAGTTTAGCTTAGTTTTGGTAGTGGGTGGATAGAGAAATATGGTAACTATTGAAGAGAGCGGTAATGATTGGAGAGAGATGTTGTGCCATATGTCCCTTTTCAATCCTCCTCTAAACACAATCAAGCAAGTACAAAGTCAAGATATGTGGCTATCCACAGAGCCTCTAAACACATGTTTGATATGGATTGCTCTCCAACAATCACTGAATAGACCAATTGGATTGACCTTGCACAATTACACCCACCTCCTCTCTTGTCCCATATAGCTTATTCATGCACCACATTCTCCGCTCTACTTAGCCTCTTCTATTGACTTCTACCCTACTTGAAATCCTCCTCTAACTTCCACACATACACCGCCCACCTTTAATACACAAGATTACAAAATACAACAAAGACAAAAATAGCTGAATTGGTCAAGCAAAAATAGCTAGAATTTTATCTAGAAGACTTGTTTTATGCTAGAATTGGTCAAGCAATTCACATGCATGTAGAAGTACTGTTGAATGGATCGGGCTGGCATGAGCACGGACGACACAAGCACAACATAGGCACAACACGAGCACGCCATAGGCACGGCACGTTTTGTTAGTTGAATGGTAACCTTATAAGGAATATTTAACTCTCAAGCAGACAAACATAACTGAATGGTACACAATGTGAATCATGTGTTGAGAAGTTGTGCATTTGGTCCCTAATGCTCACCCCATTAGCAACAAACTCATAACTTGGTCTTTAAAACTTATATTAGTGACTCAAGATTGTGTTATGCAAATGAATGAAATTTTTGTCTAACAGGAGATTTGTTCTTTTTCCAGATGAGAAGACACGATGGACTCGAGCTTTGGCAAACGAACATGCTTTGGCTCCTTTTATTTATTTACTCAATTTGCATCAGCCTCAATCCAGTTCCAATATTGGTCAAAGCTGACCCTATTATACACCTAGACTTCCCAACCTTGTTTAACGTGTCTGGGTACCCTGTCTATACTTACGCCCCCTGTAGTATACCTATCAAAAAAACCTTAACACACTCCTATCCATTCTCTCCTCTAACTCCAACGTATCTTCTGGATTTTTCAACTATAGTAGCCACCCTAACGTCGCCTACGGCCTCTTCCTATGTCGTGGTGATGTCTCAGCCATTGTGTGTCGACACTGTATCATTAACGCTACCAAAGACGTGGTTAGAGAGTGCCTTGATTCAAAACTGGCCACGATCTGGCTTGAGATGTGCATGTTGAGCTACTCAAATGAATCCACCTTCTTCACTAAGGATGAACCTTGAGAGTCCAGATATTAGGGGGGGGGGGGGGGGGGGGGGTGGGCGATGCAGTACTGAACGTTATTGGGACGCACTTTAATGATGCTTTGGGATAGGTAAATGTTGAATTAATTTACTACCAACAAAAAACCGTGCCATGCATGGCTAGAAAACAATGTAGACACAAAAATCCAAGAAAGTTGAAAAAAATATGACAATTTCTTATTGTTTGATTGGCATGAAAATACTACAAAGTTTTAGAAAGTAAATTTTCTTACATAACTTTCACTTTATTGCAAAAAGATAAGAAAACTTTATTTTCATGTGAAAGTTGTCGGCCACTTTCTATTTGTCCCATATTTTTTCCTTTCCTATCATAACCCGTAAAGGGTAACGTTAGTAACTATAAATATTCTATTGCAAGATTTTGGCAAAACTTTTCATTTCAATTATGGAAAAATGTATTTATATACTTTCTAGCACAATTTTCTTTCTTATCAAACGGGACCCTTGTAGATTTGAAATGGCCATGCATAAATTAGGGAATTTAAAAAATCATTTTGTTCAGCATATATGCATCAACATACTTGAGTGTTGTCATAATAAGCAGTTAAAATGGAAAGAATAAAGAACAAAAAACATAATATCAAACATCTTTTGATCCAATACAAATGCCTCAAGTTTTTTTTGCATCTCTTTTTCTCAATCTCGCTAGGTTTGCTATGGAAACGGCAATTAAATGATTATTGTCTCTAGGAAATTAATTAATATATATAGATGGTGTGGGAGAGTTTCTTTATAAACCCATGAATCATACATGGATAATTATGAAAAGAATAAGACTAGCTAACATCAGCCAGCTCTCTCCCCTCCCCTCCCCTCTACCCCTACCCTTTTTTTCCCTTCATTTCTTTTGTTCTCTTTTCTTTTACACCACATTTTGGCTCTTCTCCAAGTGGTTTGTTGCATGACACAAGTATTCATAAAACGTCAATTCTGTTTTTATACTTCTACTACTTTTGCTCCCTTATCCGTTCCTAGAAGTGAATGCCCACCCCAATCAAATCACGTGGACTATTAGCCGAAGCCCAATAATTTGTCTTTTTACCATTTAAAATATTATGCCTTGATATTTATTTCAAATAAATGGTAGGGGGATTACAGAATAAAAGCCCAATTTCTTGGGTTAAACGTTATCACATAAAAGACAACTTAGGGGCGGAGTTATTAAGAGTGGGGGAGTGGCAAGTGCCACCCCAATATCAGAAATATCAAAAAATAAAAATAAAATACAGTCTTACATTAAATAAAAAATTAACTATGAAAAGATTAATTGCACAAAAGTGTATTGTGGTGTGAGGTTGAGGCGTAAGGACCGCTGTTCGGGAGTTCAAACCTCTGTAGTAGCAGTCTTATTTGTTTTCCGTTTTGTTTTTTGTCAAAACTCCTCTCATCTCTCTCTCTCTCTCTCTCTCTCTCTCTCTCTCTCTCTCACACACACACACACACACACACACGGGGCCAAAAATGGTTGTTTAATTTGCCACAAATGCCTTTGGAACAAATATTTAGATCGTCATAAATATTTTAGTTTTTACAGTCTCTCCTTAAAGAACTACGAAAAGTAGGGGCGGAGGTAAATAGGGGTTTTTACAATATTGGAGGTCGATTTGGTATTTGGTACTCATCGGTACTTGAACATCTTAGCTTTTTTTAACAGAAATAATAAAAAATTTGCTATTGAAAAAATAAACTGTTCGGTTCATATGAATAATTCTCAATGACTTTCATTAAAGACTATAAATTTGAACTAAATCTTTATTCTTTGTAACCAACAATTAAAACTCAAGACGAAGTCTGATTTTACTATTTCATATCCTTTGTTTTTTTTACGAACATCATGCAACAAAGTATTAGTGAACTTCCATCAAAATGTTTTTTTGGTAACTCGGATGTTTGAGCTAGTTTTTGCGTACTATTGAAAAGTGCCACCCCCGTAGCCAATTCCTGGTTGCACCATTGAACAACTTAACATAATGTTAATTTTGTATTAGTATGGAGTAATTTTAATTTGTGTCGATCGAGTGTGACTATCATAAAAGGAAGGGGTGTGGTTGAGAGATATTGTACTCCGATTTCGTATGTCTTGTTATTTAACGTTTTAATTCGTTATCCCATTCACAATATTGCTAATTAACTTCAGTCTCTTCATAATGAAAATTGACCCTTTATTTTTTTTTTTACCACAATTCTTTCAAATTCAGAGTAATTGTACAGTTGGCTCCCTCTTTATCAATTTTCTGCATCTGCCACCACAATTATTCTTTCAAATTCATAGTAATATAGTTTGGTTTGTGTATCGCTTTGCGGTATACATAAATATGGTCTTAATTTTGATATCTAGTTCTAACTTTTGGCAAACAACTTCACTAACCATTAACATGAACTACACATGCAAAAGGTAATGAACGATGTCACCAATTGCGCATCGAGTGATGATTCGGGCAAGAAATTCGCGATAGAAGAAGCCAACTACGCATCCCTTAAATCAGTGTACGGACTTGCGCAATGCATGCCGTACATGTCAGATTTTGAGTGCACTGCATGCCTATGGAGTTCTATCTCGGTGTATCTGTACAGGAGTGGTGAAAAACAAGGAGCGAATATAACGCTTCATCGCTGTTATGCTAGGTATGAGACATACCTTTTTTACAATGCCAGCTTTGGTGCCGCTCCTCCACCACCTTCGCTAGTACAAGCTCCTTCAGCCAATAGGACTGATGTCACCGGGGATAGTGGTGAGTAATTAATCTTGGGTCCTGATTACCTAAAAATGTTAGGTGCACGTGCAACAATCAAAATATTTAGGCATATCAAAGTCACGCTCTCAGAGCCTTGCCTTTGGCTCAGCAAAGTGAAAACTTAGCAAACTAGCCAAATTCTAGACACGACTCAAATTTTGATAGCTAGACTCCTAATGCAATCCCTTATCCCTATCTGTTTAATGGATACAAGTTATTTGATATTGACTTATGCTTGGATTGTTAGAAAATAAATTCGAGACGTGTTCATTATCTTACAAATCAAGTCTGGAAACATTTTCCAACGCTAAGATACTTGAGATCAGGATCAGCTTGATTAATGCTTGTTTTAGACTAATGTTAGACAACCTCACTCTGTAGTAGTATATTTTTCATTTTTAGCAAACAAGCTGGAACAACTCACTACGCTACTCAAATCAGATTCTCTGGAGGCTTAGTTAGCGCTACCTTTTGCTAATGAAAATTGTTGATGAAATAATTTTTCTACTGCAGGAAATGGAGGAGTCTCATCGCAAGTAATCACTGCCATTGTAGTTCCAATTGGGATCGCTTTGTTTTTCATAGCAGGCTTTTGCTTCCTAACTAGGAGAGCGAAGAAAAAGTATAATTCTAATAAGGAAAACAATGGCAAGAACAAGGAAAATTTCCAAAACTACCCACCCACCCACCAAAAAAAAAAAAACTAAAGAAAATTAATTTGTCTTCTTATGTAATTTGACCATTTATTCTTCTTTCAACTTTTGATTTGTCCAGTTGGGGATGACATATCAATAGTGCAGTCATTGCAATATGATTTGAGTACAATTCAAGCTGCCACAAACAACTTCTGAGACGATAGAAAGATTGGTGAAGGTGGATTCGGTCCAAGTCTACAAGCTAGTATTTATCGTTTTTTTGAAATCGTTCAAATTTCAGACGTTGTCCTACGCTGGATCTAAAAGTTTTGCGGGATGTTTTGTATTCTCAAGGTTTACTTCTAGATGGATGAGAGCTAGGTAGCTGTGAAGAGGCTATCTCAAACCTCACCTCAAGGTGCAGAAGAATTCAAAACCGAGGTGGCATTGGTAGCCAAGCTCCATCATAAAAACCTTGTAAAGCTATGGGGATTTTGCTTGGAAGGAAAAGAGAAGATACTCGTTTATGAATTCGTGCCCAACAAAAGCCTCGACTACTTTTTATTCAGTTTGGCATTCTAAACAACTCTGGGTTATGTTGCTTTTACTTTATATTGCCATGAAAGTTAAATTTGGAATCTAATTAAGAATTAACTCTCGAGCAAACAAATATAGCTAAATGGTACACAATGTGAATCGTGTGTTGAGAAACAATTCACATGCATGTAGAGGTACTGTTGAACGGGTCGGGCCGGTACGAGCACGGCACAAGCACAGCATAGGCACGGCACGAGCAGGCACGACACAAGTAGGCACGGCACAAGCACAGCATAGGCACGACACGAGCACGGCATAGGCACGGCATGTTAAGCGTCGGCATGGCATGGACGCGTATAAGGGCACAATAAAAATACAAGTAAGAAATGTAAAAAAAACCTTTATGTTGGTTGTGAATTTGTAAAGTACGTACTATAATAATAATAATAATAATAATAATAATAATAATAATAATAATAATAATAATAATAATAATAATAATAATAATAATAATAATAATAATAATAATAATAATAATTAATAAAGGAGGGAGCTAGCTATCTCAAACACCTCCAGTGTCTTAAGTTACTTCAGAGTCTGCTTTTAGTGCAAGTAATCGAGTGTTGGACGAGAGGAGAAGTAGACTAACATAGAAACCTTGTAAAGCTAGTGGGATGTTGCTTGGAAGGACAATAAAAGATACTCATTTATGAGTTTGTGGCCAACAAAAGCCTCGACTACTTTTTATTCGGTTTGGCATTCTAAACAATTCTGGGTTGTGTTGCTTATTACTTTACTTTTTATTGCCATGAAAGTTAAAATGGTGGGAATTTTATTCAATAATCAACAAGAATACTTTATTTTTTTGGTCAAAACGGTAGGATTTTGTTTTGGGGTCAAAACGGAAGAATTTTTTTTCAATAATCAACAAGAATACATCAAAGACAATGATTATCGTGCTCAAGAGAACTCAATAACCAAAGAGAGGTCTAGCTTCCCAAGTCTTTACATGAGCACCTCTCAAACCCGAACTAGCTAAAACATGAGCAACTGAATTAACCGTTCTCCGAACAAACCGGAATTCACAATGCAAAAAATTAGGCACTGCCCGTTGAATATCTTCTACATTAATCACATCCACTCCTGCCGGGCACACAACTTCTCTAGCTAAAATCCTAGCCAGTTGATAAGAATCCCCCACCACAATTGATCTCAGACCCAACATCAGTGAGAAATCCAAAGCTGCTCTCCATGCCAAAGCTTCTGCACACAGTGTTCAATTTTGTTTACCTTCATCTGATGAGGGTGAACATTTTACCCTCTCTTTAATTGGTTCAATCTAACTTGTAGGTCCCGCCAGTTGTAAGCATTGTTAGCATTAAAAACCATGAAATATGGAAATAATACAGGATATATCTAGTTATTTGAAAATTTTCCCCTATAAGGCAAGGAATAAAAAACGCCTGGCTCACTCCTTGAAAAATCCGCAGATTTTCTTTTCCAAACAGATTTCTCCGATGACAAAGCATTAGTTTTTTCCATGAATAGATTTTGTGAAAACAGATTTTGGACTTAAACAGTTTTTTTGAGAACAGATTTCATGCTTCTCTCGTCTGATATGCCCAATATGATGCACAAACTAATGCCTTCTTCGTCGAAGCAACATCAACAAGGAAAAGCTGTTTTGATTTTCAGAGGAGTGGGCCCATGGGTTTTGGACTCCATGAGTTGTGGGGGATAATGTCTAAATGATTAGATCATCTTGTGTCATTTCCATATTTAATTTGTGGCTTTTGATGTTTAACTATAGTTTAAGTTGGCGGGTTCTACAATTTAGAAGGAACCAATTAAGGCGAGAGTAATGTTCACCCTCATGGGTGAACAAAATCGGACTCCAATTCACATGTCTGCTCATAGATCCGACCAGTTTAATTTTCTTTTGCTTTTGTCTCAATTTTGAGAAATGGAATACATCTATGTATTATTCCCAAGTCCAGTTACTTACTTCTAATCTGAACTTGCATTTGGATCAATCAATGCACAGACCCACAAGAGCAAGCGAAGTTGGATTGGACAAGATGTTTCAAGATTATAGGAGGGGTGGCTCGGGCCATGTTGTACCTTCATGAAGACTCCTGGTTAATAATTATGCACCGCGATCTCAAAGATAGCAATATCTTGTTAGATCGTGACATGAATGCTAAAGTTTCAGATTTTGAAACGGCCTGGATCTTTGGAGTTGATCAAACTCATGGAAGTACAAGTTTAGTCGTGGGAACATTTGTAAGTAGTGCCCTTGCATCCCATATGTTTGTTATCTGTAATTTCCATTCACGGGCCCCGAATAATTGTTATCTGTAACCAAACCGATGTGCGATCGATTTTACGGACTTTACTGTACAGGGAAATGATTTTAGCACTTGTCTTCTACTCTTTTAGAATAATAGTCCCTTTCACCTTATTATTGGTGATTTACTTAATTAACTCTTTTAGAATAATAGTCCTTTTCTAATGCTCCATGATCAGTTGGCGTACCTTCTGAGTTAATTTTTTTGGGTGCATTATGTCCTCCATTGTTTCATCTTTCATTTCGTGTGAAATGAGCTAATATTTTTCATTTTCCATTCATGATCAACTGATAACGGTGGCTTGCAATGGTTACATGTCTTCTGAGTATGCAATGTATGGACAATTCTCTGCCAAATTCGATGTGTTTAGTTTTGGCATCTTAGTTCTGGAACTTATTTTTGGCAAGAAGAACAATACTGTAACTTTTACCAATCAGATGGTGCTACGGACCTTCTGAGCCATGTAAGCTTTAGCCATACATTCTAGTAAATACTCCCTCCGTTTTATTTTGCTAGTCTTCACTCCAAGTTATGGATATTTGAAAATGTGTGTACATAGTGAAAGTTCTTGACTTATCCCTTATTAAGTAGCTGGTAATATATTTTTAATACTAAAACAAAGGATTAATGTTATAAGTAATGCCTTTAAATAGGAATGTAAATTATTCATTACGTGTCCTTTCAAAAAGTTAAAAATCCAGAAAGAGACCAACAACGCAAATAATAATGAAAAAAACCTTAGACATAACTCAAGGAGTACCACACTTTTTTCTGCAAATATCATAACGTCCACAACTCATGTATATACCACTTCGTTGCAGTCCTGGAAACTTTGGAAGAAAGGAATGCCATTGGATTTGATGGATCCAACTCTTGAAGGGTCCCAATATTCGAGAAATGAAGTCACTAGATGCATCCGTATCGCCCTGATGTGTCTCCAAAATGATCCAGATGCCAGCCCTCTATTGCAATGGTAGTTCTGATGCTCAACAACTATTCGTCCACACTTTTACTGCCTTGACGGCCTGGATTCTTAGGGTGGAATAGAACAGGGTTGAATATTTTCAAAGAACTAGAGGCAAATCACCGGTCTACGAGCAAGTCAATACAGTATTCTATCAATGAAGCATCAATTACTGAACTTCACCCTAGATGATCTGACAAAGTCTAGGCCAATACTGAGATTCAGGGTTATTTTTACGTCGTTAGATGAGTAACGTGGATACTAGAAGCGAAGCATTATCGATATGTTTGAGACATTTAGAAATTGCCTTTTTCACAATAGCATAGAGTTTAAGTTTCTATGCCTTTTTCACAATAGCATAGAGTGCATGCAATGTCTACTGGTTTAGGCACTTGGCTCTGTTATCCTTCCTTTTTAAAAGATGTTTGCATAGGTCGGTATTTGGAGTCCAAGAAGACGGATCGCCAGTTATGATGTTAATGGAAATAAAATATGGAAATTGATTTTGACACTCCTACTTTAGCCACTGACACTCCATTTTGTGTCTTGATCATGTGAGATTACAAAACAAAATGTGGAGTGCCATTGACTAGAACTGGAGTGCCAAAATCACATCCCTAAAATATTATTCAGTCACCTGGATAGTTTTGTTGTTTATAGAAGACTTGTGTGTTTTGCTAGAGATGTTTGGTGTTTCTTGATATTTGACAATGCTATTCCCTGTGTGGTGCGGTATTCACTCGGTCTATGACAGGTTGGATCCTTGAGGCACCCTCCCCATTCGAGCAGGTCTGCAAAACAAGTAAAGGCAAGCATAGTAAATCTGAAATCTCGAAATGGCGTACTTCTTTCTCTCAGTGCGGAGTTAGGATTTCAATTCGGAAGTGGCACCCAAAATTCATGTACTTCTTTTCTCCTAAAAAGATAGTCTATTACAAAAAGAAAAAAAAAGATATGCAATTGTTAGATAAAAATAAGTACTTTCGTGTATAATTTTTTTTAATTTCTTAGTACCGCATTAGAGATCTCAGTTAGTTCTTTAATTTTGCATTAAGAAATATAAGAAATTATGCACGGAGTACTTTGGTTTTTCATCGGAAAATTACACTTTCTTGGTAGTGGACTATCTTTACAGGGCAAATTAAAGGAGTAATCAGTATTAAAAAACTGCATGTGTTCTAAGGGAAATAATTTATAATACATATACATTTTTATATGTTAATTATCCAGCCGTTCAAAAAAAAAAATTATCCATCAACATACTTAATACTGTAATTCACTCCTTCTCTATAAGTTCAAAGAACTCATTGATACTTAATAACTTGCGAGAAAAATTTGAATTATTTTCACAAAGATGTACTTAATTTTTAAGTTCTTGTTTTGCAGACCGGACAATTTTTTGGGATGTTTAATTATGTATTTTATATTATTTCAAAAATATATATATATTGATTTCAATAACTTTTTAGATAAAGCACGATGAACTACATGTGGAAAAAGTAATTAAGAGAAAATACGGAATAGTTTGTTTTTCTCTTTACTACTACACTAATATGTTTTTATTTTTATAAATAAAATTAACTAACTTTTTTTTTACTTTTTAGTTCCTTTGTTTGAGATAAAAAAAAGAAAAAAAAAATTTAACAGCATATCGATCAAATGTTGAAAACCCCACATCACATACTACTACATTTGCATGTTAAATTGACTTGGTTGATTCTTTGAACCGCAAAGCTTGTTATACTATGAGCCCCCCACTCAGAATGAAAACTCAATCTAGAAGATTCGATGAACTTTTAGAAGAGACTCATCAATGGAATTCCGGTTAAGAAGCTCTACAAATCTTTCAAATGAAACGTTTTCAAAGATTGGGTAGTTTTGGGGGGCTGTAGTGCACTCTTGTGTAGTGTACGTGTAGGGCGGCACACAAACGTCGATCTCATCAATCAACGGTTCACATTAAAAATCAATTATGATCGGTAATAAATGATACTTACCGGTTATAATTAAAAATTATATCTCAACCATTTATTGTCAAGATCGATGACCTGTGTGCGCCCTACAGAATGCTTTGCAGAGCCTTACACTACAGGATTTCCCAATCCATTTTTTTTCTAGAATTAGTGATCTCATACCTTGTCTATTACACCTATTAAAAAGTTATGGCACATGTTCAATCGAGTTTTTTGGTCCCTTATAAAGGTGTTCAAAACTTCATCTAAAATGTCAATCATAGTACATATTCTCTTGTTTTACATATCATCATCATTTGAAGACATTTATCTCGAATAGGTCTGATTTAGCGTGCACATTGCATTTTTTCAAGATAAATTTCAGATAAAATGTTTTTCCGATAGATCATGAATTAGCATTCAGTGAACATAATTTTTCTCGTACCGAAATTTTTTACAAACTCTACAAATGAACGGCTTCAATCATTATTGTAATCCCGAATGGGCCCACAAGAATCGAAACTGAACCGGATGGGATGGGGTCCTCATTTTCCCCTTTTCCTTTTCTATAAATAATTTACTGACCGAAACTCCTCCAACGACTCGCTATTTTGTCCATTTCTCCATAACGTACTCTGGATACTTTTGCTTAAACGTATTTTTGTATTTACTTGATCAGACGTTTGACCCCGCCCATTCCGTTATTCCCCTAACCTCTTAACCACCGACCGTTGATCTCTCTCTCTCTCTCTCTCTCTCTCTCTCTCTCTCTCCCTCTCCCCACCAAGTGTTTTCACCAGATTTCGGATCTATTTCCTCCCTTTCAGCAGAGCTTTCGTTGCTGTAGTTTCTTCTGCTTTAATTTTTCCCCTTTACGCATCTGTTAAACTCCTAATTTGTTTAAAACTGAAAAGGAACAAAAAATACGATGGGAACTTCCCTGTACCCCGTGGTTCCTCTCTGAATTGCGAAGTTATATTCTTGAATGATTGGAGCGTTACGATTGAACAAAATAGGAGAGGGGGGAAAGAAATTAAGAGGGGATGGAGAGTTTTTTGAATGAGAATTTTGGGGCGGTGAAGGCGAAGAACTCTCCGGATGAGGCGTTGCAGAGATGGAGGGACCTCTGTGGAGTTGTGAAGAACCCCAAGCGCAGGTTTCGATTCACAGCCAATCTCTCCAAGCGCTACGAGGCTGCCGCCATGCGCCAATCCAATCAGGTTTCACGCACTCTCTCTCTCTCTCTCTCTCTCTCTCTGATTCTACATATATAGACAACCTCCTGGTGTTTGTATCTATGTTTGTGTGGTGTAAGTATATGTTGGGCAAGAGAGATGCCGGCTTATGAGAAGAAACATGCTTTTCTACAGTATGATGTTGGACTGCATAGAGCAGTTCTCGTGATCCTGGTCGTCAAAAAATATCTCTAGTGGTTCAAATTTGTTGAAAAAATCTTCTCGAGAAAAATGAAATTTGGACCACTAATTGCTGAGATGTAACTGCAAAGGCCTCCGCAGTCGGACTATAAAATCTTACATAACATGTAGGATACAATACATATTACGATTTGGGACGTTTAGAGGTAGAATCGATATCTAGCTCTGTACGCATCATATGTTTATTTTTTTGGCAAAGTTTTATATACCAAAAGCGAAGCTACAAAGCAATCATTGGGGCATCCCCCTTAAACCTATACATCAACACAGCCCAAGCTAACATTCAAAACAACACAGAAGGAGAAAACAAAACTATGGGCAGTTATTAAGAGCAAAAATCCTTGTATCCAACAACCAAGCCTCACACAGACTTCGGTTTTGGGCAGAGAACTTGACAGAAGATCAAGCACTAACGTTAGCACGAATGGCATTCACATTCCTAGATTTTACCTTGAAAGATTCTCAAATTACTCTACCTCCAAAGAAAGTAAATGGAAGCTGCCAATGCCACCTTGTAAAGTGAATATGTTTAAGTACATATTCTTGCTCTAGCCACACAAACCATGATGCAATACACAATATTTTTCCTTGGTAGAACATGTTGCATAGTTGGAGAGTGAAAATTTCATTAGCAAAGTATTTATTCAGTATGTGCAATAATTTTTGTATTTAACATTATGAAGGCGAGAAAGCTATGTTTTAACTTGTATTTACACTTGTCAACATATCTTATGATACACGACCGTGAAACAGATAAAATGATACACAATACGCATTCCCTTTAACAACCTTGATGAGAACCAATAGGTTATTGTCATTGAATATGGCGTGCGAGAAATTCCAGTTTAGGAGCTACCAATAGTATTTTCCCCCATTGAATATAGGGAGAGAGAAATTCCACTTTACGAGTTACCAATAGACTTTTATTATTATTTGACATCATTTTTATGGGAGACAGATCCAATGGGAGGCTGACCCACCCGAAATTTGGGAAAACTACGTGGTACGTACGAGTATTTTCGGTTTAGAACTTAGATGACAGAATTTTTGAGGGAATAAGAATGTGATGCCTTATCATCATGATTCCCACATTTTGAATAGACTGGAGTAGAAATGTGATTCTTGATGACATATTCATTCTATAATCACATTTTTCCAAACTAAGTAGAAATCTGATTCCTCCCTCCCATGGTAATCTAAGATTCCAGGCTCAATTCTTTAAAAAGATAACATGTTTAGGGTTCATTCTTCTTAACCTTTTTTTTTTGTTTATTTTGTGTGTTTTGTTCATCTTTTCTAAATTTTTGTTAGATTTGCTTGATATTTTGTGGATTAATCATCCATCACGACAAGAGGAGTCTATAAAATAAAAAATTATGACCAATAGACAAAAAAAAATTCACTAAAGACAAAAAAAGTATCAAACAAATGTATTTATTTATTTATGGCTAAAATGTCGTCTTATATGAACTTTTTCTAACATATATAGGTCCGTATTTTTATACTTTTCCGATTCCTCTCATGGAGAGGAATGATTAATCCTAAAAGTTACAACGAAAAGCTAAACAAAAAGTTATGGAAAAAAAAAATACCGAAAAGGGTTCTGGACAAAAAAGTTCACAATAATGCAACCTTTTACTCTAATTAAGTTCCTAAACGTTGTTTTCCTATATATGATTCCTAAAGTAATCCAAACATTGAAATGAGATTACATACCATACTAGATTACAAGGAATTCAATTCCTGGTAATTGAATCTCATCCTTACCGATCAAGATTACAGATATCCAAACATAATCTAATGTTTTTGAAAAATTACATATCATGTTTTGAAAAGGGCAAAGTCCACTTTCACCCCATGTGATTATCGTCATGTGCGGATACCCCCCTCATGGTTCAAAACTGATCATATAACCTACCTGTGGTTTTGAAAATGTGCGGATAGACCCCCTACTATCATGTTTTCCATCCATATTAACGGAGGTGTATCTCACACGCCTCTAAAATGTAATCTGAGTCGTTCATGATGTATTAAATAAAGAATAGAGTATCTCTATAAAAAAATCATCTCGATCAGGCATCAATAACCTAGTGATCTAATTTTTAGTAAATTCAAATTTGAAATTTTAATTTCATTACAAAATCGATTCAACCATGAACTTTTTATTTTTTGATTGACTTGAATTTTGGCATAGATGTAATACTTGTCAAAATTTACAATATCAACGGTTTGGATTCAATTTTTGGTATATAGGATGGTGTGGTTAGATTTAAAAAAGAAGAAGAATCAAGGGACATAACGAGGGTAAATCGGTCTTTTAAGGTTGTGTCCGTTAATATGGATGGAAAACATGACGGCAGGGGGTCTATCTGCACATTTTCAAAACCACAGGTAGGTTATGTGGTCAGTTTTGAATCACGAGGGGGGTATCCGCACATGGCGATAACCACAGGGGGTCAAAGTGGACTTTGCCCTTCTGAAATCAAGCATCGTGTTTTGAAAGTTAATCAACTTGTTCTTTTTGGTAGTCAAATTTTAAAGTACGTTCCTCTTTTGATATTTCGAGTAGGTACTTTTAAATGTGCATGTTGCAGAGATAACAGTATTTGTCCGCATATGTTATCTACTTGTTATGGAATTTTTTTTGTTAACATTTGCTTCCACCCCCTTTTCTTTCTATGTAGTAATTAATTACTTGTGTTGTGCTCTGTTGCTTGTGGATGGTATGCTATGTCATTTTCTATCCCTATTTACTTGTGCCATTTTCTCTCTTCAGCTATTTCTAGGCTATGTAAATATGGCCCTTCATTTATTGGATAGAGAAAATTTGTGTAAACCAGACTTTATTGAGTCGAGTCAACCATCTTACTTTTAGTGAAAGTTCGTCTCCAAGGTGTTATGCGTCACATGCTACCTAAATTATCCTCCTTCAATTTCCCATAGTAGCATTCTTTGCAGTCATTTAACTGTTTTTTAACATTTCTTTTTGAGTTATCCCGTAGATTTCTTGACCCTATTTTGTGTGACTGGTTGGCTCTTGACTTTACCTACTTGTTACCTTGGTGCAATTCCTAGTTCCTATGCTGTTTGATAGTGATTTCACACTTCCAGCCAATCATTGTTTAGAAGGTAGGCGCCTGACTCTTTTTCCTCGTGTGTACTGCAGGAGAAGTTGAGAGTTGCGGTTTTGGTTTCCAAAGCAGCGTTTCAGTTCATCCAAGGTGAAGCTATTCACACTTTTCGATGTTCTATTTTCTGTGATAAAATGATTTCTTGGTGTGACTCTCCTCAGCGTATGTGGACAGGTGTGCAATTTAGTGACTATGTTGTCCCTGATGAAGTTAAAGCTGCTGGATTCGGCATTTGTGCTGATGAACTGAGCTCCATTGTTGAAGGTCATGATCTTAAAAAGTTGAAATTTCATGGCGGTGTATCTGGTATTGCAGACAAGCTCTCCACATCAACTACCGCAGGTCTCACAGCCGGTACTGATTTGATGGTTCGTAGACAGGAGATTTTTGGAATCAATAAATTCACAGAAAGTGAAGCACGTAGTTTTTGGGTATTTGTTTGGGAAGCCTTTCAAGACATGACACTCATGATCCTTGGCGTATGTGCATTTGTCTCTCTGATAGTTGGCCTGGCAATGGAAGGATGGCCGAAGGGGGCCCATGATGGTCTTGGGATCGTCGCTAGTATTTTGTTGGTTGTATTTGTGACGGCAACAAGTGATTATAGGCAATCCTTACAGTTCAAAGATTTGGACAAAGAGAAGAAGAAGATTGACATTCAAGTTACAAGGAGCGGTTACCGGCACAAAATGTCAATATATGACCTATTGCCCGGTGATATTGTACATCTTTCTTTAGGGGACCAAGTTCCGGCAGATGGGCTCTTTGTTTCAGGGTTTTCAGTGGTAATTGACGAATCGAGTTTGACCGGAGAGAGTGAGCCCGTTATGTCGACAGCTGAAAGCCCATTTCTTTTATCAGGAACTAAGGTACAAGATGGATCATGCAAGATGATGGTGACAACCGTTGGGATGAGAACCCAATGGGGCAAGTTGATGGCAACCCTTAGTGAAGGGGGAGATGATGAAACGCCACTGCAGGTTAAACTGAATGGGGTGGCAACCATTATTGGTAAGATAGGCCTTTTCTTTGCAGTTGTCACTTTTGCAGTTCTGGTGCGAAAAATGTTTGGTCGAAAACTGCTTGAAGGGACTCACTGGAGTTGGTCTGGAGATGATGCGTTGGAATTGTTGGAATATTTTGCCATTGCTGTCACTATCGTTGTTGTTGCAGTTCCTGAGGGGCTACCTCTGGCTGTGACTTTGAGCCTTGCCTTTGCTATGAAGAAGATGATGAATGATAAGGCTCTTGTCCGTCATTTGGCTGCTTGTGAGACGATGGGATCTGCCACTTGTATTTGTAGTGACAAGACTGGGACACTGACTACAAACAGAATGACTGTCGTTAAATCATGTATTTGTTTGAATGTCAAGGAAGTGAGTAAAGCGGGTAATGCTTCAAACTTATGCTCTGAAATCCCGGATTCTGCTGTAAAACTTCTGCTGCAGTCAATATTCAATAATACTGGCGGGGAAGTTGTGGTTAACAAAAAAGGCAAACGTGAAATATTAGGGACACCAACTGATGCTGCTTTATTGGAGTTCGGCTTGTCGCTTGGTGGAGATTTTCAGGCTGAGAGAAATGCATCTAAGCTTATTAAAGTTGAGCCATTCAACTCTTCCAAGAAACAAATGGGGGTGGTTTTGGAGCTTTCTGATGGTGGTCTGAGAGCACATTGCAAAGGTGCTTCAGAAATAGTATTGGCTTCCTGTGACAAGGTGATAAATTCAAATGGTGAGGCTGTTCCCCTCGATGATGCTTCCGTTAACCATCTCAAGGTTACAATAGAAAATTTTGCCAGTGAAGCTCTTCGGACACTGTGTCTTGCATATAAGGAACTGGATAATGGGTTTTCTGCCGAAGATCCTATCCCACGTTCAGGATTTACTTGTATTGGAATTGTGGGTATCAAAGATCCCGTTCGCCCTGGTGTGAAGGAATCAGTTGCGCTTTGTCGGTCAGCGGGTATTACTGTTCGCATGGTTACTGGAGACAATATAAATACTGCAAAAGCTATTGCTAGGGAATGTGGGATACTTACTGATGACGGTATTGCCATAGAAGGTCCTGATTTTCGGGAGAAGAGTCTAGAGGAGCTGCATGAACTGATCCCCAAAATTCAGGTACTTTTTGGATTTTTATTTTTTAATTAGGAAGAAAAGAGGCTTTCTTGATGCGTGGCTCGTAATTTTTACATTTTAATAGGTGATGGCTCGATCTTCACCTCTAGACAAGCATACATTAGTGAAGCATTTGCGAACCACATTTGATGAAGTTGTTGCTGTGACTGGCGATGGAACAAATGATGCTCCAGCACTTCATGAAGCCGATATTGGACTTGCTATGGGCATTGCTGGAACTGAGGTGAATTTACTTGTGTGATCATCCTGTGTCTCACTTATTCTACCGCCATTGCAAATAAAGAAGTTTAAACACTCCAATGTAGGATCGAAATATATTTAGTTGGCCCTATAAATATGAGCTCAACTCAGGGCTGAGATTCAGCCCATAATTCTTTCCACGCATTCATCGAACCTCCCCCAGAAACTTGTCTTTTGATGTGGGATCAAAAATTACGAATTGCTCTGAAGTAGGATACATAAGCAGAAATTTCCTTGCGCTTTTGGCAAAGCTGTTGGCCCCACTGAGTAATTCAATTTAAGTTCAATTGATTTCTTTTGTTAATGTAGTTCTGGTCAGGTTAGAAGTGTAGCAGGAACCAGGAAGTGTTCATGGTCAACTACATTCTTGTTCCTTTTATTAACATTTCCCTTTTCCTTTTTTATTTATTTATAATTATGATGCAACATCATTCTCTTGCCCGGATGGCCATGTTAAATAAGTAAAATGTGAAAATCGTAGTAGCTTTCAAGTTTAATAAAATGTGAAAGGACAATTCCATATGGGAAAATCATAGTAGCTTTCAAGTTTGGTTGGGAACTGCCAAGTTAGGAGATGAGCTAAGGGTTTAAAATGTCTTCCAGTCAATAGGAGAAAGGCATTCAACACTAAGGGTATGCTTGGTTCGATGGAGTGGAATTGACAAATGGAAGGGAATTGAGGTTGGAATGGAATTGGATGAAATGAGATTGGAATATCCATTCCCATTCCCAAGTTTGGTTGTGCTTAGGAATAGTCATTCTCATCCACAATGGAATGGTGTGACATTAGTAATTTTGGAGTGGTAATAGTAAATTTTGGTGTGGTAATAGTAATTTTGGAGTGGCAATATCTTTGTTGAAGTGCCATATTTGTAGACAGTCTTATTCCCATTTTCAGGTGGCCAAAGAGAGTGCTGATGTCATAATTTTGGATGATAATTTCTCGACGATTGTGACCGTGGCCAGATGGGGGCGCTCAGTGTACATAAACATTCAAAAGTTCGTACAGTTCCAGCTAACTGTTAATGTGGTTGCTCTAATTGTCAACTTCACTTCAGCTTGTTTGACAGGTAAGAAAGCTTGCATTACGAATTACTTGAAATTATTGATTGTCTATCTGAAAAAAACCTTTTAATAAGAAAGAAAACTGAAAAAGAGCAGAAACCATGCCACTAGATGTGCTTATCCTTGTCCATCTAACTGTGCTACAGGGAGTGCTCCGCTCACTGCTGTTCAGCTTTTGTGGGTCAACATGATTATGGACACGTTAGGAGCACTTGCACTAGCCACTGAGCCTCCTAACGACGAGTTAATGAAGCGATTACCAGTTGGAAGGAGAGGGAATTTCATCACCAATGTTATGTGGAGGAATATCCTTGGGCAATCGTTGTATCAGTTCTTGGTAATTTGGTTTCTTCAATCAATTGGGAAATGCGTGTTTGGACTCGAAGGAAGCGATTCTGATCTGGTCCTGAACACGCTTATTTTCAACTGTTTCGTTTTCTGTCAGGTAATTTTGTATAACAAGTTTTATGTCTGATAAGTTTTCTTGAAATAGTAGACAATCCCAGCTACATTTAAATGTAAAATATGCATGTTGTTTAGGGCATTTTTAAAGGTTTTTTGTTATGTTCTTTTCTCATGGAAGAAACAAAAGTTTGTTTCATTTTTCTAGGTGACCAAATGAAACAAAATAGTGGAGTCGCGAAATTCCAATGTTCTTTTTTTGATAATTCCGGTGTTGGGGCTGGCCTATGCGAAATTCCAATGTTTTCATGACACACACCGAAACAAGCTGGAACATGTCAAAATTCTTCTGAAGTTAAGACATATTGAGATGTTTTGACACGCATTAGCAATACCCAACAATGATATCTTCATACATACCGTAGTCCTTTCAATTTGACATCTCCATCAGGTTCCAGCTAGAATTTAGAAATGTTTCCGTACTGTTTTCAAAATGTTTTCCGGGCAAACTGAAACATCACAACAAAACAAGGTTTGGTCATTGGTCGAATGAGACCGGAGATTCCAAAACTAGCAGGAAAAAAAGAGATGTATGTAAGGTCTCAACTTAGTTTCCAGATAGAAGTTTCAATGAGAAGCCCAAGACCAGCCATAACAGGGGCAAAAAATACTTAAAACTATTCTGATATTGTTTTGCAGGTGTTTAATGAAATAAGCTCCAGAGAGATGGAGAAAATCGATGTCTTAGAAGGAATATTGGACAACTATGTTTTTGTACTCGTTATCAGTTGCACGGTCTTTTTCCAGATCATAATCATCGAGTACCTTGGAGCATTTGCAAATACGACACCACTCACTTTTGGACAGTGGTTCTTCAGCATATTTGTCGGATTCTTAGGCATGCCGGTTGCAGCTGGCTTGAAGGTGATTCCAGTGGATAAGTGATTCGGTAACAACACTTTTCAAATCTCATGCACACAAAAGCTCTTTTGTTCCTTGATTCATTGCAGTAGTGTCTGTTCTGAGGCGATGGATGCTCTTGGATACGAGGGATGTTCTTCTGGTACTCTCTTCGTGAACAATACCGACAGATATAAATTGAAATCGGGAATCTACTACCGCATAATTTTTCGTTTTTAAGATTCCGAATTTCCTTCTAATATTCTTTGCCAACAGACGGAGGATAAACAATGCTGGGCGGAGTCCCTAACGCCCTCCGATTCAAAATTTTCAAATAAACTCAGGAGGGTGAGGAGAAGATTTACTACTATCATGTGTTAAATTAAATTAGCTAGAACTTCCATTTATGGTCTGTTATGCAATGATTCGGTTATCTTGTGGCGCCAAGTTTTTCCATATTTAGTGTATTCGGTATGTGACATGGGATCCATTCAATTTCTCTTAACTTCGGGTAGAATTTTGTTCATTTTGCAGTGTCATTGTTGTTATTGTACGCTAATAGTCCTGAGATTAACCTTTGAAATTTGAGAGAAACTTATTCACGTCTTCGCGCAATCTCAGCCGTCCGTTTCGGTAATCAATGATCCTGATTTTTAAATAAGCGAATAGTTTGTTTGAAATCCACCCGTCGACAGCACTTTTTGTCTCGCGCGATTGAGTGCATTAAGAAGTTTTTCTCTTGAAATTATTGTTTGTTGCAAAGTTCTCAATCTCGTACCAGCTACTGCTAGCGTACCGTTTTTTTCTACCAAAATGGTACGGTACAGGTTTGGATCTTGGTAATATTTCGAATTTATCGCAATATACATTTTTAGATATTTTAATGTACTTGTGTATAATTGCAAATCTCAAAATATAGCAAATAAAATAAATTCTAGTAACATTTTGATACACCTTTTTTTTTTTTAACGGCAACATTTTGATACACCTTAATACTAGTTCTAATAACAAATTAACATGATTAATAGAAATTGGACTCCAAATTTTGTTAAAATGCCTTCAAATTCATGCCTTTTTATTAGAAGAAAACAAAATCCACTAGTATTTGCATAGCGGCCGAGATCCCGGTACATGCCTGTAAAGACCGACACGCCGGTACGAAACATCAGGTACATGTACCGCTTTATGGCCAGTACGATAGGAGATTGACATTGGTTGGTATGGGAAAAATTTAATAAACCACGCAAAAGGAATTACTTCAGCCAACTAACCAGGAGCCTAAATATAAGGATTGCAAAACACATAGCGCGACGAGATATGGTAATGCCGTTTGTGTTAAACTTTCAACACAAACTGCACGTCTTCATTCAACATCTTACTACAGTAAATGAGATTGTCTATGCCCTTGTACATTTCCTCTGTCAACTTCCAAGTTTAGGTCGGATAAAAAAACATCTATTCGTCGTCCATTTGATCCTTCCAAACACAGCCCATTAGTGTGTTCGGCTTTGATGCTGGTACAGGATTAACAACTTTGATGAGAACAAATTTTTCGTGCAAGGGAATTGTAGACATAAATTTTGAACCGTAGAATTTATCCGCGCTTCGAAATCCATATCTCAAATATCCACTGTTCAAGCAAACAGTGTTGATTTTTTTATATGCAGGCTCCTATTTCCGATTTGGATTTCAAATCGTTAATTACATTCTTAAAAATAAAACCCCCGATTAATAAAGAATAAAGAACAGGAAATAGACTAGAATAATTTAATTTTATTGATGATTGGGGTTTAAAACCCTTGTTTACATCAAAACAGAAAATATTGAACACATTCAGAGGGATTGGAACCCTTTACCTATTGCTTGATATGCTTACTCTTACTGGTCTTCGAAATTTGTTGAAGATTGCAGGAGGTAGTGAGCGAGTAGGTTGCTTGGTGGTTGTAGATTGAAGTGGTTTTGCTTGAATGGGGTATATCTTCTCTATCTGTATATTTCTACGTTGAGGGAAAAGAGGTGTGATGGTGAAGAGTTGAGAGATGAAGTATGAGATCTGAAGTCCGAGATCTTAGGGTTGATGAGAGATGTTAAGAGTCTGATTTGAGATTCAGGTCCCCTCCCTTTGATGACGGGACATCATATTTATAGGACTTCCTCCATCATCAGATGCTTGGCCGCCAAATAACTCATTTGAATTTGAATAGTTGTTGCCAGAGAATAGATGATATTATATCTTCTCAGCCTCTTCAAATTTTGAATGTTGGTTGCTTCAGATGACATCTATCTTGTAATATTCTTCTGCTTGCATGGAAGTATTTTATTGGGCTCTACGTTTTATTTGATTTGAGACGTTAACCCATATTTGGTTTGTAGGCTCTACGAAATGCGGGCCTACATGGTTTAAACCAATATTTGATTTGCAGGCCTTGCGAAATGCAGGCCTACATGGTTCAATTAATTTGTAGTCCTGCCACTTCTTCTGCAGGCTCATACATTCGTTAGGCTTGTCGGGCCAACACGTGTTTGTTGATTCGTGGGCTCGCTGGGTCAATCAATTAATTTGTACTCCTGCCACTTCTTCCGCGAGTTCATATATTCGTTAGGCCTGTTGGGCTAACATATGTTTGTTGATTCGCTGGCTCGCTGGGTCAATATGCTTTTAGGCTCTTTATATGCCTTTTAGTCCTCAAGCCCAACATACGATACATTGATGATATTCATCAATCTTTGGTTGAAATTTATGTGCCAACAAATGCCCCTCGTGTGTCGTGCAAGCAAGTTTTGATTGTACGAGTCACGATCTCTTGGCACTTCTTGTAGTAAAATGGTCTTCATATCTTGAATGTGCTGTATTTTTTTTTTTTTTTTGAGTCCTTGTTTACTTGAACTCGAGCTCTAGGTGGCCTGGTCTTTTGACTTTGCATGGCCTATAACCCTCCTCTTCTTTCTTTCTTTCTTTTTTATTATTATTTTTTATTATTTTTATTTTTATTTATCCCAATTTTGCCTAGGTCAATTTTTTTTGACCTAGCGGGATTTTTATTTTTACACCCTAACTTTTGCCTAGGCCGCCCTTGCGGGTTTTCAACCTAGCTGGCTCTTTTTTTTTTTATTGTGTGTTTTTTTTTTTTGTGGACTCACAGGAAACTTAATTTGCTTTGCCCAATCAATAAGTCGGGACAACCTAGCCAAGCAAAACGTAGGAGGAGCCTCTGGCAAATCTTGATCACTTGAATTTTTCGGAAGCCTATAAAATTAATGGGCCCACCATGATAACCTTTCACCGCCTCTCTCCCTTGAGATGAATTTGATTTAGGATAGGAATCTGCGTTCCTTCTCCTATTGGAAGTTGTCTTCATGGTCTATAAATTAAGAACAGTAGAAACACAATTCCCACAACTTGAGTGATTAGTTCGGCAACCCAAAGGAAACCAATTTGGTAACTTTCTCTTTGTCTCTTAGCTTCTTCTTTTTTTTTTTTACGCTTCATTACTGTACCAAGCACGAGTCATGTAGTAGTATTATTTCCTACTTGCCAAACAAAGCAACGTGGCTCCTCCGTAGCACGCCTTTGCACAAATTTTTTTTTTATGCAAAAATTTGTTTTGCTCTCTGACTTCGAGACTTTGTAGATTTGTGAACTCCTTTTTTTTTTTGTCTTGTCATGCTCTTGTTTCTGTGAACTTTGACCGTACGTGGTAGGAGCTAAGGAACAAAACCCATTAACAAACGAATTTTGTTCTTCTTGCGGAATAATCAGAGACTTTGTGAAAATCAATCTGATTTTTTTAATTTTCGAGATAACTTTCCGCACCAAACAGTTGTTTTGCGGAGCCGTGTTGCTTTGCACAATTTTTTTTATGCAAAAATTTGTTTTGCTCTCTGACTTTCTGACTTTTAGATTTTTGCAAAAGTTTGTTTTTTTCGATTTGCTCTTGTTTCTGTGAACTTTTTTTCATAACGTTTGGATTAGGAGCATAACTTGAAACAAAAACCCATTAACAAACGAATTTTGTTCTTCTTGCGGAATAATCAGAGACTTTGTGAAAATCAATCTGATTTTTTTAATTTTTTGGAAATTTTCGCACTTTAAAAGTTGTGTGTATTTACAAATCAGATAATCCTCCATGTGATAGTACACATGGATATTAATTGATTGATATCCATGTGTATATCAAACAGTTTTTTTTTTTTTGCTAAGAATCCAAGTTTGAATAGGACTTCTTAATTGATGACTTAGATCCCTTCTTTGCAAATATAGTTGAAATAGGACTTTCTCATCCAGCAATTTCCTTCTTTTTGCTGTCTTTTTTTTTCCATGTATAAATCCATAGGATTCCAAGTCTGCATACACTTGTTTCTAATAGAGTTTGAAAAGGACTCTTGTTTCTTTTGTCTTGGCCTATTCTTGGACTCTTGCCTTGGCTTATCAGAATAATGGAAGCTCCAATGACTCCAATAAAAGCTGTGAATTTTTTCTTTAAAGGAATCTCTGACAAAGAGAAATAATATTTCTTTAGAGACCTAGCACTTTTAGGTATGTACTGACTTTATCAGATTTTCCTCCTTCTAGAGTCTTTGACAAAGAAAGTTTGAAAAGGACTCTCTTATTAAAGCTTCTTGAGAGACCTAACTCATTTAGAAGTTGTATTGGCCTATTATATATAGAGCTGCCTTTGTAAAAAAAAAAAATTCTGCACATCTACAGATTTCATCTTTTGCGGTAAGGAATTTTTTTTTTTAAACTTCAGTTTCTTTTCTTTTCGTAGCACTTTTTTCTTTGCTGATGCTTTTCCTTTTTCTTTTATTTCATCAAGCAAATACCAGGTCTTTCCCTTTCTCGCTTTTACAGATTCCTTGCTCAAGTAAGTTGGCTTTTTTCTTTTCTTCCTTGTTTTTTTTGCTACAGTAATTTCGTTTTTTTTTGCTACAGTAGTTTTCGTTTATTTACTGCAATTTTTCTTTCTTTCTTTTTTTTTTTTTGCAAGTCCTTTCTCTGACTTTGTAGCTGTGTAAAGCCTTTTTTTTTTAGAAGAAAGCTGATTGTCAAACAGCTTTTCTCCAAACATCATAAGAGCGGTCTCACAAAATCAAGCATAGCTCTTCTTCTTAAGCTTCAACAGGTCCCTTTTTTTAATACCAGAACTTTTAACTTCTTTTTTTTTTGGTTACGAGGAAAACTGCTGCTCTTTTTTTTTTTTGCAAACTTATATACTCCTCTTAACAATTTCCACAGTCCACATGGTGTAATGTACTGGAATGTATTTTCTCCAAAAGAAAAGGCCGAGTCTGTCTTTCACAGTTTTTTTTTACTGCCATAAGACTCTTTTTAATGCCCTTATATTTTTTTTGCTTCTCATCTTGATTTTCAGGACCTATTTGTGCAATTTTATTTGCCGCCGCTGGTAAGGTAACAAATTTGTTGTTACTTGGTTCAATTTATGTACTTATGCTCCTTATCATGGGCTCTAATTCCTTTCGGGGAATTTTTGTCACTTTTGGCTTTAGTCTCTTGTAAGAGGCTTTTGTCAGGTTCATTTCCAAACTCATTCGGACTCTTATCTGATCCCTTTGATGTTGAGGATTTTGTCAACTGGTTCTTGGATTTTCTAACAGATTCTCCTCTCATTCGTCTTATTTAAGGCCTTTGAGAGGTTTGGTCATGTTATTGAATTCGAGGATTCTCTTGGCTTGTTCTCCTTTAAAGGTTTTGCAGAAGATTCCTGTGAAAGGGTTTAACATCTGTCTTGAAGAAGGCTTTGCTGAAAGAGAATTTTCCTTTATTTGTCTCTTAGACTTTTGAGATTTCTCTTAATGGCTTTATCTTTGCATTGCCAAGATTCTGTCGGAGAGAATATTCTTTATTTGTCTTTAGAGGCTCTCAAAGGAGCTTCCTTTTGGCTTCGGCTTCCAAAGGCTTGTGTTGATCCCCTTTCTATGGGTTTGAAGCTGTACCTGACATCTGCTTTCTCTCGGGGGCTTTTGTTGAGATCCAATTTCATTTAGGGCTTTCGAGGGTTTTCACCCTCTTTTGTCCTTGTTGAAAGACTTTTGAGGATATGCATATTGAATTGATTTCCCATTTTCTTTCTTCTTCTTTTTTTCAGTATTATGGATTTTACTTCGAAAACGATCGAATACCTCCGTTGCAATCCTGAAGATGTTCTAGATAAATCTGGCCCCAAAGTTGCCAGACACCAGTCTATATATGATAGTTTGACCTCAACACAAAGATCTCCATATATTCCTCCTGACAACATTGACGACTTGATTTATAATGGGGCGCGAAAATGCTCTGAGATAGATGGAAGAGGATTTTCCAAAGATCGAGGCTCATCTCATATTTCTTTGCTCCGGCCCTTTTCTAGGAGCGAAGTAGATGATTCAATTCCGGGCTCTAATTTTAATCTTCTTCTTAAGAAGATGAAGAACAAAGGTGTTGAATGGGATTCTTCTTTTAACATTCGTGGCACCTCCTCGCATCTTCAAGAGCCCATATGGCTTTTCTGGTTGAGAGACGTACTTTCTTCCTTTGCTCCTATTTTAGAAAAGGCTGGATTTATCCGCCTATTTATATTTCTCAAATTTCATATTACAAGAAATATAAATGTGTTTCAAGTCTTTTCTCAACGCTGGTCCACCACCGGATAGGAGATACCAACACTTTCATGCAACATAACGGGGATGGTTGGCTTCTTTATGGGATCTTCATCGCATTATTCGGCCTTACCCCTCTTAGGAGGGACTTTAGAAGAGTATAACTACAACGAATGATTCTCTATTCCGATCGGTACTCGTCCTACATTAGACCTGCTTGGGTCTTTTCTCTTTTTTTTTATTAATGAAATAGAACTTTTGCTTGGCTATTCTCGATTCTTTATAGCTTCGATTGGTAGTATGGTAACTTGTTTGTGACTTCGAATGCTAATAAGGTAACTTTTATAGAAAAGCTTTTAGCATCAAAACCACTCAACACTAAATCAGCCAGTCAGAACCATCAATATGCAACCAAACTTATTTGCACTACCTCTTGTGGAAGGACTCCCATATGGAAGGAACATAAGCTTTCAGATGTCTTCCGTTTATTTTCCTTCGATGAACATACCCATTCAAATTTCTCAAATGATAAGCTCCCCTTTTTAAAACCCTATGGATTTGAAAAGGCCCATTCCATGTTGGCGCCCATTTTCCTAATCTATCATTTCTAATTCTCCTATCCCTGATAGGGAGGATAACTTTCCATACGAGGTCTCCTTCATCGAAGCTTCGAAGAGCCACTCTTTTGTTATAGCTTCTGGCTATTCTTGCTTTTTGTAGCATAATCTGGTTTAAGGCTTTTATTCTAGCCTCATCAATATCTTCCAATTCCATATGCATGGCCTGATGATAAGATCCTGTGTCTAAATCGTTTTGACATGCTACTCTCTGAGATCTTACAGTAATCTCCATGGGTAGCACAGCATCATGCCCATATGTTAATGCAAATGGTGTGGTACCTGTACTAGTCCTTTTTGTATTCCTATATGCCCATAATACATCAAGTAACAGATCATGCCAAATTTCTGGGTTTTGATCCACCATTTTTTGGATCCCCTTCTTGATAATTTTATTAGTTGATTCTGCCTGACCATTGGACTGAGCATAATAAGTACTAGTATATATTAATGAAATTCCATGGTTCGTGGCGAAATCCTTCACCAATCCTCCTTCGAATATGGAACCATTGTCCACTGTTATCGTTTGGGGACTCCCAAACCTGTATATGATCCCCTTTATGAAATCTATTACGTGGTTTGTTTGACCTCCTGATAACTTGGGCTTCTACCCATTTTGTGAAATAATCAGTAGCTACTAAGATAAATTTATGCTTTTCCAATGAAGGAGGATAAATCATCCCAATCATGTCCATAGCCCATCCCCTAAAGGGCCATGGTTTTATTACATATTGCAAATCTGTAACTGGCAAATGCTTGAGTGGACCTGTTTTTTGACAGGCTTGACACCCCTTTGCATAATCCATACAATCTTTGAGGATGGTAGGCCAATAATACCCATATCTTCTTATTAGCCATCTCATTTTTATGCCAGCTTGATGTGCTCCACAGATTCCTTCATGCACTTCAGCCATTACTTTAAATGCATTTACCTTGCTCAAGCACTTCAAAAGAAGACCATCCATTCCTCTCTTGAATAGCTCATTATTATACATTATATAGTTCATTGCTTTCAATTTGGTTGCCTTGTCTGCAACACTGTCTGGCTTTGTTAGATATTCAACCAATGCTTGCCTCCAATCAGCATTTCGATGAGTTAAAGCATCGACTTTTAATACTTCGAAGTCCATCAACCTATTGTGTAACATAGGCAGGGAATTCCTCAAAGTTAATTGACAAAATTCCTTTTCAATTTCTGATAAAACTTTGTAGCCAGACGCTCTTTGAGCTATTTCGTCAGCCTCTTCATTAAAGAACCTAGGAATATAAGTTAAAGTAAGCATATAGAATTGATCCATCAGCTTCTTAGCATGCTGATAATAAATTATCAGCGCTGGACTAGTACATTTAAACTGTCCATTTAGTTGGTTAATCACTAACTGAGAATCTCCAAAGATTTCAGCAACACTAACCCTTAATTTAAGCAAAATTTCTAGTCCAATAATCAACGCTTCATATTCTGCCTGGTTATTGGAACTTGTCCCTCACTGAGTCCGAAAACCATATTTGGTTTTCAAGCCTTGGAGGGATTCCAGAATTATGCCCACTCCAGCCATCTGAATAGTTCTTGATCCATCGAACCATAAATTTCCATGGCCTGATTTCAACTGTACTAGCCTCCAACGTTGTTGGTGCCTTGTACTCATTTGGATGATCGGCCAAAAAATTGGCCAATGCTTGGCCTTTATCGACTTTTGAGGCACATACTCAAGACAAAATTCAATTAAAGACACTATCCATTTCCCAATCTTCCACTAAGCACTGGTTTAGAAAGCATGTGCTTAATTACATCAGTTTGAGAAATAACATAAGTTATTCTAGGCAACATATAGTGCCTGAGTTCTTAAGAAAAAAAGCATAAATAAAGCTAAACATAGTTTCTCTACTGCAGCATACTTGCATTCACAAGAGTTTAAAAACCTACTACGATAATAAACTGCTCTTTCCTTGCCATCTTCATTGTCTTGAGCCAACAGAACTCCTATTGAATCTTGTGTTGCAGCTAAATACAACTTTACTGGCTTTCCTTCAATGGGAGGCGCCAATACAGGAGGGTTGGCTAAGTATCTTTTGATGGCTTCGAAGGCTTCATCATGCTCCTTTGACCACTTGATTCCTCCCTTCCTTCAGTTTCAACAAAGAAGAGAAAATTTTAGTTTTTCCTGCAGTATTAGATATAAATCTTCGAAGGAAATTTAATTGACCAAGAAACCTTTGCAACTCCTTCTTAGAAGAAGGTGGTTTAGCCTCAATGATGGCCTTAGCTTTGTTCCTGTCAACCTGTATTCCTTTACTGTGAACTAGATACCCTAAAAACTTCCCAGCTGATACTCCAAAAGCACATTTTTCTGGATTTAACTTCAGCTGATAGCGTTTCATTGTTGGAATGCCTTTTCTAAGTGTTGTAGATGATCCTCATCAGAGTTTGACTTCACAATGATATCATCTATGTAACATTCCAGAAAAGTTCCCACTAAATCATGAAAAATAGTATTCATTGCTCTCTGATATGTGGCCCCCAGCATTCTTTAGCCCAATGGCATTTTAACCCATTCGAAGATGCCAATGTTACCTGGCAGGCAAATGCTGTTTTATGCACATCTTCTTCTGCTATGCAGATTTGATTGTACCCTGAATGCCCATCTAAAATAGACAATATCTTGTGGCCAGCAGAACTGTCCACAGTGTATCCACATTAGGCATTGGGTATTCATCCTTAGGAGTCGCAGTATTTAGGTTTCGAAAATCAACACAGATTCTGATAGTTCCATTCTTTTTAGGGACTGGAACTATATTAGACAGCCATTCAACATACCTGGCTATTCTAATGAAGCCTGCATCTAGAAGCCTCTGCATTTCCTTTTTAACACCTGCAATAGTTTCTGGACTCATCTTCCTGGTTGGTTGTTTCACAGGTTTGAATTGTGGCTTGATAGGTAACCTATGTTCCACCAATCCCCTGTCCAAGCCAGGTAGTTCCTTGTAACTCCATGCAAAGCATTCCTTATTTGCTTTCAATAGTGCCACCAACTCAGCTTTCATACCAGGTTCAAGCTGTTTATTAATAAACACTGGATTGGGGTTTTGTGCATCTCCCAACCTTACTTCTTCCAACAGATCTTGTGATTCAACCCGTTCCTGAGAAGTGAGTTGGATTTCTTTCACATGAGGGTTATTGTTTTGCATAACGTCTTCCCATATGTTCTCTTCTTGAATCTTCTGTTCGATCCCCAGAGCAACATACTTTACTAAAGCCAATGAGTTGGCCTTTTCTTCAGCCTCTCTCTTGGATTTACATCCAAGCAGCATCATCTTTTGAGGTGTCTGATTCATAGTCAACAGCTTGTTTCAGCTTCGATTTCAGCTCTGCCAATTCCCCCAGTTCCATCTCGTTGGTTGGGTGGGTGGCTGCTTGAAGTAGTTCACTCAAAGGAACTACATCCGATTTGTACATTTCTGCTTCAGCAAAATTTGCCGTGGCACCAAATGGATGTGGATCAGCTTTGACTCCTTCAACACCCACTTCCTTGCCTTTGTCATACTTAACAATCATTAATTCCTCCAAACTTTCTTGATTCTGCTCAATTTCACGTACCAAGTTTTTACCCATCTCGATCTGAGATACTTCTTTCAAGTCACAGTCGTTGCATATGATATTTAACTCCTTATCACTCAGAGTTTCTTCAGAATTCTCTGGCTCGTTCAAGTTCGACCAAGCAGTATCTTGATCTTTGAACGTCTGACCATTTGAGAAGAAATCCATAGAGCTTGGATAAACCATATTAACTTGTATTTCTGGCTGATCTCCAAATTGGATTGTAGCCACTTCTTTGATTGGTCTAACTGCTTCGGTTTCCTCAGCACCCTTCTTTTCGAATTCTTGTGTCGATACCTCCATAGGGAAAAAGGTTCCTTCCATCCCCTGTTGTTCCACTACCATGGCCTCGAGCAAACCAGACTGATAACTGGCCAGCGAGTTAGGAGAAGGTGGATCAAGATCCTCTTCGAGCATAGCAGAGGCAACCTTTTCCAAAGTCTCCCTCTCGTGATACTGGGTTCGAAATTCCTCTGGGTCCCTTTCGATCCTGTCGAACCTTGGATTAGGTTTTGCTCGTCTGCCTGATTCCTCCCCCGTTGAAGATTCTCCTGACTGGAAAAGCGTATACTTCTCTGGAGCTTTCTCTTTTGAGTTCTTGAGAGCAATGAACCATCTGTGGTAATTGAGACTTGGGATCCCTAATCAACACCCAGTTTCCAGAGTTCGAAATTGGTGGCTTGAAAGTTCTGCTCGCATTCCTGTTTGAACCTTTGTATCCTTGGAACAAATCAGGTTTAACTTGCTTCAGAAACCAGTCAGGAACCCCTTTCACCAAGGTGAATTCTTCTTGTTTGGCCTCTTCTTGCGCCTTCGATGTCTGGCCAATATTGGCCTTCTTCGAAGGTGGCAGCTCCCTTCTGTGAATAGCTGAACACGGGCTAGTAGGCATGTCCCTTTTTGGTGCCAACCAAGACTTGCTGTCACTTGGCTTTGCTTGTACTGGGGCCATTCTTTTCATCCCCATTTCTTTTGGGAAAAACTCACGCCCTTTCTATCCAAGTCCTTGAAAACCAATAGTTGGCCCTGCATCCTACACACAGGCACTCCAAAAATGAGGCTTCTAGCATAGGCAGGTGATTATTGCCTGAGAATTTCTGCAAAGAAAAACCATCATTGGCTCGCCTATAGGAACTTGGCCTCACTCCCATGCCTCGAGGGTGGCCGGCGTATGGCTTGCCCCTTCCATATTGAACAGTATTCATGTTCACTGGTGCTTCTTTGTCCTGCCAATATTTCTTGACAGTTCGAGCCAGTGAGGAGGGCACACTGGTGTTGACCTCTTCTACCTTTGGAAAAGGCACTGCATCTATCCCCATAGTCTTTTCAGGAATTTGATTCTTCCTTCTTGATTTGTTCCTGAATCCTGTCACGAAAAACATTACAAGATTTAGTTGAATGTGACCAAGAATCATGCCATTTGCAATAGGTCTTTCCATTCCTTTCTTCCACTGTGGGCAGTTTCACATTCAAGGCAGCTTAATGATTTTCTTTCTTAACAAGAAGTCAAAGATCTCATCAGCTTTAGATATATCAAAAGAATATACTTTAGTGATTTCCTTTTGTTTGAACTTCTGCCCAAGAGAGACATTCTTTTGAATTAAGGGCTCACAAACACAAGGTTCGTGCTCTATAATTTCAGCAGCATCTATTTCATAATTAGGATCCCTATAGTATGTTGGGTAAGAGGAATTATGCCTATCCATATCTTCCTCTAGCAGTGATTCATATCTAGCAACTTTATAGGTTAGATCTGCAAAGTCTCTAAACTCTGTAGAATCAAACCTCTTTCGAAGCTCCCTTTCTAAACCATCTTGTGCTAATCTCACAAACTCTGCCTCTGGCAGATGGAGTTTGCACTTGGTCTTAGCCCTTTTGAACCTAGATATGAAATCTGCTACCTTTTCATCCGGTTTCTGCTTTAGCCTAGCCAAATCTGCCATAGAGACTTCAGGCTCAGCATTGAAGAATTGTGCATGAAATGCCTCTTCCATTTGAAACCAACTTGTTATCGACTCTACAGGCAAATTCGTGTACCATGCAAAAGCTGGCCCAGACAAAGAATTTGGGAACAATTTCAACTTCATGAAACCATTCTGAGCCAAGTTCTTACATTGGGCAGAAAACCTAGCAATATGTTCTATAGAAGATTGTCTCCCATCCCCATAAAACAAAGTAAAGTCTGGGATTTTAAATTCTCTAGGGATCTGAAATGTTGTGTCAATCCATTCTGGATATGGTTTTCTATAGATTTGAGGTTGTACCCCCCGAGTTCGAGGCCCACAAACTTCTTGTATGAGATCCATAACTTGGTCTCTTAGTATTGGGTTGCCTACAAGGAAATTTTGTTCTTGATTTCCTACCGGTGGATTTGGTTCTACCAAGTCATCTCTATGCATTTCCCTTATAGTGTTAAAATCCCCTTGGTTTTCTCTGGGAAGTCTCCCATACCAGGGTTGCTGCATTGGGTCAGCCGTAGTGTTCACCCGAGCAGGCCTATGGCTTCCATAAACCGCTGTGGTGGGATTTTTGGTATTTGGAAGACTTTGACGAGAAGGCTGTGTGTTATCCCTCGTTTTCTCAGGTCTATAACCTCGTTCTAGCTCTACATTATCCTCCCATCCCCCAAGTGTGGGTTCGAAAAGAGGATTAACGCTTTGCCTATCTCTGGCATTTCTTGGAATCCCAATAGGAATTCCATGAGATTGCTCTGGGATTTCGAAGACAGGCTTTGTAGGCTTCAAAGGCTCATACCAAGATTGTGGTATTTCCTCTGGATACATTTTTTCCTTACCCTTTCTAGACCTTATCTTACCCTGACCAACATCCTCTCCAAGCCTTCCTTCGAAGGGATTTTGGTGAGTAGTTGAATTAGCATGATCATCTAGCCCAATATTTCCTGGACTGTTTCTTGTTACCTCTAAGTTGGGCAACCTACTTCTTATGCTTTTGATCATGGCTCTTTGGGTTTGAGCCATCTCTCGAAAAGCTATCATCATTTCTCTGAACATTTCCTCCTTATCATGGTCTTTACCACTGGCTTGTCCCTTTTGAAAATTTGGAGGCCCTTCATAAGGAGGTACTTCATAAGAAGGCTCCTCATAAGGAAGCTCTCCCATTTCGGAAGCCAATTGGGGGAACTCATGATTCATAGGCGTTCCCTGTTCCGTGGCCTGTTCTGGCACAGCTTGTTCCTCTGGCACTTGACCACCAACAGGTGTCCCTATCTGTTTTCGAAGCCTTGGCATTCTGGCACCTTCGAAGTCCCACCGGGCGTGCCAAAAATTGTTTGGGCTGAATTAACTCAAATCAATTGACAAATAATTGTGTGCGGGCGTGCCAGAAAAGAAATAACTTCAAAGAAGAAATTACTCTTTTCACAATGATTTGAAACAACTAATTTAAATCAGACAATTGTGTTATCCGTCCAATTACCTCAACTAAGAGGATTTTTCCTTAAGGTATCAACCAAATAAACCAAATAAAAGATTGATGCGCTTCGAAATCAGAAAAGATGATTGAACACAAACAAACCTGAATCTAATCAAAGGTAAGTTTGTATACAAACACTCTTAAGATTCTATCAAGAATAATAAAGAAATGCAAGCACACTGAATTTAATCAAAAGCAAACTTGCAAACAACTATTCTTTGGTAAGAAAAAACTTAAAGGAAATAAGAAAACTTGAATTTAATCGAAAGTAGTCTTACATGCAAATAAGCCTTCAACTTACAAAAAAAGACCCTATTCTAAACTAAAAACTAATCTAAGATAGATCTCTGAGCAATTATTTTGTATGAATTGTCAGATGATATGGATTTTTTTGTGTGTCCTTCTCTTCACTTGCTTCTTCTATTTATAGACGCTGAACTTGCCTTCGATTTCCACGTCTTCGATTGATATCCATATTGGCCGTATAATTCGGCTGAGAGGGGTCTTCGAACGATTACCTTGATATTTCTAGAATTCTTTCCCCCCCCCCCCCCATGCTTCGATGATGGTATTCGTGGCTTCATGCTTTAAATAACGGTTCCCACTTCCAAGCAACGTGGGTTAGTGTCACACGTTTGGCTCAGAATAATCCCCTGCAATCATGTCCAACATTCATTATAAACCGAGACAGTAATGGTACCGTTCGATGTTTCCAAAGATCAATCAACGGTTTAAATCAAACTGCTTTTAAAACCATCCTTAATTATAGTCTAAACGCCGTCGGTTCCAATTGAAACGATACCGTATAGTACTAAAACAACATCATCATTAAACCCCGCAATCCTCTGTATCTCGGATTCAATTAGGATGTGTTCTGATTGGTCAACATACTATTTGGTGCCACGTGTAACTTTCCTATTGGGTGGCATATTTTAGGATGTAAACACTTACGTAACATTCGGCCGTGGGGCCTTAAAGTGTAAATTTTGAAACTTATGGTGCTGGAATTACAAATCTGCGAAATGGACATTGCAAACTCTTTTGGAGATTATGTACGTTACTGTGAGATTTAATTTATAAAAAGTTATCTTTATTATGTTTAAAATTAAAGGCGTGACATATGCGCAATGGTCTTGGTATGTAATGTTTTATACTCTGTCTTGTTAGAGAGAATGCAAAGGGAAAAAGAATGAAATAAAAGTTCAATTTCTTTATTCATTAGATCAGGCAAAGTTACACAAAAGTGAATTTTGAAAATACTTAAGACTTTCCTCTAATCCTTACCAACCGTACGTATCAGTGAATTGGAAGAAATTGACACGTAATTTCATTGAAACAAACGTGACCGATGGGTAGTTTCGGGCCAGAGGAATGAGGGAAAGAGAATTTGATTCCTTTAGCCAATCTGACAACAATTTTCTATTTGACCATAGATAAACAATAGAAAGAAAAGAGACCATAGAAGTAACAATAGAAAGTGAAAACGATTGATTTTCCACCACCTGCCGTTGTGAGTTCCACTGTACATTTATTCATCGTTCATTTTGTAGGGTCCATAGAATAGTATATTTATACAAAAAAAAAATTAGCTTGATCGAACATTGATATATATACCAAGGCCTTGTTCAGTTGCCAGGAAAGTATAGGAAAGGATTGGGAAATCAACTTTCTCATAACTTTTGTAGTGTTCAGTTAGTAGGAAATATATTTTTAAGTTTTCCTGCAAGATTTACTTTCTTGCAAAAGTGATATGGGCCAAAGCATAGGATTTTGCGTCACGGAAAAAGTTTTCTCCATTGTAGGGCCAAAATAATTGGTGGGTAAAAAAAAAAAGTGAATAACGCCAATCCCAAAAAAATACAAATTAAGTTCTTAATAAGACACTTGAGATTTACGTGAGCAACAACAATTTCGACTACTACGGTACTTTCTGAGATAATTGTTGTGGAAAAAGATTGATAGTTTATTTTTTTTGGAAGTATTTATTTATCTTGTCATTAGTCTTCAATTTTGTTTGTACTAACTAATTTTCAGTAAGTTTTTGCATCGGCAACAAATTAAGCACGGTTGTTTAATATTTATTTATTTAGTTATCATCTATTTATTTTTTAAACTTCATTTGTACGGTCGATTATCAAAAAATGTCAATTTAAATGGATGATTTGCATGACCATTCAGAATATAACAAATTAAATAGGGAATTGAAAATCGATTTTTTCATTTCATGTTAAGGTTTTGCATTAGATAAAATATATTTTTTTGTATGTGTTAATTTTTGAAATATGATAGCCTATTATTTAGCTTTCAAAATTACTTTTATTTAAAATTCGCCACGGAAATAAAAATAAAGAAGTTTCTCATAAGTGTCTTTTCCCGGCAAATGAACCACTAAACTTTAGTTTTCCTACAAAAAAAAATTGTGAAATGAACATTAACAGGAAAATAGATTTATTTTTTCTTTATTTCACTTTACTTAATTTTCCCTGAGAATAACTTTCGGATACAATATTTCTGGCAACTGAATAGAGCCAAAAGTTGTATTTTAGTTTATTAAAATAATGGACAGTCCATAACCATCCATTTTATAAATCAAAATTCAAATTCTCATACACCTATTGATATCCGATTAAGTTAATTTTTTGCATGAATATTCTTCTCTGCAGACCCTACAAGACGAACAGTTCAAATCAATAATATATATACGCACGGTGGGCCCCGTAATAACAGTGGTGGAAAACTATTCCACGATTTCTTACCCGTGGCGAAAATAATTTAATCTCTGACCAATAATGTATTTTCCCCCTAAAAAAAAAAAAAAACTAATTGTAGTCCAAAACTAATTCTGTTATTTTCATCTAGAAGTACCATCATCCCACAACATTTGGAGAAATTAGGGGGGTGTCACCACGTGTGTTTAATGCAGGGTATTATAACCGCCCCTATATTGCATCCGGGAAATTTGGCGGCACTGAAACCGCTACTACTCATCATCTCAAACCTACGTACCTCTCTCTCTCTCTCTCTCTCTAGATTTGCTCAATCCAATCCCCTTAGATTGAGCAGTTAGAATCTTGAAATACCCATTTTCTAGGCTTCTTCTCTCTTGTACATGTAGCAGTATAGTACTAGTAGACAGAGAATCATGGAATTTTCCCTCACAGACCTCGCGTGCCACGAAGATTTCTTGAAAAAATCCGAACTAGGAGAAGAAGAAGAAGAGGACGACCCATTTACTACCGTCTCTGAATCTGACGATGAGTACATACAAATGTTGATGGAAGAAGAGACCGTCTTGGATTTCAATGGCTCCGTTTTTGAAAATGAAAAAGATGGGCAGTTCTCTCTCCACAGTGATAGCTGGTTGAAATGTGCCCGGTTGGGCGCCATCAACTGGGTTCTTAGCGTATGTAAATCTCTCTCTCTCTCTCTCTCTCTCTCTCTCTCTCTCTCTCTCTCTCTCTGAATCTTTGTGTGTATTAAGGTGTGTTCGAACAATATGTGGTAATTTTTTGTCCAAACACTATCTTAGCCTATCACAATGTAATGTCGCCATCAACTCGGTTCTTGAAAAGCTCTGTTTCTTTTTGATACAGACAAGGGCTATCTTTGGGTTCCAATTCAAAACAGCTCTTCTGTCATTGACATACTTCGATCGGTTCCTTTCAAAGCGTTCCATCGGCGTGAGCATCTTTCTCCCTCTCTAAAAATGGGATTTTCTCGTCTTTTACTTTTTTTTACAACTCTAGTGTCTAAATTAGTTTACACGCACCTCACCTAATCATGTTCTGTTTTATCTAATTCGGGAATCCTGCTGATTCTTGTAGAACGGGATGGTATGGGCAATTCAATTGTTATCCGTGGCGTGCCTATCGCTTGCCGCGAAAATGGAGGAGCTCAATCCGCCCAAGTTGTCCAAGTACCACGTATCCGGTATCGAATTCCCGAGTAATGGGATTCACAAAATGGAATTAATGGTCTTGACTACACTGGAATGGAAGTTGGGTTCGATCACTCCTTTCGCTTACCTGAATTACTTCACTGCCAAATTTTGTATTGAGTTTAAAGATTGCAAGCCGCAAGAATTGGCCTCCACTGCTACAGAACTCATTTTGGCTGTCCCAAAAGGTATTCTCCTAGCTACTAGTCGATCTTGAACTGAGAAATTGGTTTTGGAATGTGTTTCTGATTCTGTACTTATGTACGTGCATTATGTTTGGTTTATTAATTAATGGATTTGTGAACTATGATGCAGAGATTAATCTGATGGATTTTCGGCCGTCGGTTATTGCTTTCGCGGCGATCTTGGCAGCTTCGGATGATCAGTTAACAGGAAATGCAATGGAGATTAAGATGAGTGTCATCCCATCCTTGGGGTCCCTCCCAAAAGTGAGTTTTCCATTGCTTTTAGATTGTTTTCTTAGCGTATTTCGGAATCTATTTTGTGTAACTCTTCTCAATAACACTGTTGGTTGACGGTTTTTGAAACTTGTTTGTAGCTTTCGAAAGAAAGAGATACGATATCATTAAGCAGTCGTGAATTCAAAAATATAAGTAGTTTCGAAAATGGTATTTCGCAAAGTTGATTCTGAACGAAGTAACCGAAACAAATTGGTAGTGTCTAACGATCTCTTGTTTGTTATAATGGGCAGGATGATGTACACTCCTGTTACAATCTAATGCTGGAAATAAAGATGGAAAAATCAAGTACACCAAAATCAGCGGTATTCTCCCCTAACTTGAGCCCGGTCGATGTTCGGGAGAATCCCTTGATCACCTCTGCTGTTGGCACTAAGAGAAGACTCACTTACGATGGCTGCGACCAGTATTGCCCTAACCTGAAAAATTATCGACCGTAATAACACGATTTTTTTTTACCATTTTAGCAAAGATTTGATTGGTTTTGATTTTTCTATCGATTACTACAATTTTCATAGGTTGGATTAAAAGGTTTTCTTTCAATATTTTTTTTCCTTTTTTGGGTTGGGGGTTTCCATTTTCCAATACCCAAGAAAGTTTTCCAGCCAGTGACAACCATGCAAGCAAATAGTGAAAGGAGAAATAAAGAGAAAAACAGATAGAAAGAAAAAAAAAATGGTAACTTTAGCTATGAGGAAGAACAAGCTGAGGGCCAAAGAGATGTGCAGAAGGCCATTTTGAAGACTGTTTGTCAGTAGTCTTTTTTTTATATTTTTGGTAGAGCTTTGCTTTCTTGAATGCTTAACAACTTTTCAAATTTGTTTTTATATTTAATTTTCCTCTTATTCTGATTGGGGAAAAAATGTAGTGTAGAGGGAAGTTGAAGCCCTACCTTTTGATAAGGGGGCTTGGGATGCTTCCTATAGTGTCTTTCTAAAGGGCAAAAGCCATTAGGATTTGAGGAATGAGGAATGAAGGAGTTGTTTTTGTTTGATTTGACACATCTTGTGCTGCATTTTGGGGCATCAAAAAGAAAGTAATGTAAAGGTGAGTGTGATTGGATATGTATGAATGTTGGTGGATGCTTTTTGGTTGGTGGGGTGGGCAACCACTTCTCTTTCACTTTTTGATTGTGCTTTGTTTGGGGTTCATGAAACCTCCCAAATTCGTGTTTGCAAGATTACCATTGAGCTAATGTGCATGTAGTCATGTAGATGATACGCCCTCCGTCTTCATTTGTTTGTCCAGATTCAAAAGTAATTGGCAAAAGTTGATGAATTTACTCTGTCGTCCTTCTCTTTTGAAATTATTACTAGAAAAAACAAGAAAAGTTAATGATGATGTTCCTGAAAGACTTAAAGGGTGAAAGAGAGAACAAAAATATGAAAAGTGCAATGACTAATGTTTTCTTAATTTGGAAGCCGGAAAATGGACCAACAAATCGGGACGGAACGAGAGGCAAAGTGATTTTTCTTTACAGCAAAAATGAGAATTATTAATCTTTGAAGATGATTACAAAGATTAAAAATGATCCAAAACACAACGGCATCAGAGCATGCGAGCCAACAAAGTTAACACCTACATACCCCAACAATCATATGCTGCCCAGAGCCCAAACAAAAGTTGGCAATGAGCCAACCAAAACCGAACGGCATTAGATCAAATGTAACAAAGAGAAGCCAAAATATGGCTAATCCTGACCCCAAAACCCCCCCAAAATCAAAATAATAGCCCTAAAAAACACATCCCTGAGAAATCCCCCACACAGCAGCAGAAGGTTTTGAAGCCGCTCCAAGGGCAAATGGCCAACTGACTCCAAACAGCATTCCATTCACACACATGAACTACATGAGTCCAGCTCCTCTCCAATCCATAAAGAATTGGAGGATCCTCCAATTCCAATTCGATGGTCAAGATTACCTTAGTAACTCAAGCCCCAAAGTACTATGTTATTCTACGGACACCCAATTACTCCCCAAATATTTTTTAATTACATAAGCGTCTTCTCTCCCCATTTTTTTTTGAACGGCGAAAAAAATTCATTAACCATCGAAATTTATAAAAAAATTCATTAAATTTTTTTGAACGGCGTCCTCTTCCCGTTAAACCTGCCTTTGAAATTTTTTTTATATAGCTCTTGAGGATTTTTTCGACCAAATTCACATAATTCATGAGGATTTTTTTACTAATATTATATAAATAATTTTTTTATTTCAGCATGGTTTTTTCTGTTGATATTATCTTATTATGTAGCTCATGAGATTTTTTTTACTGTACTAATGTATTTTCATTTGTGCTTCGCACTGTGTTGTGTGCTCATTGATGTAGTTGTTCTTGCATGTAAAGAAAATTGAAATTAAATTCAGTTATGGAAATTAGAAAGAAATCGTAAGAGTAAGTAATTGAACAATATATAATTTTTATAGAAAAAATATTTTAGAAGAAATGCAAAAGGAGTCTTTGATTAACCCTGTGAATCTGATAGTTTTTTGAACTTGCACTAATTATTAAAGTTACGAAATGAAATTTTACTAATGTTTGGAATTTAGTAAATTGGTGCATAGAATATAATAATTTGGGAATATTTGGGGAGTAATTGGATGCCCATAGAATACCATATGAGTTTTAGGCTGAAAATACTAGAGTAATCCTGACCATCGAATTGGAATTGGAGGATCCTCCAATTCCCTATGAATTGGAGAGGAGCCGGACTCGAACTACATACCCCCAAAACCAGATTCCAAATGTTTTTTTACTGAACCTGTAAACCAGACTATTTTGGGTTGTGGTTGTACCCCTATTATTGGCACCAATCGACTCCATTGTCAAAGTAGGGTTGCGGCCACGTTGGATTGGTCGGACTAATATTCGACACATGATCTTGTGGAACGAGTAATTTTACCTGTCTAATAAGGATATCGAAACCACATTCTCGAGATAGTATACATTTCTTTTGCGAGATTAGTTATCCAATAGATACAGAATTCAGACGCTGACCTTGTAGTGAGACGAAATTTCCAACCTCATTTCTAATTTGACCAATCAAACGAACGCCTGCTCATTAATTTGAAATTTCGCTCTCCCCTGCCTTTTGGAGAATTATGCTGTACTATGAAGTTCTCAAATGTAACCAAAAGAATAAAATGGGATTGTTTTTTTTGATGAAGTAGTTCCTCATTCAAGAAGTGGAATTGGTTCATTAAGAAGCTGATAGAATTCACCATTGAAGTTCATTAAGAAGTTGACTAACATCTCGAAACAACTCTTAAATGACTTCACCTTTCTAAGACAGTATTCGGATTATGAATTTGTTGGGAAGCTTTTGAACAGAAAGGAAAAACGGGAGATGTTGCCGAGCATCTCCCTGCAAAGCGGTGTCCAGCAGCTGATCCAGTCGTTCATCTTGGCCTGGACGACTCAGATTGAATCTAAACACATACAAATCTACTGCTTGGCCGCATCCCCTATTCAAAAAACATAATTATTTGACAAATTCCGAACACAACCTAACAAAAATATCTCAAATAGAGCTCAAAACATCAATGCCTATAGCCATTGATGAAGTACGACCCAACCCTTTCATCCTCTTTGAGAAGAGGAGTTAGTAAATTCATGGCAAAAAAATTGGTGTCAGAGGAATCCCCCTGGGGTATGAAGACCTCCAGTCTGGCATGGTACCCTAATTTCCAATAGCTACAGTTTCTTCAAGGACTGTCCCCTGTTCTTGTGCGCTAGTGTTTTTTCTGCAATGAGTAATACTGTAATGCTGCCCCTGTTCTCTGGTCCATCAGCTTCTGAATTTTTCCTTTTTGTAACCGGATGTCCGGGCCAGTTTGCATGTACATGGACTAATTTCGGAGCCCTAAAGATAACGACCGGGCAAACCCTCCTATGGCTCTAAGATTTGGAGTGTTTAGCCACCATGGGATTTGAACAAGCGATTTCATTGAGAAAAAACACTTATTAGCTTTCTCGTATCCATTTGGCCAAACCCATTCGGTAAAGCAAGAACCGGTCCATCAGCTTCTGATTGGTCACAATAGATGCCAATTCTCCAGTCAAACACATGTTGGTGAATTCACATGTTTTTGTCTTATGAGATAGCACCAAAAATCATTTGTGGAAAAAAGGAAGCACCATGGTAAATAGGTTAAAGTCATGTATTTCTTTTTTCTTTCGTGATAGAACTGTAGCAGGGCTTGTCGCCAGTGTATAAATATGTTGTTATCAAGATCTTAAATTAACATTTAACATGATGCTTGGGCTCAGTTTGTTACAAGTTCGTTTGAGATCAACTCGACTAAGTAAACCAGTCAACCTTGAACACATTTCACAACTTCAAATTTCGAGCCGTGCTGATTTTCGATTTTCATCGTAAACTCCACAAACTAAGATTAATTTGTATCCAATCAAACCATAATTTGAAAGTTCAATATCATAAGGTTTCATACTTTCCTTTGAACCAACTTATATGGAACGTACCAATCTCGTTTCTCTTACCTTATTTAATGTTGGGATGCTATTTATGGATAATGATCTCGCATTTAGTTTTCTTCAAAAATTGTCACTTGGAGCTTTATACCTCCTCGCAAAAAGTCACTTTGCAATGTTATAAAGTACATATAGATGTATAATGAAAAAACTCTCTTTTGGTCACATGCTCCATGGTCTTTAACAGCCCGTTTGAATGCGGGAAAAGAATTTTGGGTATTAGTTAATAGGGGATAGTAGTCATTAAAGAATGATTCATATTGATTTGATGTTTATTAATGGGAGATTAAAAAGTAGGTTGTTTGGATGAGGTATTAGAAAATGAGGATTAAATAATACTTGGTTTGGATAAGGGATTAATAGGGGGTATAGGGAATAGTGGATGATTTAAAAGCTATCAAATGACCGCTTTGCCCTTGTGTAGTCCCAAACTTAATTATGTATTATGTTACATATATAATTACAAATATAATTGATCTTTCACACTTTAAGCCTTAGTAATTAATTTCACTAACAAATATACTAATTTAATAATATTATAAAATAAAAAAGTCAGTTTTAATTTGATAAAATTCTGTTTTTTTTTTAATTTTTCTGGAAAAATACATTGTTTGGTAGTTGAAAATGTGTCCACTAGTTCTCTTGATAAAGTTGAAACTTAGCCAAAATAAAACAAGTGCATTCCATTGAATTGATCCACTGAATGTCTTAAAAAGGGAAGAAATTAAAATACAATTGACATTTAATTATAATAACTCCATAAACAAAAGCCACTATTTGCATCTTGTTCAAATAATCAAAACCAATTGTTATAACAATACAATTCTAACCTACTAATTTCATCACAATGAACACAATGAGTGCACCAAGGAATGTACTACACTTGCATTTGTTAGTATCACTTGAGGTTCCTTCATGGCTTTCCAACGGTGGAGGGAAGTCGTCATCTTCAATTCGGTTAGCTTGTTCTAACTGGTTCAAATTTGGTGGACCAAGAGGTTGTTCCTCTAGTATGGTGCGCCGCACCCAAGTAGCATGAGCCTCATCCCAAGATCCAAGCAGCATGACTACATGCTTTTTCCTTGAATCATAAAAATCAAACGAACACTAAAAATCAAACGAACACAATTATTGAACATTTCTTGCGCCATTCTTTACTGAACACAGCATGACAGGAGCACGTTGCTCTTTGGGTTGGTCTACTGGTGCATGCTATTATAACTTCTAATTTGGCAGACTCGAGTTAGAGGCTGTCCCCTAGAAAATCAAATAAAAAAGCTATTTTGCCCTGGTATGTAGATAGCAATTATTGGAGCTAATAGGAGCTAGGCTGTTTTTCTTTAATCTCTTCTATCCAAAAATCCATATTTTGTTCTGTAAATGACCAACCCATAGCCGCAGAAAAACACTTCAAAAAACATTCAGTTCACGTAGTTTGAATGGACATTTCTCTGCATTTTTTAAGTTTTATCACTTTATAATTTTGACCATTTTGTGAACTGGTTTTCAACATACAGCAAATCATCATCCTAGTTTTTTGTTTTCTACGCGTACATAAAACAAATTAGGTTCAGTCCAGCCACACCCATGTGGTTTTAGGTTCAAGGGGGGTAAGGAGGGGTGAAATCGTCAAGTTTCAAGGGGAATTAGGGGGTATAACTTATGAGGACCTCAAACACTACCCGAAGATAATACTGCCAATTCCCCCTTCTCCGGTCTTAGCCAAGAAACGGGACAAACGAAAACCCTTGAATTTTGCCTTCCCAAACGAGGGTAAAGAGAGGGGCCCAGGGTCTTATTCTGGGGTAAAACTTATCCCCCACCTAATGAAGCATCCAAACGGGCCCTAAGCAATAAAAGTTCATAGACATCATCAAACCTAACAAGTGAGTCTTTGGCTTTGCTTAGAATCTAAACATTAATTAGTTTCGTCTCTTTATCCCGGCTTTTTATTGTGTGTTTCTCTGTGATGGGTTGGCTGTAGTTTTCCTTTTTTGTTCGGATGAAATCGATGTCAGTGCCATTTGGCATTTTAATGATACGTGCTTCAGATCGAAAAAAAAAAACCTAATAAGCACATTTCTATACTTTGATGAGCATGGCTAAATTCTTGGCGTATCTTTAGGAAAATAAAAAATGACACTGCAATTTAAAAAATGGAAATGGGATGTTTGTCAAATAGGTGTACAAATTTGCTTTGCATATTTTAAAACCAAAGTTGGTATGAAACCTGTCTCACTTTTCAAAAAATGATAATGTCAAAACTATTTTTTGTTAATGTCAAAAATCTAGTGCATAATTAACTTGTATCCTACACATGGTACGAGCCTAACTCTTCCCTAACTCCAGCTTAATTAAACCATAGATTACAAAACTCAACCCTATACTACCCACCTTACCCATAGCCAACCCCAAACCTATCCTCACTCCCATGCATGGCCGGCCCAACCCCAAGGTCCAAGAAGCTGGGCCTTGGGCATCACAAAAATTTTAATTTTTAGGGACTCTCCAATATTTTTCACTTTTTGGGTTTGAGTAGGACTCTTTTTAAGTCTAATAGAATAAAAAATGGGTTATTTACAAGGACACCCCTTCAACTATCACGTTTTGTCAATATGACCCCCTCATGTTTAAAACTCATCAACATCACCCCCTCAACTATCAAAACTAAGCAACCTCACCCCCTCTGTCCAAATCTGTTACAATTTTGGACAGAAATAAGAGAAAAGACTAAGATACCCTTGTCATGTTAAAAATGTTAATTAAAAGTACGTTTTTTCAAAAAAAAAAACAAACAAAAATTAGCAAAAACTCAGTCTCTCACTCTTTCATCCCCTCTCCCACCCACACCCACCACCACCACCACTACTCCCACTCTCTCCTCCCTCCATTTTTTGCCAAAATCCCACCACCACAGCTCTCACCTCCCCTCTTTTTTCTGCTGAAATCCCGAAGCTGGGAGGCCATTCTCATCCAAAGAATCAAATCTGGTTTTTTAAGGAAACCCACTGATTAAATCTTTTTTGACGTTGTTGGAGGCGCCATGGGAGGTGGCTGAGTGGACATAAAACCGGTTGGGCTGGGTCGACTCGGGGACGGATGCAAACCATTGGTCGAACACGGCAAACTCGTTGGCCAACTCGGCGTAGACCGGTACCAGCTCCGGCTTGAACCCGCTCATGACGGTCCTGGCCATGCCCTCGACTTCCTTGTTGAACGCCCGCTAGACGAAGCCCTTCATCGGCGCCAGGTTCAGAGACGAGTCGTTCGACTCGAATATCAATCTCAACCTCTTTGCCCCATCAAACACGGAACCTCCATTGTTTACTGTTCTAGATCTGGTCAAAATCAAAGCTTTTCGAAAATCAATTTTGATCAGTGGGCTAGGTGCGCCTCATTGAGATGATCACGTTGATGGTGACGCGATTGAGTTTAGTCACCGGAGGAGTTCGTACAATCGATTTGAACGGTGGCGAGCGGAGGCGGTAGAGGCTCCAAGGTTGATCAAAGAACGAGAGATCGTACGAAAGTTTGGAGCATAGGGTCATTTTCGTCTGGTCGAGACGATTCAAGATCCGGTCGGAACGTCGCCGGAAACCTTCGGGGTAAGCTTCACGCGCCGGTTAAAGGCGGCGCGTGGAGTCGGAAACTGGGTTTGGGGCAGATGATTGTCTTTGATTTTGGGTACATCTGGGTTTGGGTTTGGGTTTGGAAAGGATAAGAGATGAGTGGGGGAGGAGAAGAGAACAGATGTGAGAGGGCATTTTAGGGTTAAATTGTTTTTTTCCGTCCAAAATACTTCTTTTCCATCCAAAAAGTTAACATTTCCCAACAGAATTAGACGGAAGGGGTGTAGTTGATGAGTTTGGATAGATAAAGGGGTGAGGTTGATGAGTTTTAAACATGAGGGGGTCATGTTGACAAAACATGATAGTTGAAGGGGTGTTCTTGTAAATAACCCAAAAATAAAATGTTCAATTAGAGGTAATGAGTTAGCTCAACCTACCATCCATAAGCCCAGGTGCCCAGCCCACTAAATCCCCGTTTTCATTTCTCTCAAACCATCGAATAACACCTCTCCAAAATCGTTTCCCTCCAAACCCACAACAAAAACTTGACGATCTCGTATTTTGTGTTCGTAGACCAGAAGATGCAGTAGTTAAGAGAGTAGATAAGATAGCTCTAGGTAGCAATGTTACGGGGAGGGGTAGACCTAAATTGACATTAAATGCTGTAGTACGCAAAGATATGAGTCTAATAGGTCTATGTGAACAAGTGACTCTTGACAGAGCTCAATGGAGGAAACGAATTCATGTAGTCAACCCCAAGTGATTGGGACGTAAGGCTCGGTTTGGTTTGGTTTGGTATGTAATGATTAGTAGAACTTTATATTGGTTTGGCTTTCTCGTATTGTGATTGTTGCTATAAAAAATTATTAAGTATTAACTCTTTAAGGGCACACTTTTTTATATTAGGCCTTAGGCACTGAAAATCTTTAGGCCGACCCTGCTCCCATGGCTAACCCTTCCACCAACAAGCGGAATGGAAAAAAAAAGGGAAAATGACAGCCAAGGACGTGTTTTGATAATTAATACCCGCCAAGGACATTTTGTTCATTAACAAATGTTCTTAACATGTCCTTAAAAGGTATTAATTATCAAAACATGTCCTGGGCCGTCATTTTCCAAAAAGAAAATACCATCCATGCCGCCTTGGTTGTCGAATCTCTGGTGCCTACAAACCCATCTGATCATTTATATCCGCAATGGCAATCGCTCGAGCTACTTTCGTAACGGGCATCGCGCCACGAAAATACACTATGCATGAGAAAATTCTCAATATGAAATGCAAATCTCATTCAAATGCACTAATTAAGCACCATGAAAATGACATAGCATTAATCATGGGGGTAGATGGTGAATGTTCTTTGCACTCTATCCATTGAGATGCAAATTTTATGCTTAGTTGAGAATGTCCTCACGTACGTTTCTAATTAAGAGATTGCAAGACATGAGCAATGAACCCTAAGAAGATGATGATTGTGATGATGAATCGAACTTATAGGTGTTGAATGCATCATGTATCAAACATTGTGCTTATTGTCTAGATTTCTCTTACGTTTCTTCATTGTGCACGAAGAACTTGTCAAATTGATATCAAATAATCGACTTCAATAGCTTTGGAAATCCCCTTCGAGCCTCCTCAAGTTTATCCGTCCAAACAAATCAGTTTCGATATTGCAAAAACGCAAGCAAAATGTAACCATAAATTCAATCACATACTTCAAATCATCGTTTTTTAGTTTCAAACCTCTAGAGTCGAAATCGATGGACTAAGGGTTTCAAAAGAGAGGGGAAAGAGACAATGAGGCCATGTTCAGTTTGGGTATTTAGACCCACCTTCTGAGGTTTTGAAAGCCAGGGAAAGTAGGAGAAGGAGGTTAGAATTTCATTTGGTTGCGCATTTGAGCTAGGGAGGACACAAAAGAAGAAAAATATGTTAGGGTTTTCGTGTTTCGTATACGAAGGGCATTTCGAGAATGTGCCATAGAGTTCGACATAATTACGGTCAAATAGCTTGACCGGTCTCTTAAAAATTCCTTCTTCCAAAAAAGTGGAGTAGTTCTAATTTATTGATAGGCTTGGGCTACCCAAACTTAGGCCTCGTTCCGCTAAGGAAAATAAATACTTATTTACTTATTTTTTTAAGTTAAAGGTGATGTATTCTCTCATACAGCGATAAATAAGTACTTAAAAAATAAAAAATTTAGCAGAACGGGGCCTTAAAAACAGGCTTGATATCGGCCTGCCAAGTTTAAGCCCGCTACACCAAACCCAAACACACTTTACTCCATCCCAGGCCCAGCCCAGCCCAGCCCATCCACTCGTTCGAAAAATCCCACTGAGCGCCACAACACAACGTTTCAAAATTCAGATGTGAGAACTGGGCAAATCAGTTGCGTAAAAAACACAAAAATGGAGAAGAGACTCCGCTCGTCGCTCCAGACCTCCGCCGAAGAATTCCTCTCGTCGGCGGCGAAACTGGGGTTCAAATCAGCGAAGCCCTCTCTCAAAGCCCTAATCCACAGCCTCAAACCCTCCTCCTCCTCCTCTCTCTCCTCTTCCCTCCCTCTCTCTCTCCACCAACACATCTCCCAGTCCATCACCCGCTTCAAACAACTCTCCCAACCCCCCGCCTCAGCCGCGGACCCGGCCAAGTCTCCCAAATCCCCGCCCGCGAAGCGCCCCAGACGCTCTTCCCGCCACGCGTCCAAGAACAACCTCGACGATTCAGGTGTTGTGTATTTTGATTCACATTTTAAGCAATTATGTATTTGGTTTACTGCATTTGTTTCTCGACAGTATTATCCTTACGCCCTGTTTGGTACATATGGAAAAGAAAGGAAAGGAAACGAGAAAGAAAGTTTGAGGAGCTAGGTAGTGTCAGAGCAGATTTGACTATTTTCTTCTCTTTTTCCTCTCAAACCAAACAAAGGAAGAGGATAATTTTTTATTTTCCTTTCTTTTCCATAGGTACCAATAATTTTTCATATGTTACCTATGTGAGTACTCAATTATTCCATTAGAGGAGGTTAATGGATTTGAACGTTGGCTGAAAGTTACAAATGGATTTTGTAACTCCTCAAGTCTTAAGGCATTATCTCAATATACACATATCCTTGTCACTCTGGCCTCCTATTATTTGCGTTTACAGAAATTCTAACAAATATATCCAACATCAAATATTTACAACATCAGGCACAAAAGATGAAGAGTCTAAAGTGGTCAATGAAAGGGAAAATGTGATTCAGAAGCTTCAGATTTATACTTATGTGGCGCTTCTATGCGTTTTGCATCCGAAAAAGGTGTTTTCGCCCTCCGATTTGTTACTGGCTGTTCGTGAGTTGCACGACAATCTGGTCCTGTTCGAGTCGGATCCGGTTTTACTCTCGGAGGTCTCGAGTCTGTGCGATTTGTGGTGGAAATCGGAGTTTCCCGGTCGAGAAACCCTAATTTCGCAGTCATTGCCGGTTTTGCTGTCAAGGTCTTTGACATTGAAGAAGAAAGTGGACGTGCATAGAGTTTATGCAATTCGCGAAGCATTCACATTGTTTGATTTTGATGATGAGAGCATTGAGGACTTGAAGCTATTGCTGATAAGGTGTGCGATCGCTCCCTTGTACTTAAAGACGGAGGATGGGAGGAAGTTCATAGCATATATGTTCGGGTTAAGTGGGCAGTTGTTGAAGGAGGCACTGGCTATGATTAAATCGCAGATTCCGTTTGGGAGGAAGTCGATGCTGGAGGCGTACGGTGAGATTTTGTTCAGGGGTTGGAAGCTTGTTGAGGGGAACTTGAGGGATGAGATTGAGAATGGGTTTCTACAGGGGTTGATTGAGGGGGCAATACATGCTAGTTCGGATTCGTTGGCTGCCTCGATAAGAAGGGTTTTGGGAGGGTTTATTGCCCAAAGAACGGTTGATGGTGTTGAGAAGCTTTTGTTTCGCCTTGCTGAGCCTGTGATATTCCGGTCACTTCAGGTTTTTCACAATTTCTTCATGTATTTTTGCTGCCATTTTGGATAGTTGGCTTGAATTGAATAGCTCTATATGGTGGCCACAACTGATTTGTGTTGCTTATTGGAACTTGTTTCATTTTCTTGATTTATCATGTACATGGATGGAAAAGTTGTGACCCGTCACTATGGTAAATGAGAAAAATAAGACTTCATTAGAAACAAAGAAAAAGCATCAATCAAGGCAACAAGGGTAGTGAAGAACAACCCAAGAACAATGAGGGATTAATCATTGACTAATTCCCGACTAATGTACATAACGCCTAATCAATGCGTTGGGTGGCCACCTAGTGCCTAGGCCCCGCCCACCTATACTGACTTTTAGAACACTCCATCATGTCATTGTCTCCGTTTATGAAAATGTATACTTCAATAGATTTGGAAGGAGTAATGACTTGGGCGGCTCAGTAAGGCTTGAATGCACTATTACTTGCCACCAAATCATCGACAGAACCATTTCATCAGCCTATTGAGTTCTCAACTATGTTTTTAGTTCTTCAACTTGTTAATGACTTATTTCTTTGGACAATTTGAGCCAGCTTAATTTTCGATGTTACTGCAAAATTTGGGCAGGTTGCCAACTCAAATGTTCGTCAAAATGCGTTGCATCTACTTCTAGACCTGTTCCCTCTTGAAGATCCTGATTCTACAAAGGAGGTCAAAGATACGCTGCTGTATAAACAATTCTTTTTGTTGGAGAGATTACTGATGGATGACTGTCCAGATGTGAGGGTTGTGGCAGTAGAAGGTTCCTGTCGCATTCTTCATCTGTTTTGGGAAATCATTCCTACGTCTACCATCACAAAGATAATCACCAAAATATTTGATGACATGACTCATGATCCATGCAATGAGGTCAGGCTTGCCACGTTGAATGGCATTGTATATTTGCTTGGCAATCCTCAATCTCATGAGATTCTTAAAGTTCTTCTACCAAGATTGGGGCATCTGATTCTCGATTCTTCCTTTGCCAATCGCTCTGCTCTTGTAGATCTCCTTCTTCTTTTAAGGGACATTAGGAGTTTCCAATTTCATAAGGTACATATTACCTTGCAATTTAAAATTTGGACTCCTTATCAACAAGAACTATTTCTGATGCCTCTTGTCCTTTATAGTTGATTAACCTTTTTTCTGTTGATATTTCACAGGTTGTGCACCTGGATTTATTACTGTCAACACTTGCAATTGATCAACCGTCGATTGGTCAAAAAATCACTAAACTTCTGATGCCATCATACTTCCCCTCAAAAGTAACTGTGGAGGAAGCATGTAATCGGTTTGTCACATTAATCAAACGGTCTCCCATAGCTGGGGCAAGGTTTTGTGAATTTTCTCTATCAGAAGGGGCATCTTTGCATTCTCTCATGGAACTAGTCAAAGTTTGCATCAGTTTGGTTTTGTCTCATAACAAACTTGATGGGAATCAGATTGATGGCTTACTAGCAGCCATTGCCTACCTTTGCAAAAGCTTAGTGAGTGAGGTATCATATCAGGCTACCATTAAGGAGTTGTTGTCCATTGAAAAGCTAAGATGCTTGTTTGGTGCTGCAGCAACTCAGCGTGCTCAGTCCTCTGTTTGTGAGATTATTTCCTGTGTCTCTCCAGATGATATTGGTGTGCTTTTTGACGATTGCATGGCTTTGGTCACAAGTTGTTGTGGTTTATCCAGAAACATGGAAAGGCAAGTTGAAGTGAGGTCCATCCACAAGATGATGCTGTCTTGTAATTGGTTTGATAAGATGTTTGAAACTCTGGCAAGGATTTTGCAAGACACTGCCCATGGATGCCATACCAAATTTGGCACAGAAATACCAAGTCACACTGATCCCTTTGCCAAGCGAAGGAAAATTAAGTCTACGAAGGGGAAACATGTCAGTGGGAAAAAGTCTTCCACCACGTCTACATCTTCATTTGAAGAGGAGTATTCCGTTGCTTTAGGAATAGCCTGGCAAATAAAGGACTTGCTTGTAGATGAAAACAGTCGAATTGCTATGTTGAAGTCTCAAATTTTGGAAATCGCATTCTTTGCTTTAAAGGTCATTTCTGAAGTCAGCATTGTACAGTGCAGGCATTGCGATTATATGGACACGTCTCCAATCATGGCATATACATCTCTTACTCTCCACATGTCTCTTCAAAATGTCAGCATAAATGGAGTAAACAATCACGGAACCAAGAAAAAAGATTCTACTGATTCTGCAAGATCATCTTTGGAGGCAAGTGATATTAGCGCAGAACTATTTTGTTGATTACGGTTTAAACACATAATAAGGTTTATCACCTGAGATTGTTCCGTTGCTTTTGTACATGAACTCAAGTCTTATTTGCTACACATGAAATCTGGATTGTCTAATCGATTGTAACAACTTGTCGAGACTTGACACCTCCTGACCTGAACATGTCTATGGATCCTCTTTTACTTTTTCTTGTTCCATGCATACTGAAGTACTCCCATTTCTTATTCTCATATGTCCAGTGATAAGCTTGGCTGCTTCTCACTTTTTCTCCTGATCAGCCCTTTCGCGAATTTCAGATTCGTTTTTCTATTTCTGATTTACATCTCCCTGAAAATCTGGATTAGTTGTTTTGTGGTTACTGATTTTCATTGGTTGCTTGGTTTTCTAGAGTGATTGCTGTACAATGCGTCTTCTTCGTCTTTAAATCAATTGGTTCCTCTTGATTCAGTTACCATGGAAGGTCGTTTGCAAGTACCAAAGTTTCAGAAAAGGGTAGATGGAATTTCTACTATCAATGGCATTCTTGTTTAAAGATAGATCACGGGGATCTGAAGGAACAAAATACTAACTTCTGCATTTACCGAAACAAAAAAAAAATACTAACTTCTGTACTTCTCATATACATTATCATGTTTAGTGAATCATATGAAATGGTGGGAATTTTGAAGCTTTCTTGGTTGATTTTATATTAGGGAATCTGCCTTAACTGGACTCTACCTTTTCCATCACCTTTTGTGTTAATGACTTTTTGATTGGTTATTCTTTTGCCACTGTTTAAAATCTGAATCTGTGGTTTTTCAGCCAACTTTGTTGGAACAGACCATGGATCATCTATTCAACTGTACGAATAAGTTATTTGAAGCTGGTGACACAGGAAACTCTAGCGAATTGCCGTCAGAAGCAAAGCAGGATAGGAGGAAGAAGACAGGCTATCATGGCCAGCAAGAGAAAGATTCAGAAATCAGAACCTCAAGCCCAAGTGACGTAGGTCAGTGATGGCAGAAGGGTATTTTTTACCTGAATGCATCTGTTTTAGTGAGCCCTCGTTTGCTAATATTTTGTGAGTACTGAAATTAAAACATTGATCAATGAAATGGGCATAGTGTTTCTCATCTTGTGAGTTTGACCCTGCAGTTAGTGCTCCTCATTTGAAGGACTTTGTTGGCCAATTTTTCCCCTCTGAAGTTCCAACTTTCCAATTATCACCAAAACTTGGGGAACTGCTGAGAAGTGGCAGAATTAAAAAAAAAACTTTTGATTGTCTTTTGAATAAAACTGTATATGATTAAAACGATTGCATTTCGGAATATATGGGTCAGTTTGTTTTGATAGTTTATATCGATTCTCTCGTTTGTCCATGCTGATCCTGCACTTTATATGCAACACAAACAACATTTCAGAGTGTCATGTTGGGCCTCTTGCAGGTTAATTACCAATTTAATTTGGCAGCTTTCTGGACCATTGTTAGTTTGTTATTATCACTTCCAACTCTGTCCCGACTCCGAATAGTATTGGTAAACTATTAGTTGAGCTTATTTATCAACTTCGTGCAGAATCCATTTTAAGCGAACAGAAAAGGATGTCCAGTACAGTTAAGATCCTGACTGCAGTTCTCAAGTACATTGTCGATGCAACTGCAATGGGTCTTATTTCCTTCAGTCAAGTCAAGTGCTTGAAATTCTCACTGGATTATGTGGAGTTCATTATGTCTAATTTAAAGCAACAATCCAGTGACAAGCTGCAGTTTAAGGAGGAAGATTTTAAAGATGCATTCCTCTGTTTGAAAAGCTCCTTCACTTATTTTGCCAAATTGCTCAATTTAGTCCTTGTAAGCTCCAATGGGGATTCACTCCCTCCCCCAGAAGCTCAAAACCTCGCTAATGGTCTTCTCGATCTAATAGTTTCAATGGAATTGTTTTTGGGCTCTGGTTATGCAACACGTGTTGTTGCTGCAATGAAGCCGTGGCTACCTGACTTGATTTTGGCATTGGGGTCAGCACACATACAGAAGCAAACTGTAGAAGACAGAGAATCTGAATTTTCCTGTTATCCATTATGGCTCACAATGTTAGCAAAAATTGAATTCCATGAAATCAGTGAAGTTGCGGACGAGGAAAGTGAGAAAGTTTCTGAACAGTTGGAGTTTCCTGCATTCAAGAAACTTACAGAAATGGTAATTCTACTTTTAAGAGGAAATGCAAACGTATTGGATGCAGTTGGGGTAGTTTTCTTGAGTGGTATAGCTGCTGGGCTGGAAAGGAAGGACTTTGAAATGGTGTTAGGAATTGCGCACTTCGTCTATGCGAAATTGGTTAAGCAGGAACGTGGAGAGTGGGAAGATCTGAAACTGATGTCGGCTTTTGTGCACGGCATTTACCTGCGATTAGAGAGAGAAGCTGAGCTGAGCAACAATGAGGATGAAAGGAAGATGTTGCAGAGTGCAATGGTTTTGCTTGAACCTGTTCAGAGAAGTAACATGGACGGTTTTTGGAAGGATCAAATGGAGGAAGAATAGATACTGTTGCTAAAATTTGTAAGTTAATTAAAAGCAGTCAACGGAGGAAATGTGCAAGGGAATGGACAATCTCATTTAACTGTTTGTAAGATGTTGAATGGAAATGTGCAGTTTGTTTTGAAAGTTCACCACAAACTGCCTTCACCATACCATATTTCCTTGCACTATTATGTGCTTTGCAATCATTATATATTTAGGCTTTGGGTAAGTTGGAAGAAGTAATTCCTTTTGCGTGGTTCATTAATGTTATGTTTGGGTTGAGATGAGGAGATTTTTTGTTTGGTGAAAAGCAAGAACTTCATTAAATAAATAACAAAAGCAACACAAAAAGGAAAATAGAAAATAAGATTTAGATCTACACACAGACAAATAAAAATAAACGTCGTCGAAAAGGAATCTCTGATGTTGGAAACTATCCTCCCTCATGGAAGTGATATTAAAAAACCTGGCAAGGGCATTGCCATCGCCACCTCTACTATTGCTAAAGAAATTGGAGCCCGTACTGTGAATTCAATGTACTACAGAATTCATCACATTGCGAGAGTGTCTCAATCCATATCCACGAGAAATAGGAGAGGAGGGGAGGTTCGGCGGGGGTTCTGCAAGACCCTAAGATACGAGAAGTGCTTGCACTTTCTCTCTCTCTCTCTCTCTCTCTCTCTCTTTCCTCTCGGCTTTTAGGTTCTACCGGTAACCATGGTCGAGATGATTTTGAGAGAGAGCGAGGAGGGGAAGGGAGGGAGAGATGATACCGTGGGTAAGGGGAGAGACAAGAATGAAAGAACATAGAGACTACTCTGGCTGAGTAATTACTTATTAGAGATATTAGCGATTTTCCTTAAGATACCCCCACAAATTTTTCTAATATTTTTTTCCACTACAAATTCATACGAGACTTAAGTCTTATATGATCTCAATGTGATGAAAAAGACTATTGGGCACCAAGTGGCAGTGTGCCATTTAAATCGGTAGCTCTTTTCTAAGATCAAAATTAAATAAATTAAGAAAAATTCTTACACCATATCTATTTACACACTTATTCACACATCTACACGTGGGCCCCCACATATACTTGTGTGTGCGGATCCTACTCTTGTTATGAATAGATATGTAATTGAGTATGTGAATGAGAGAATGATTGTGGTGGTAGAATGATTGATAAATCAATGGCAAGGATTAAACATAAGAAAGAGCTGCTTTTCCCCCCCCTTCTGACACAGCCCCCCCCGGACCCCACCCCCTCCTTTCCCGTTTTACCCTCTCCCACTTCTTCTTCTTTCCAGTTCTTTTTCTTCTTCTTTTTTTTTTTTTCCCTCTATTCCCCCCTCCCTCCTGTCTTCTTCTTCTTCTTTTTTTTTTCTTTTTTTCCTAATTTTCAATTCTTTTCTTTATTTGTTTCCTTTCCCGTTTTCCCCCTTCTTTTTTTTTGGTTAACTCAAATTTTATTTTCAATTAACCACTACAATACCATATTTAAGATCAACGCTTCGCGCCCAAGCTAATGGATCCAGGGGCTCTGCTGTGCCTCATGGCACAGTATCCCCTACCCACACCCCTAAGTATCCCCTACCCACACCCCTAAACTATGCCGTTTTGCATAAAAAAAAAAATTCATGCAACTATGGAGAGACGTGATTATGAGAATTTTAGAGATAAAATTTAAGTCTATAGAATAATATTCAAAATATGATCTCAATGTTCAAACTGATTAAAAATGGAGCAGTTAATTTTTTAACCATATTTTTTAATAAAAAGTTCTATAAAAAATTAAGTGCTCCAATTTTTATCCGTTTGAACAAGTGGAAAATCTTATTTATTATTCTGCATATTACTAAAAAGGCATAATTAACTTTTGTCTTTAAGGTTTTAATAATCATGTTTCTGTTCCACGAGATCCTAAATAAAGAGCATGTATTTAAAGTTCTAGAGATAAAAGTTAATTATGATCCTATTAGATCCTTTAAAATTATATGTTCAAAATAATAAGATTTTCTTGTTAAGATCAATTAGAACTTAATTTTTTTAAACGTTAAATTAAAAAAGTTAAAAAATTAATTACACCAATTTTCAAATTGAACCTTGAAGACTTATTACTGATCATATATTCTAAAGAGACATAATTATTTATCTCTAAAACACTTACGTTTCTGCTTCATAGGATTGCAAATTGATAACTTTTTTTTTTTATTTTAATGCAAAACGGCACTTAGGGTGTGGGCAGGGTACTGTGGTGAGGCACAGCAGCAGAGCCACGGATCCAAGCTAATATATCTTTTATGCTTTCAAAAATTTATATAAAAAATGAATATGTATAAGTACAATATTAACCAGTTTAAACATATTTTCTCTACTTTTAAAATAGAAAATTGATTGCCAAAACAATTTGTGTGCTTGGATTGGATCTGACTGCGCTAAATAAATTTTTTGCCTAAGTCTCAACGAACACCCTGTTATTTTTTCTGATCATTTCATCCTATGGTCGATATCCAAGACTTTTTAATTGAGTATCCTGTAAATCCTGAAACTAAATAATGAGTAATAGGGTACTCGTTCAAAGGCCTTAGGGCAAAAAATTTATTATGACCATTTAGAATAAAATGATCAAAAAAATACGATCTTCGCCTCGATTAAATTAAATTGAAATTTGGAGTACTTAATTCTTGAATTATATTTTTTAATATAGAAAGGGTGTATTTATAGAAATTAAATAAAAAAGATAAAAGTAATTAAAGAAAGAAAGAAATTAGAAACGGTAAACAGTGAGAGAGAAAAAGAGAGAGAGAGAGAGAGAGAGAGAGGGGGGGGGGGGGGGGGGGGGGGGGGATTCGGGAAAATGGGCGTGGGGCCGGGAGGGGTGTGGTGTCAGGGGGGGTGGGAAAAGCAATTTGCAAATCCAAGTGATATGCATAGACGGCACGCATTGGTACAATAGATTTCAGGGCCACGTGTACACAACCCATACCAATCGTCATGACTCATCCCCATAATCCAAGTTGTATCTATTCAACTTGCGGTGTATTGTCCTCTTCAGACTGTTTCTTCTTCCATCTGATCTCTAGTGAAAATGTCAGTCTCTTCAATCTCCATAATACTACCTCTGAAATCCATCAACACCACCACCTCAAAACCATTTTCTTCATCTTCTTTTTCTAATACTACTTGTAGCAGTAGGCTTCTTAAGTACTTCTACTACTCTTCCTCAAAACCACTCCAAGTATTCTGTCACCTAAAACCAGAAAGCAGCAGCAACTACCATCATCCTCACAGTGAGTGAGTTCTCACGATTACTTCCCCTCCCTCCCAAATTAATCGTCTCTTTCGACGACCCACTTAAAAAATTGTCTATATTTCTGTAATTTATAGTGATTATATTATTATTTTTGAAAACTTTATTAGTAATTTTGGATGGAGGGAGGATTTTTGTATCAATGTTTCTGTATGTCTTTAACAATACCAGTAGTGGGATGAAAACTACTCGTTAGTAATTAAGAAGTTTGTGATATTCCAACTTCCGATCACCCATTTTGCAGAATCCGGCAGCAGCAAGTGGAAGACCATAATTTCAACGACGGCATTGGCCACCGCTGCCGCTGCTGCTGTGGTGGTGACGACATTTAGCGCCGGCAATATGCCTGCCCTCGCGGACCTCAATAAGTTTGAAGCTGAATTACGCGGCGAATTCGGGATAGGATCCGCCGCCCAATTCGGTTCCGCAGATCTCAGGTCCATTTCCCACACCCAGAAAACAAACCCTATATATATGTATTCTGTGGAACCTTCTTATCAATAAGGGTTTTATTTTATTTTATTTTAATGTTATTGGTTCCAGGAAAGCCGTTCATGTCAATGAAAATTTCAGGTCAGTGTCCTGCATTTTCGTCAATGATTCCTTTGCATCCATGTTGCCTAGCAGTTTATCTTTGTTTGGCTGCAAATTAATTTGGTTCAAAATTGTTAGTGCATCTCAGGCCCTTACTCTTTTAATCGACTCAGAACCATAGTATGAGTAAAACCCTTGTAAACTGACTTGAGTCCTTGACTAAGCTTCATACCCAATTGAGTTCTACTCAAAATTTTGACCAAATTTTTGAAGGCGTGTTTTGCTCTTCACGAGTGACAACTATGCCGTTAATGAAGCTTTTACTCGAATTTGTGCTTAACATTGCGGTTTATCCATTGGAATATTACATACCTAATGAAGCTTTTGCTTAAATTTTCTCAAATTTCAGTAAGGGCTGGAGATGCTCGTACACTATTTCAAACCAACCAAATCAAGTAGAGGAGATAAACGAGAGTAGAGTAATAGTTTTGTGTGGATTTCCAGTTGGACAAGGCTGTGAAGTGTGAACTATTCCTGTTCTTTGGAGCATCTTTAGCCAATTTAAATAAAATTAAAGAAAAAAAAACAAGAAGAAGAAGAAGAAGTTTGGCTTAGTGAACTAGATGAAGATGTTATGTTCAGAAATTAAATTTCATCGGAACGATGGTTGTGTTAAATTATTCTGGAAGTGTCTTATTAATAGTTTCTCAATTCCATACTCCGACTATTCAGCGCAATAATGTGTTTTGATCAACCTAATGGCTGATACAGAAGAGCAAATTTCACATCTGCTGATATGAGGGAATCTGATTTTAGTGGATCAACATTCAATGGTGCATACCTTGAGAAAGCTGTTGCATACAAGGCCAATTTTACAGGTAAAGTGAATAAAGTGACGTGTAAAAAGTACGGAGAAACCTTTCAAGTACACAAAATACTGTTCATTTGCTAGAACAATGTCGTCTAATGCCTTAGTTACGAGCAGTACCAAACGGGCACACAACGTAAAACTAACATTGTGACATGCAAATTTCGGAAAATTGGAGGACACGATCCATTAGGGGACATGTTTAAGAAGATACATTGCAAAATAACAAATATGGCTCTAATTACAAGAAGATTGGTATGATTTATGCTTTATTCACGTTGGTCACTGCATAATTCAGATGAGTGTTTCTACAAAATTTGTTTGCTCATCCATGTAGTACATAATCACTCAATCATAATTTATCACACAAAGACAAGGTTTTTCAAAGCTTTAACTAGAGCCTACTATGTTGTTTGGTACTCCCGACGTGTCCTGCAAGTTTCTATTGGGTGTCCGAGAGTGACCTAAAATTGGGGTCCCTGAAGCGTCTAAAGATATGGCACTTCTATTTTGAGTATCTGGCATGTGTCTGTATGGTGTCCTTCGGTGTTTGACATAGATATGTGACCTCGGCGAGATATTCTAACCTTATGTTCAATGAGAAATTAACTGTTCTTTGTCTTTAGTTTTCTGCTAAATTGCTGGTGCCTCTATCAGCTTCATGTTAATGCCTGCCCTTTTGATCAAGTGACTTCCATTACACATGTTTATTCTCATAAGGCTTGAATGCAATCTGCCTTGCCTCATGCAACAGTCTTTGTGCAGGTGCGGATTTGAGCGATACATTGATGGATCGCATGGTAACGTGACCCAAACCTCAGGATATGTTCATTACCATTGCATATAGGTTTGATTTAGGTTTTAAACTGTTGCTTCAGTTTTTGTTTGGTAATTCCAAAAAGTTAAATATACGTAGTAGTAATGATCGTGGATTCGTGATTGTTTCTTTGTACTAGTGTGTACTTTATGTCAATTTCTTACATCGAAGTCTTAAATCATTTGAACATGTAACTCAGTAGTGAGGGCCTAAAACCGTAATGTAGAATTATCTAAACTAGCTGCTTTGCCTCTATTAAGCAAGACAATGTATTTTCTGTACTATCCTAACAGGTTCTCAATGAAGCCAATCTTACAAATGCTGTCCTTGTTAGATCGGTCCTCACCCGTAGTGATCTTGGTGGTGCTGTTATTGACGGTGCTGACTTCAGTGATGCTGTTTTGGACCTTCTCCAGAAACAGGTATCTTATGGCCACAATTTAATGAATTTATACTGAATATACTTTACCAATTCACTCAATCATCCATTGTACAATAGTAATTAGCTTTGATTGCACATCAAAGCATCTAGAAGCCTATTTAATATCTCGATGGAAAAAAGTGCAAGTGAAAAGAAAAAAAGAGATATTAGTTGCTGATTAACATAAATCGACACCTTAGGCTGCATGCTTCCTTAAGCAACAATGACAGATCGAACAAACATGAAGTATCCTGAGACGCTGACAGAAGCAGAAATGGGGCACCAACTAGAGAGCCCAAACCATCTCGAGTCAATTATGACTAAGCTCTGTTTGACACTACTGCTAGGTCGACTATTTTCTTTTGTGCGAGGCATTGAATGCTCACGTCCTCTCGCATAGGCAATTATCAAGTTGAATTGCTATCCAGGTTCCTGTAGTCCGTAGATGAACTTTTGTCCATAGATTCCACTTCACAGTTTTATGCCTTTAAAACTATTTGAGCTTTCATCCTGATCTCTTTTATATGATGCAAGTTTCTCAGAGCATGTCATCTTTGAGCTTGTCATGTGTAGCGATAGGTTGAGCTTGTCATCTTTGTATGACGCTCCCTAGTGTGTTACTCTAGGGTTTCTCTTTTGTATCATTGTATCATTTTGATTAATGATATGGAAACCTCTTCTTTGCGGATCAAAAACAAAAAAGTTTCTCACAGCATGGATCAACCATATATCCTGATCCACCCATGCAGGATTCTGCAGGAATATGGACAACTAACAACTTCCAAGCATTATAACCTTGTCCTTTACATAATGTTCCTTCATTTATAGTCGATTGTTACCTTGTTCCTTTAAGTTGGTAATTTGGATATTGCTGAAGTTAATCAAGCTGTTAACTGTTGAAGTAATTGATTACACTCCTCAAAAAGTGTTATAAAATGATAGCTTAGTGAAATGGAATGGTTTAACTGAACTATGTGGTTGATAGCCCATTGGTGGCCGCAATCGTTGCAGCCATTATCTTTAATTTCCTTGCACACAGAGACTAAATTTTCTGCATTCCCGAGTTTGACATCATATTCCATTCTCGTATTTTCTTGCGTTGTACCATAGTTCACTTCATTTACATGTTTCATGAGTTGTATTTTTGTGTAGGCTCTTTGCAAATATGCAAGTGGCACAAATCCAGTAACTGGGGTGAGTACCAGACTGAGCCTTGGTTGTGGAAACAGTCGACGTAATGCTTATGGTTCCCCTTCCTCCCCTCTATTAAGTGCTCCACCGCCAAAGCTGCTTGATAGGGATGGGTTCTGCGACCCAGCCACCGGTCTTTGCGATGCAAAATAATGATATCTTGTAAATGCACGTGTGAGAGAAGAAATGACAGTGAGTAAAGCTTTTTTAAACCTTGTACATTATTCAGCTTTGACTTGGACTAGGAAGGGGAAACACTATCCATTACTGGCTTACCGGCATGTTTTAACTGACTAGAAAAACAAAGAAGAGGAAAACACAGATTTTACCAAATTGCGCCTTTGCAATGGGGATGGTTCTTTCTATCTCTTTCTCGTTGTGAAACTTAGAAACAATTATGTTTTCAATCATGCTTAGCACTGGTAGCTGTGCAGGGTATAAATACAGGCACTATACAAGTAATGAGTTGCCACAGAAAGAAACATGCACGATCTTTCAGTGGAGATACCAACCTGCACACAAGAAAAGACACTGTTAATATCTTTGGTTGGTTTGGGCTGTTTGGCCAGAATGCCACGCCGATGCCTATGTAAATAGGATATATGAAGTACAGAGTGAAGTAGAGCGTGTGTATGTAAGAGGATGTACCTCTTTATGTAAGTTAGCCTTCGCATGTACGGCAGCAGGATCTTGGTGACTAACATATCTATATTGATGTGAACCTGCGAGACCATGAATTCGCAAGTGTTCTAAGACATTCCAATAGAAACCTTGTTCTTGAATATTCATCGTAAAGATTCATCCGGATTGTTCGGTTTTCTATCGGGTGTATTTCTCAAGAGTCATCACGTGACAGAGATCGATCTATTAGTTTGGTGACTTTGGTCGTTTATCTTTCCTGATTAGACCTGATCACTGGTCCGTGCGGTGTTGGGCTTCTCTTTAGTCCATCGTACAATCGCCCTGCTTCTCTGCCCATGAGGAACCTGTTACTACTTCATGAAGGCATCCCTCTCCAAATTTCACATTTTGTTTTCTCTTTGTTCGCATGCTTAGTACGTAAGCTAATTTCAATTGTTCTGAATGGCAACTAGGTTATCCTGGGCAGAAACTGTAGTAGAATATGTGGTGACAAACTGTAGTAGAATATGTGATGGCGTTGATGTGCATATAGTGGTAGACTCCTGTTGGCACATAAATTTCAACCAAAGATTGATGAATATCATCAATGTATCGTATGTTGGGCTTGAGAACTAAAAGGCATATAAAGAGCCTAGAAGCATATTGACCCAGCGAGCCAGCGAATCAACAAACATATGTTAGCTCAACAGGCCTAACGAATATATGAACTTGCGGAAGAAGTGGCAGGACTACAAATTAATTGATTGACTCAGCTAGCCCACAAATCAACAAACACGTGTTGGCCCGACAAGCCTAACGAATGTATGAGCCTGCGGAAGAAGTGGTAGGACTACAAATTAATTGAACCATGTAGGCCTGCATTTCACAAGGCCTGCAAATCAAATATTGGTTTAAACCATGTAGGCCCGCATTTCGTAGAGCCTACAAACCAAATATGGGTTAACGTCTCAAATCAAATAAAACGTAGAGCCCAATAAAATACTTCCATGCAAGCAGAAGAATATTACAAGATAGATGTCATCTGAAGCAACCAACATTCAAAATTTGAAGAGGCTGAGAAGATATAATATCATCTATTCTCTGGCAACAACTATTCAAATTCAAATGAGTTATTTGGCAGCCAAGCATCTGATGATGGAGGAAGTCCTATAAATATGACGTCCCGTCATCAAAGGGAGGGGACCTGAATCTCAAATCAGACTCTTAACATCTCTCATCTCTCATCGACCCAAAGATCTCAGACTTCAGATCTCATACTTCATCTCCCAACTCTTCACCATCACACCTCTTTTCCCTCAACGTAGAAATATACAGAGAGAGAAGATATACCCTATTCAAGCAAAACCACTTCAATCTACAACCACCAAGCAACCTACTCGCTCACTACCTCCTGCAATCTTCAACAAATTTCGAAGACCAGTAAGAGTAAGCATATCAAGCGATAGGTAAAGGGTTCCAATCCCTCTGAATGTATTCAATATTTTCTGTTTTGATGTAAACAAGGGTTTTAAACCCCAATCATCAATAAAATTAAATTATTCTGGTCTATTTCCTGTTCTTTATTCTTTATTAATTGGAGGTTTTATTTTTAAGTATGTAATTAACGATTTGAAATCCAAATCGGAAATAGGAGCCTGCATATAAAAAAATCAACACTGTTCGCTTGAACAGTGGATATTTGAGATATGGATTTCGAAGCGCGGATAAATTCTACGGTTCAAAATTTATGTCTACAAATTTCTGGCACGCCCAGTGGGACCTATTTCTCCTCCCATCTTTTGAAGAATAAAACAGACTATAAAATTCATTATTCTAACAGCGGCCCTTGCTTCAACAGATTCGAATATGGAAGCTACAATCATGAAGGCCAACAATGGACTCACTGTGAAGACATCGATGAATCCCACGACGGGGATTCAAAAATCTTGGAGGGATGTGTTAGTCTCTCCGGCACCTGCTTACTGGAAGGCTCCAGAGCGCAAGCTCTTGGCTGTCTTACCAGAAGTGCCTGCTCATCGGGAGGCTCCAGAGCGAAAGCTCTTGGCTGTCTTACCGCGAGCTCAAACAAACAATAGCACTTCACTACTCCAAAAGGCTGAAAGCCTCAAAGGGGTAGCCGAAGATCTGTTGAAGGCTGCGAAACAATATATGGTAGTAAGAGCAACAAAGTGCTCGTGGGACTTCCTTGGAAAAGCGAAGGCTGCTAAGGAAGCAATAGCAGTCGCTGTTATCCTGGCCAAGGCCCGTACAACTCAAAGTACACTGGGTCTTTTGATTACACATGCGGAGCATTCGATTGCGATTGCGGAAAAAGCTCAAAAAAGGGCGTCTGTGGAAAACTGTTCTATCATCAAGAATATTGGCAAGGAGATGATCAGTCAAATCCGAAATCATGCTAATTCGTTAGCCCAATCGAAAATGGTGGATTCATTGGCTCAACGAAAGATTGGCAGCCAAGCCCGAAATCATGCTAATTCGTTAGCCCAATCGAAAATGGTGGATTCATTGGCTCAACGAAAGATTGGCTGCCAAGCCCGAAATCATGCTAGTTCATTAGCCCAATCGAAAGTGGTGGATTCGTTGGCTCAACGAAAGATTGGCAAAGAGATGATCAGCCAAACCCAAAATCATGCTAATTCGTTAGCCCAACCGAAAGTGATGGATTCGTTGGCTCAACGAAAGATTGGCAGCCAAACCCGAAATCATGCTAATTCGTTAGCCCAATCGAAAGTGGTGGATTCGTTGGCTCAACGAAAGATTGACAAAGAGATGATCAGCCAAACCCAAAATCATGCTAATTCGTTAGCCCAATCTAAAGTGGTGGATTCGTTGGCTCAAGGAAAGACCAACAATTTGACGGCTTTGCCGAATCGTCGACTCACGAATCCAATTGTGAGAAACGCTGCGTCAATCCTAAAAATCGAGGAGACACAAGTTTTCTCTTCCATGCCTATAGGGGTTCGGCCAAAAACCCCCACTAAAGCCTCAAACCCAAAGAGACAGAGACAGAGGTAGAGGAGGAACAAAACCCTCAAAAAGGGATAACAGAAGTCTGTAGCAGCCAACGTTATGGGAGCAATCGAAAAGGCTCTTGGTAGTTATAATGACGAGCTTGAGTATTCCACAGAATCAAGTGAGTCAGAGTTGAACTCTTTTGATGGTGAAAGGGATTCTGTTTCCACCACTACGGAAGAACAATTTGCCAAATTGGTCGAACAAGCAAAGAGAACTGCTACCTCGATGCCTATGCCAGGGACAGTAACAAGGTCTATGGTCAAGCAAGAACAACCAAAGGGATTAAATATAAGCGAAGAGGATGACTCTGTCTCAGTGTACTCATCATCCCCTGCCAGCAGTAAATCATCATCCTCCACGAGTAAAAAGCCCAGAAATGTTACAAAAGCTATTTCGGTGATGGTGACGGAAGTGGGTGATGAAGAAAGTTCAAACCCTCAGCTATTGGAGGAGAAGGTATCTTTGTTACAAGAGCAGCTAGCAAAAAGGGACCAAGAAATGTCTCACTTGGTGGAACAGATCAAAAGTTTGCAAGCCCAAATAACAGAAGGCAAGCAGAAAGCATCTCCCTTTGAGGAGGGATCATTCGAAGTCCCGAAAACAAAGTTTACTGAGGGCAACGGACATTTCTTCGCTGACCCAATGAGCAGTAATTTGAACCCGATGCTTATGGCCATGATCAATGACATGGTGAAGAAGCAAGTAAAGAAAGCTAAGGAAAAGGATGACGAAGGCTTTCGGATGATCACAAAGCCCTACCCAGCATGGGTGGATACCGTTCCATTCCCGCCTGGCTTCTCCCAACTGGAATTCAAAATGTTTGAAGGAACGGGAGATCCTAGACAACATATTGCCCACTTCCTCTCACGATGCAGGCCAATAGCACAGAATGAAGCCTTGTGTTTACAACTTTTTGTGCAATCTCTTGAAGGTGCTGCATTTACCTGGTATTCGAATCTCCCTGAAGGATCAATCCAAGGTTGGGATTTCATGGTTAAAGAATTCCTCAAACAGTTCTGCAATACCCAAAGGCGTGTTGGGGTACCAAAACTCATTGAGACCAAACAACGAGATAACGAACCTGTCACCGACTTCATTGCAAGATGGCGAGCTTTGACGTTTGCATGCCCACAAAAGTTCACGCAGTTGGAACTCATTCGTATGTGTCTTAACAATTTTCGACATGAGCTTTCTACGGCACTCATGGCTCAGACCTTTGAAGGGTTCAATGACTTATGTACCAAAGCACATGACATGGAATTACACTTGGGCAAACGAAGAAGGCCGAGGGTTGTAGATAGGCTTGAAACCTTAGCGGCTGCAATAGTTGAAACCAAGAAAAGAGTTCCAGTTGTGATTGGGGCACAAAGACCGAAGGAAACTAAAAAGGTCACCATGAAGGAAAGATTGAAAAAGAAATATTCTTTTACAGATGATTTGGTAGAGGACATGTTCGAAGACCTCTTGGAGCAGAAGTTGATTACGCTCCCCGATGTGAAAAGGCCGCATGAAGAAGGCAAGAAAAATGATCCAAAATATTGCCCATATCATCGCCTTATCAGTCATCCGTTAAAGGATTGCTTTGTCTTGAAAGACAAGATTCAAGAACTCTTTGACTCGAGGGTTATTGAGCTTCCCCCTCCTGAGAAAGTGACAGCAAACCCAATTACGGCCGATGACGATGAAGAGGGTGAATGGGTTGTTTATCAATCAAAAGGAATGAAGAAAAGACGAAGTTCTTCATCTAAATCCAAAGTGCCCTCTGTTCTGAAAAGAGCGCGAAAGCCAAAAACGTCCAAAAAGGTAAAAAGGACCAAAGTAAGTAAAAGCGCGAGGAATAAGAAGAAGAGCCAAAAGAAAGCAAAGCAAGTGAAGCTTGTCCCCGATGAGCCTTTGAAACAATCTCCTCGCATTACCATCACATTTGAAGAATTTTTACCTGAAGAATTTCAATCTCCAAAGCTAAAAGCTTATTTTAAGAGAAAGAAAGACGAGGCAATAACCCAGGTCCCATGCCTTAACATCATTGTGATAAGTGACGATGAAGAAGAAGAAGAAAGTAGTGCTTCAAGTCCAATTCACATACCGGATTCCCCTATTGTGATAAGTGACGATGAAGAAGGAAGCAATGTTTCATGTCCGATTCATATAGCTGATTTTCCTACTTCACTAAATCTCGCAGTGGGAGAGTTCATGGTAACCCCTAAGGCTCGTTTGACTCCTAAAAGGACAATGGCTTCACCAAAGTTCTCCCCTGTACCTCCTATGCTCTACATGAACACTCCAGAGTATGTAGTAAGTCCATCTCAAAGAAACATGGGATACGGATCTGATACGGGACTTATGAGAACTTCTCGAAAGCGGCTTCGTTTTGAAGATGAGAAGTTGAGCCTATCGGATGGCGAAATGTGGAAACATTCTACTCAATCCCCACATATCCTCAAGTCATCCGTAGACTCTGATTTCTCTCCCAGCTATCCTTCCCCAGCGAGAACATACGATGGGGAAAGTGTGTCCAGCGACCATTTTGATTTTTCATGCAATGTTATTTCGGTGGATGTGAATTTTCAAGATGCGGATATACAAATCAGAAGTTCTCCAGAGGATGATGAAAAAGCAAGAGTTTTTGCTCGAAGGGAGGGAACAAATCAAGCGAAGATAATTGTAGCTTTGAAAGAGGAAAAGTCCAGAATTCCCCAAAACTATGCAATTGGTGGGGAACACATTTAAATCATCCATATCCTGAATGGGTTGAAATGGTCTTATTCCCAAGAGGATACTCCATACCACATTTTCCCTTGTACAATGGAGTTGGACGTCCAAGGCGCCATTTAGTGCATTTCCTAGCACTATGTGGAAACACAATACGAAGTCAAGCACTACTCCTACGGCAATTTGTACTCTCGTTAGGAGGATGGGCAGCTGATTGGTATTTTAGCCTTCCTCCCAATTCAATTCTTGATTGGGACACAATGGCAGAACGGTTTTATAGGAGGTTCTACACACCATGGCCAATGGAACTTGAAATGTGGGAGCCATTACCGGATGAAAGTGTTTCATTTCAAACATATGAGTTGCTAGAAGGGACCGCGGAGCAGAAGCTCGAATCTGCGTTGGACCAACGAGACATGGGAAGTATGAGACCTAGAGATGTGCTCCCTCCATGGGTTCAGCAAACATCGTTCCCTGTAGGATACGAGCTCCCAAATTTCTCTATCTATGAAGGGTATGGTGATCCTAAAAAGCATATAAACCTCTTTTTGAGACAATGCGGGGAAACTGCTCAAAATCAAGCGTTGTGCCTACGACAGTTTCCTCTTTCTCTAGATGGGATTGCATTTGATTGGTATTATTCTCTTGCTAGGTTTATTGTACCTAGTTGGGAAGTCATGAAAAGTGCTTTCATACAATCCCAACACTTCTATAGATGGGACTCACGATATTTGAGAAATGCAAAGGAAAGGCATCCCCAAGGAGGAGAAATGATCATTGATGACGAAAATTCATCTGTTGGATCAGTGAACATGGTGCAAATAAACAATGAGCCTAAAGAAGGGGATGGGAAGGAGGTTGTCCATGTATGCAAGACATATTTGACTTATAAAAGACAGCCCCGCAATCAGCCAAGTCAAAATTTGCGAGTACCAGATACACAAGGAGAAGTCCCAAAAGAAGCAGAGCAAGTGAAATATGATGTCCTTGGTCATCTGAAGAAGATCCCAGCTCTAGTAAGCATATATGATGCCTTGATGATGTCACCAGAACTTCGAAAGTCATTGAGTTATGCCTTGTCCAATCCGGATGATTTTTGCAAGGAGGTCCAAGAAACGGGGCAAAAAAGCACAACTACATGCCTGTCCACAATAGCATTTGGTGATGAGGATATGTATGCAGAAACACCAGATCACAATCGACCTTTGTTCATCACTGGTCTTATTCTTGACACCAAAATCTCTCGGGTTTTGGTTGATGGTGGGTCCGCAGTAAATCTACTACCGAAGAGGGCTTTGGGCATAATAGGGGTTTGATTATCCCAATTACGGACATGTCATCTGGTGATCCAAGGGTTTAATCAAAATGAACAACGCCCCATGGGGAAAATTAAATTGCGAACTAAATTTGGTGGCATTGAGGAAGATACCGAGTTTCTGGTGATTGATGTAGACACTTCCTACAATGCCCTGCTTGGGAGACCATGGTCATATAATCATATGGCAGTGCCCTCTACCTACCATCAGTGCATCAAGTATCCATTACCTCCACCTATAAACGAAGGGATAATTGTTGCTGATAATGATCCCTTTAATGGGGTTGAAGCTTACTATGTGGATGCTCGTTTCTACACAAAAGCTTCGCAAAGTAAAGCGAGGGGCTCAATAGAAATAGATACTAAAAGCATGAAAGCTCAGACAAAGAGGGCATTTCGCTACATTCCAAAGTCTCAAAGGAAGTCGGGGGCAAGCGCTTTAGCTCCAATAGATCCAACTTCAGAGTTAAAAGATGCATTTGTCTTGCCATTACGGAAGGCAGAATGCACATATGTGGAGAACTATCGTAAATTTGTAGTCCCTGCGAAAGCAAAAGGCATGAAGCCTATAGTATTCCATGCACTTGGTGACATGGAAAAGAAAGTTCAGGATGATAATCTCAAAACTATGGAGTTATCGAGTCCAATAAGACCAAATTATGCTGCAAATGTTACAAAAATGTTAGTGAAAGCTGGTCTTGATCCTGAAAAAGTATCCACACAAACAGTAGCACCTTTTGATTCTGTGTTAACTCATGCACAAGCCAAATCCCTTCAACAAGGAAGTCCTATTGTGGCCACAAGGGAAGGATTGGGCTATCAAGCCGCAGACGAAAAACTCTCTGTAAATATGATTACAGAGGAAGGGGTCTCGGATGATGGGATTGAAGATGAGACATATCCCATACCAACACAATCTGAAGAAGGAGGTCAGGCTACAATTGACGAACTTCGCGAAGTCAATCTTGGTGATGAAGGAGAGAATAAGCCAACTTTCATAAGTGCAAACTTGGCAGAGGAAGAGGCTCAAAGGTACATCTCTTTTCTGAAGGAGCATCGCGATGTTTTTGCATGGACCTACAATGAGATGCCTGGACTTGATCCTAGAGTTGCAGTTCATAGACTCGCAATCCATCCTGAGAAACGGCCTGTTAAACAAGCGCCAAGAAGGACACGGCCAGAATTGTCGTCCCAAATCGAAGTTGAAGTCGATAAACTCCTTACAGCTGGATTCATCAGAGAGGTTAAATACCCGACTTGGTTGGCAAACATAGTCCCAGTCCCGAAAAAGAATTGGAAAATACGGATTTGCATTGACTTCCGCGATCTCAATGAAGCTTGTCCAAAAGACGACTTTCCTTTACCCATCACCGAACTTCTAGTTAATGCGACCACAGGTTACGAAACCTTGTCATTCATGGATGGATATTCGGGTTATAATCAAATCCGAATGGCCTCTGAAGATGAAGAGTTGATAGCTTTTAGATCTCTAAAAGGGATCTTCTGCTACACGGTGATGCCTTTTGGTCTAAAAAATGCAGGGGCAACATACCAAAGAGCAATGACGGTGATATTTGGTGATATGTTGCATAACATCATTGAGTGCTATGTTGATGATCTTGTCGCCAAAACCAGAAAAAAGGAAGATCATTTGGATGACTTGAAGCAAATTTTTGAACGCTTAAGGCAATACAACCTCAAGATGAACCTGTTAAAATGTGCTTTCGGCGTTTGTTCAGGTAAATTCCTTGGGTTTGTAGTTCGAAGTAGAGGAATCGAAATTGATCCTGCGAAAATCAAGGCTATCCTCGAAATGCCTCCCCCCAAAAATTTGAAGGAGTTGAAAGGGTTACAAGGAAGATTAGCCTATATAAGAAGATTCATCTCTAACTTGGCAGGGCGATGCTTGCCATTCTCAAGGCTAATGAAAAAGGGTGTACCCTTCGAATGGGATCAATCATGCCAAAACACATTTGATAGTATCAAGGGATATCTTATGAAATCCCCGATACTTATGAGCCCAACCAAGGGAAAACCATTGTTGCTGTACATTGCTGCTCTTGACTGCTCATTGGGAGCCCTGTTGGCCCAACATAACGAACAAGGGAAAGAACAGGCTTTGCATTATCTAAGTCGTACTTTAGTTGGTGCAGAACTCAACTACTCTCCGATTGAGAAAACATGTCTCGCTTTGGTGTTCGCTTTGCAAAAGTTAAGACATTACGTCTTGGAGTACGAAGTCAAATTGATATCGAAGGCCGACCCTTTGAAGTATATATTGTCAAGGCCAATACTCTCTGGGAAAATTGCAAAATGGGCCGTAATCCTCCAACAATTTGCAATTGAATATGTTTCTCAAAAAGCAGTAAAAGGTCAAACCTTACCAGACTTTTTAGCAGCGCACCCTGTCCCTGATGATTCACCTCTAGCTACTGATCTACCAGATGAAGAGGTCATGCAAGTTGAAGTTCAAAAAGCATGGGAGATGTACTTCGATGGGGCAACAAGGAGTCCAAATGGCCAAAAGCAAGAAGATTTAAAAAATAACAAATCTGGAATCGGTGTTGTGTTTGTCACACCAAATAATGCTATAATCCCTCATTCTTTTGCCTTGACGGAAGGATGTTCAAACAATGAGGCAGAATATGAAGCTGTAATTGCTGGATTGGAATTGGCATTACAAATACTGATCGAAGAGCTCTTAGTCTATGGAGATTCTGAGTTGGTGATAAAATAGTTGCGTGAAGAATATATTGTTAAAAAAGCAAGCTTGGCCCCATACCACGAAAGGGCTAGCCAGTTGCTTTCACAATTCAGGAAAATTAACATTTTCCATGTTAAAAGAAGGATAAATGCTTAAGCAAATTCCTTGGCAAGTCTGGCTGCCTCGCTTTCCCTGCCTGATAGGGAAACAATAACTGTTACAGTTGGAGAAAGAAGAGTTCTACAGCCCTTAACTGAAATCTCAGGAGTATTGCCAGTTTTTGCAACCACAACAAAAGAAGGTGACGAAGATTGGCGCGAGCCCTTTATAAATTACCTCTAACATGGTAGGCTTCCAGAGGATAAAGCAAAAAGGGCAGAGGTAAGGCGTCGAGCCACAAAATTCATCATGTGGAAGGATGCATTATACAAAAGATCCTTGGATGGAATGTATATGCGTTGCATAGCCAATAAACATGCTCATGAAGTTATGGCAGAAGTTCATAGTGGTGTATGTGGAGCACACCAAAGTGGTCCAAAGTTACATATGCAATTGAAACGCCTTGGATACTATTGGCCAACCATGATTTCCGATTGCATTAATTATGCAAAAAGATGCCAAGTTTGCCAATATCATGGAAATTTTATCCATCAGCCTCCAGAGCCTTTACATGTGACAACATGCTCTTGGCCATTTGCAGCATGGGGCATCGATGTTATTGGGCCTATCAAGCCATCATCCTCTGCGGGTGATAAATACATCATAGCTGCCACTGATTACTTCTCAAAATGGGCTGAAGCAATTGCTTTGAAAGAAATGAAGAGTGGGAATGTCTCAGATTTCATTCGAACCCATATCATCTATAGGTTTGGGGTCCCAGATAGTATCATAACTGATAATGGGCAACCCTTCAGAAGTGGTCCATTGTACAAGTTATATTCCAAGTACAGCATAAAGATCAACCATTCTTCGCGATACCATGCGCCTGCTAACGGCTTAGCAGAGGCTTTCAATAAGACTCTATGCAAAATTATCAAAAAGATGGTTGAGCGAAATAAAAGAACTTGGCATGAGAAGTTACAAGAAGCATTATGGGCCTATCGAACTTCGCATAGAACTCCAACTCAAGCGACACCCTATTCTTTGGTGTTTGGGGGGGAAGCCGTATTGCCACTAGAAGTACAAATTCCTTCTTTAAGAGTAGCAATACAGGACTCCCTAACGGAAGAAGAAAGTGCAAAAATAAGGATGGTCGAGCTTGAATCCTTGGATGAAAGGAGACTATATGCTCAACAAAACTTGGAGATATACCAGCAAAGAATGGCCAACACTTTCAATAAGCGAGTTCGGCTTCGTTCATTTAAGAAAGGGGATTTGGTGTTGATGGTTAGAAGACCAATAGTCATATCTCGAAGGACTAAAGGAAAGCTTGAGCCTAAGTGGGATGGGCCCTATGTCATTGAGAAGGTCTATTCTAATGGGGCTTATTTACTGATCACAATGGATGGTGAGCGGATCATCCCTCCCACCAATGCAAGGTTCTTGAAAAGGTATTTTCCTTAAATAAAGGCCCGCTAGGTTGAAAACCCGCAAGGGCGGCCTAGGCAAAAGTTAGGGCATAATAAAATAATAAAAATAAAAAGAGCCCGCTAGGTTGAAAACCTTCAAGGGCAGCCTAGGCAAAAGTTTGGGTGTAAAAATGAAAAAAGTCCCGCTAGGTCAAAAACCTGACCTAGGCAAAAGTTAGGGCAAACAAAATAAAATGGGTGGTTCTAGGAATGCACATGATTGGCTGGGGTGTGTGTGCCAACCTAGTTGGGATATACATCTTTAGTAATGATGCAATTAATCCTAGATCCTTCATAAAAAAAATAAACAAACCATCAATGGTGCAGTATGTGGCTAAACTGCTAAAACACCTCACCGAAATCCAAGGTGATAAATCTAAGGATACTCCTGGCCCGCAAGAGTTTAAACTGTGAACGGCAAAACAACCCCAACAAACCAAACAAACCATGCTCCTGGCCCGCAAGAGTTTAAACTGTGAACGGCAAAATAATCTCAACAAACAATCTCAATAAATAAACCATGCTCCTGGCCCGCAAGAGCTTAAACTGTGTACGGCTAAACAAAGTCTAAAAATCTAGAATTCAAATAAACAAAAAAAAAAAAAACTTCAGAGTTCAAATAAACCAAAGCGACATTATTCAATGGTGCAAAACTATATTACTGAAAAAAAAGCTCAATTCATCAAAGAAGCTCTAGCAGCATCAAGTGCTTCTTTCACAGCATCATAATGCGCACTTTTCTTCTTGCATTGATCAACATCCAAGGCAATATGAAGATCCTCCTCAGATTTAGAAATAGTCTCGGAATATTTGGTTAAATCACTTTGAGAAGAAAAATGCTTTGCCTTGCACGAAGACAATTCGGATTCAAGTTTTTTGAGTAACTCCTTTGTACGAGCAATCTCCTCTTCAAGACTAGTGACGCGCTCTGAAAGTTTGGAGACTGAAGAAGCCATCTCCTCATAAGAACTTGCCATCTCGTCAAAATTAGTCTTTTTGACCTCATATTGGGCCTCAAGTTCTCCGAGAGAAACATCTTTATCAGAGGTGCTTGATACTTTGGTCCATAAAACAGAGTATTTGACCAAAGCCTTCACCTTCTCGTAGAGAGAACTAAGGTCCACTTTGAAGCTCCTCAAAAATGGAAATAACTCCATTGGATTGAGTAATAATATCTTCAATGCTTATTGTGGATGACTGGAGTGAGATAAAAAGGCCTTTCTGGATGTGGACAGCGGCCTCGTTAGAGGAAAGAGGGATGGACTGAACAGGAGGTTTCTCGATCCTAGCAATCAACCCTTCAAGTTCAACAGGATCCATCAAGTCGTCGAAATAAGCTTCTCCTATAAAAAGAAGCGTCATGTCAAAAACAAAAGAGAGGTAAAATTCAAACAAATGCAAGATAGATAAATTATCAAAGAATTTACCAGTGCTTTGGACTTGTGGGGTTAATGAAGGCAACGATTTCGAAGGGGTTGCTTGCCACGAATTCTTTGAAGAGGCATGATCTACAGATAAACAAACAAAAAAAAAAGAGATGAGGACCATTATATAAAAGAGGGGCATTAAAATTTCTTTGCTTCAAAGCAAGCATTGTATACCTTCGAAGGTAGCCATAGCAGCAGAAGATGGGAAGACCCGGAGTAAAGATCCTGCAAATTGGCGAATACAAATAAAGAAGTGAAGAGAAGTGGTTGCCCACCCCACCAACCAAAAAGCATCCACCAACATTCATAGATATCCAATCACACTCACCTTTACATTACTTTCTTTTTGATGCCCCAAAATGCAGCACAAGATGTGTCAAATCAAATAAAAACAACTCCTTCATTCCTCATTCCTCAAATCCTAATGGCTTTTGCCCTTTAGAAAGACACTATAGGAAGCATCCCAAGCCCCCTTATCAAAAGGTAGGGCTTCAACTTCCCTCTACACTACATTTTTTCCCCAATCAGAATAAGAGGAAAATTAAATATAAAAACAAATTTGAAAAGTTGTTAAGCATTCAAGAAAGCAAAGCTCTACCAAAAATATAAAAAAAAGACTACTGACAAACAGTCTTCAAAATGGCCTTCTGCACATCTCTTTGGCCCTCAGCTTGTTCTTCCTCATAGCTAAAGTTACCAATTTTTTTTCTTTCTATCTGTTTTTCTCTTTATATCTCCTTTCACTATTTGCTTGCATGGTTGTCACTGGCTGGAAAACTTTCTTGGGTATTGGAAAATGGAAACCCCCAACCCAAAAAAGGAAAAAAAAAAAAATTGAAAGAAAACCTTTTAATCCGACCTATGAAAATTGTAGTAATCGATAGAAAAATCAAAACCAATCAAATCTTTGCTAAAAATGGTAAAAAAAATCTTGTTATTACGGTCGATGATTTTTCAGGTTAGGGCAATTCTGGTCGCAGCCATCGTAAGTGAGTCTTCTCTTAGTGCCAACAGCAGAGGCGATCAAGGGTTTCTCCCGAACATCGACCGGGCTCAAGTCAGGGGACAATACCGCTGATTTTGGTGTACTTGATTTTTCCATCTTTATTTCCAGCATTAGATTGTAACAGGAGTGTACATCATCCTGCCCATTATAACAAACAAGAGATAAATTAGACAGTACTACCAATTCGTTTCGGTTCCTAACTTTCGGAATCAATTTCGCAAAATACCATTTTCGAAACTACTATTTTTGAACTCACGACTGCTTAACGATATCATATCTCTTTCTTTCGAAAGCTACCAACGAGTTTCAAAAACCGTCAACCAACAATGTTACTGAGAAGAGTTACACAAAATAGATTCCGAAATACGCTAAGAAAACAATCTAAAAGCAATGGAAAACTCACTTTTGGGAGGGACCCCAAGGATGGGATGACACTCATCTTAATCTCCATTGCATTTCTTGTTAACTGATCATCCGAAGCTGCCAAGATCGCCGCGAAAGCAATAACCGACGGTCGAAAATCCATCAAATTAATCTCTGCATCATAGTTCACAAATCCATTAATTAATAAACCAAACATAATGCACGTACATAAGGACAGAATCAGAAACACATTCCAAAACCAATTTCTCAGTTCAAGATCGACTAGTAGGAGAATACCTTTTGGGACAGCCAAAATGAGTTCTGTAGCAGTGGAGGCCAATTCTTGCGGCTTGCAATATTTAAACTCAATACAAAATTTGGCAGTGAAGTAATTCAGGTAAGCGAAAGGAGTGATCGAACCCAACTTCCATTCCAGTGTAGTCAAGACCATTAATTCCATTTTGTGAATCCCATTACTCGGGAATTCGATACCGGATACGTGGTACTTGGACAACTTGGGCGCATTGAGCTCCTCCATTTTCGCGGCAAGCGATAGGCACGCCACGGATAACAATTGAATTGCCCATAACATCCCGTTCTACAAGAATCAGCAGGATTCCCGAATTAGATAAAACAGAACATGATTAGGTGAGGTGCGTGTAAGCTAATCCGGACACTTGAGTTGTAAAAAAAAGGAAAAGATGAGAAAATCCCATTTTTAGAGAGGGAGAGAGATGCTCACGCCGATGGAACGCTTTGAAAGGAACCGATCGAAGTATGTCAATGACAGAAGAGCTGTTTTGAATTGGAACCCAAAGATAGCCCTTGTCTGTATCAAAAAGAAACAGAGCTTTTCAAGAACCGAGTTGATGGCAACATTACATTGTGATAGGCTAAGATAGTGTTTGGACAAAAAATTACCACATATTGTTCGAACACACCTTAATATACACACAGAGATTCAGAGAGAGAGAGAGAGAGAGATTTACATACGCTAAGAACCCAGTTGATGGCGCCTAACCGGGCACATTTCAACCAGCTATCACTGTGGAGAGAGAACTGCCCATCTTTTTCATTTTCAAAAACAGAGCCATTGAAATCCAAGACGGTCTCTTCTTCGATCAACAGTTGTATGTACTCATCGTCAGATTCAGAGACGGTAGTAAATGGGTCGTCCTCTTCTTCTTCTTCTAGTTCGGATTTTTTCAAGAAATCTTCGTGGCACGCGAGGTCTGTGAGGGAAAATTCCATGATTCTCTGTCTACTGGTACTATACTGCTACATGTACAAGAGAGAAGAAGCCTAGAAAATGGGTATTTCAAGATTCTAACTGCTCAATCTAAGGGGATTGGATTGAGCAAATCTAGAGAGAGAGAGAGAGAGAGAGAGAGAGATACGTAGGTTTGAGATGATGAGTAGTAGCGGTTTCAGTGCCGCCAAATTTCGCGGATGCAATATAGGGGCGGTTATAATACCCTGCATTAAACACACGTGGTCACACCCCCCTAATTTCTCCAAATGTTGTGGGATGATGGTATTTCTAGATGAAAATAACAGAATTAGTTTTGGACTGCAATTAGTTTTTTTTTTTTTTTAGGGGGAAAATACATTATTGGTCAGTGATTAAATTATTTTCGCCAGGGGTAAGAAATCGTGGAATAGTTTTCCACCACTGTTATTACAGGGCCCACCGTGCGTATATATATTATTGATTTGAATCGTTCGTCTTGTAGGGTCTGCAGAGAAGTATATTCATGCAAAAAATTAACTTAATCGGACATCAATAGGTGTATCAGAATTTGAATTTTGGTTTATAAAATGGATGGTTATGGACTGTCCATTTTTTTAATAAACTAAAATACAACTTTTGGCTCTATTCAGTTGCCAGAAATGTTGTATCGGAAAGTTATTCTCAGGAAAAATTAAGTAAAGTGAAATAAAGGAAAAAGAAATCTATTTTCCTGTTAGTGTTCATTTGACAATTTTTTTTTGTAGGAAAACTAAAGTTTAGTGGTTCATTTGCCGGAAAAAGACAATTATGAGAAACTTCTTTATTTTTATTTCCGTGGCTAATTTTAAATAAAAGTAACTTTGAAAGCTAAATAATAGGCTATCATATTTCAAAAATAATAGGCTATCATATTTTATCTAATGCAAAACCTTAACATGAAATGAAAAAATCGATTTTCAATTCCCTATTTAATTTGTTATATTCTAAACGGTCATGCAAATCTTCCATTTAAATTGACATTTTTTGATAATCAACCGTACAAATGAAGTTTAAAAAATAAATAGATGATAACTAAATAAATAAATATTAAACAACCGTGCTTAATTTGTTGCCGATGCAAAAACTTACTGAAAATTAGTTAGTACAAACAAATTGAAGACTAGTGACAAGATAAATAAATACTTCCAAAAAAAATAAACTATCAATCTTTTACCACAACAATTATCTCAGAAAGCACCATAATAGTCGAAATTATTGTTGCTCACGTAAATCTCAAGTGTCTTATTAAGAACCTAATTTGTATTTTTTTGGTATTGGCATTATTCACTTTTTTTTTAACCCATCAATTATTTTGGCCCTACAATGGAGAAAACTTTTTCCGTGACGCAAAATCCTAGGCTTTTAGCCAGATCACTTTTGCAAGAAAGTAAATCTTACAGGAAAACTTAAAAATATATTTCCCACTACTTTCTTGCTAACTGAACACTATAAAAGTTATGAGAAAGTTGATTTCCCAATCCTTTTTTGTACTTTCCTGGCAACTGAACAGGGCCTTGGTATACATATCAATGTTTGATCAAGCTAATTTTTTGTATAAATATACTATTCAGTGGACCCTACAAAATGAACGATGAATAAATGTACAGTGGAACTCACAACGGCAGGTGGTGGAAAATCAATCGTTTTCACTTTCTATTGTTACTTCTGTGGTCTCTTTTCTTTCAATTTTGCCGATTCGATCTCTAAAAGTTATCAAATTTGTTTATCTATGGTCAAATAGAAAATTGTTGTCAGATTGGCTAAAGGAAACAAATTCTCTTTCCCTCATTCCTCTGGCCCGAAACTACCCATCGGTCACGTTTGTTTTAATGAAATTACGTGTCAATTTCTTCCAATTCACTGATACGTACGGTTGGTAAGGATTAGAGCAAAGTCTTAAGTATTTTCACATTCACTTTTGTGTAACTTTGCCTGATCTAATGAATAAAGAAATTGAACTTTTATTTCATTCTTTTTCCCTTTGCATTCTCTCTAACAAGACAGAGTATAAAACATTATAGACCAAGACCATTGCGTATATGTCACGCCTTTGATTTTAAACATAAATAAAGATAACATTTTATAAATTAAATCTTACAGTAACGTACATAATCCCCAAAAGAGTTTGCAATGTCCATTTCGCAGATTTGTAATTCCAGCACCATAAGTTTCAAAATTTACACTTTAAGGCCCCACGGCCGAATGTTACATAAGTACGAAATAAAAGAGGTTCAACAAAAGGTTTACAGTAATCCAAGGTCAGAAGTTACAGTTACATCCTAAACTGTGATTTACAAGAGATGATAGAGAGATTCTTCGGTGAAAAAATATGTCATACGTACATGTCATGCTCTCCATGCTACAGTCCCTGTTCTGTACCTGAAAAATATGAAGAGTTAAGTTACACTAGCTCAGTAAGAAAAATCTCTACAAGTTTTATATGCAAATGAGATGACAGGGATAAATGAGAAACATGACTTCGGATGATAATGAATAATATGATAAAGCACAAATACTATATAGATATTCAAGAACTCAAACGAACCCTTCACTTTTATCAATCAACTCATAATTATTTTACAATTCTCTTTTATTCACGTTACATCTCACATTTAATACCCAATTCAAGTGATTCACGTTCCGGGAGTTGAGGATCCCGTATAACTCCCATTGGCTTTTGATAAGAACTTGAGAAAGTTCTCACTAGCGTCACACCGAGTGGTGGACCTAGAAACGTTCCGGGTATTGAAACCCCGTATACGCCCACACCGCATTCTGGGTAGTCATGACTCCATACATCCATTTCACATCCCGGGTCTTAGACCTCGTATATCCCTTTCACGTTCTGAGTCTCGGACCCCGTATGTCCATTCCAAACAGTTCGTATCCCATTTCTATTTCATGAGAACAATAAAACAAGAAGCATTTTTCAATTCATCAACAAACTATCCTCTATGTTACATGTGTTCATAATATGTCCTTTATGTTACATATGTTCATATATAATATACCTATAAACCTACCCTCGTGTCAACATATTACGTCACCACGCCTCGACTAAGTATTAAAGAGCTCATGCATATCATTATTATCATCATCGGTCCATAACTCATTATTAAATCTTCTTTAGCCAACTGGTTAATCTTTCATCTCAAGTTCTCTGCATACCACAACAATTCAATAAACATTCGTAATCTCATTCAGTGTTGTTAATCCCGTACCGTACCGGCCGGTACGTACCGGATTTGGGTAAAACCGGTACAATGGATCTCTAATACCGTCTCGGCTCTAATACCGGTCCTTACCGGCGAGTACCGGAAAATCCGGCCAATCTCGGACGAGATGGTGGTACCGGCGATTCCGCCCGGTACTTTGCATGACTGTGACTGAGATTTACAAACCCCTCTCATTCAAATCGCCACCAGAGAGGAGAAGAGAGGGAGAGAGAGAGAGAGAGAGAGAGAGAGAGGGGGCTGTACAATATAGCCCATACCTGAGTTTGCCGTGAGAGAGAGAGAGAGAGAGTTTACCGGCGGCCGGGTTGAAGTGGGAACTGCTGTCTGCTGGTAAAAAGTTGGGAGCAACTCTAAAAAGGTTAAAACCCTAAAATAGACTAGGACCAAACTACCCTTTTATTTACTGCAACTTACACGTGGAGCGAAAAGGAAGTGGGGAGAGTCAGTAAAGGATTTTGTTTGTATTTATATTTATGCGATCTTAAAGATTTTTTTTAAAAATAAAGTAAGAACTTTCAAAATTTGATATTTATGGAGCTTATATAATGACAGTGTAATTTGTGTTGTCTAAATGAAAGTTTATGTTATAAAAAATGGGAAGACATGGGGAAAATATAAATTTATGACTATATATAATGGCAATAGCGCTAAATCCGAAACGGTACCCGGTATTTGACCGGTACCGGTACGTACCGTACCAATAGGAAAACCGGTACCTTGACCGGTACGGTATTCAGAACATTGATCTCATTAGTAATCAATCGTCGTGTCCCCGCTTAAGATACAAGTGTCCACGCATTCAATTAAAAATATGACGACGTCCAATTCTCGCTCAATATGGGTCAAAGGAAGATGGATGTTCAATTTCGAACTTGTCGACAACAACTACAGCACAATAGAACTCTATGATAGTGAATCGATGCACGATGGTAAAATTGAACTTGGGTAAGGCAGAAAATGAGCTCGACGATAGAAAAATGGAACTCCAAGTCGACGGCGGCGGCAAAAATCGAATTCGACAACAGCAGCGGCAGAAAATGGTTCGTATAGTTTTGGGTTTGTGGGTTTTGCCGTCAGGTTTGAATTTGTGGTTTGTGGATTATCAATTTGTTGGTTTGTGGGTTATCAATTGGTTTGCTCCGAACTCAGATTCTGGAAATCAAAATCGAATTCTGGAAAGCCGTTTGGTGGGAGAGAGAGAGAGAGAGAGAGAGAGAGAGAGAGATAAGTGGGTATGGCTGGTGGTGGTGGTGGTTGCTATGGAGGTGCCAGAGATGATGGGATGGTGATGGCGGTGAAAAGGTGAACCCCAAGGGGCGATGTCTACACTTTATTTAGGAGAGGGCAGTGTGGCCCATTTACTATTGCCGTTATAGAGTTAGGAGTTGCACTTTACTCCAAAACCATAAGGGATGATGTGATCATTAGTAAAATTCAAAGGGGTCATCTGCCAAATGGGAAACGCTCAAGGAGGTAATCCGTACTTTGCCCATTTTCATACGTATTTAAACTTGTTTCATTTGTTAACACAATATTTGCTCTTCCATAGCCTTCAATAAGGTTTGCAAAATTTGATATTGTATTGACATTCGTTTGTATATTGATATTCGTTAATTGGTTGAAATATTTGTTATCTCGAATAATAATATGTGTTGTACCATTGTCTATCAAACAAATATCTCCATCTGTTATCTTTGTATTTGATAGTGTCAGATCAATATCCATGCCCCTATTATATGCAAAATATAATTTCAAAAATTTCACGAATAAATGAGTAAAACATACTTTTGAAATATTATTATAGAATAAGCACATCTTGAATTATTTATTATATCATAATATGAGTGAGACATGACCATGACCATAGGATGTCATTATTACGAATATAAGTAGAAACTCTTGTTATGCTAAGCACACAATTATTCTTGTGACCATTAAGAGTAGTCACCTCTATCACCAATGAAATCTTCTTTAGTTCCATTAGGTTCCATTTTGAAGGCCCAATGTCTCTTGTCTTGGCTTTAAATGAGATCTAGTAAAAATTAAGTATTGTACTATTCTTTTATCAATGAAGTTCGTACTCTTCCATCAAAAATCCAAAAACCTTGTGTGTGATGAGATTGGCCTTGTCACGGGTATCTACTTCCGAATTTGGTAAATTTTGGCTAAATCTGAACGAATAAATTGTAAAAATAGTACGATTACTGATGATCTATGTGTATATGCATCAATGTGAAATGTTTGGTCCACACACACAGCTGATAGCTTTCCGTGTTAAGTACTCATGAGCATGTAAAAATACACGTGAACTTGATTGTAAGGGCCAATGGGGAGCGTATTCACGTGTGGATGAAGAAGGCTGGACCACGACCCCCCCCCATCCTTTGGATTGGCCAATAAAGGTTCATATTCAGACGCTCCTCTCTTTAAAAGTACTCCGTATATTTTTTGGTAACTCATGTTTCGTGACCAATTTGCACACATCTCAATAAAATTTTAGGCACTGAAGATAACCTCTACTTTTGTTTGCTTTCGTTTTTCAGAACCACTACCTCCCTCTTACTACGGTTTCCAATAAATTTTTCTTTCAATTATAACTCTGCTTTCTTTGTCTACTGCTCACCGCTTTGCAGGGAGATGCTTGACAGCATCCCCTTGTCCGATTTGAGGTGGGTATGGGTGTTCGGGGGCGGGTGTCACATAATTATAACCGTACCATATTTAAGTGCAGATTTTTTTCTTCCACCATGCCTGTACCTACTGGGTAAAAAGTAGGGGTAATATCTGCCTACAAATAGGCAGGGTGGGACAGGTACCCATTGGGCCAATTCGGAGATATTGACATCCCTATCCGAGTCCAAGAACGAAATGGGCAATTGGACAAAATCCATCCCTTTTTCAAAAAAAATAATTGCAAAATTTCATATTTCTATATCGCACTTTATTATAATCTGTAGTGACTTTTTTTTAAAATTTTTGTCATATTATTTGACTTTTCAAATTCATGTCAACAAAAGAGATGAGAAAAGAAAAGAAAAGAACCAAAATTCATTTTTTTTAAATTATTTATTTCTGTCTTCTGTAATTTTTGTTCACTTTTTGTGAAAATATTCATCAGAGATATTTACGCCATTTTACCTAGGTTCTGTTTGCTAGCACTTATAATCCAACTTATTTAGCTTATTTGCTCAAAAAAACTAATGAAGGGCGTTTGTTACCTATTATGAATAATCACTATTTGACTTTTCTAGCTTATTTAACCCAAAAAAAATTACTGCCGTGTGCATCGGATCAGATTTGGTTTGGCTTCATACCAATTTTGCTTGTTCGGATTTAGATCGGATTCAAATGCTCAGAGCTCTAGGTAGAAGCATAAAAATAGGACCCGCGGTTAGCTTACGGGCTCGGGCTCAATGCTCCACCTAGTAATTGTTGAAATGTGAAGAGCTGATCTGGATACGGTGTGATTCAATAAATCCCGTTCGGACGGCCCATGCAGGATTGAAGATTGGGACTTCTGTAAATCCCATCTGGATGGTGGTGAATTCTGTGTGGATAATCGAGCACGAGAAAACGCGCATTTCAACATTTATTAGAAGAGGTGTCAAACGGACCGGACTGGCATGACACCTTTGAATGTAGCATGGCACGGACACAATTTTAGACTGGCATGGACACGCTACGGAAGTGGCCGGGCACGATATGGCAAAATGTGGTTTTAGATGGACATGAAAGGGCACGGCACAACAAATACTATTTTTAAATTTTATTAAATAAATTAATTCGTTACGTTATTAATCATAGAAAACTAAACTTAGTTCTACATAATTAAATACCACTAATTATAATAAGGGCAGAAATCTTCAGGTAAGGACCTTAAAATGAGGACATTATATGCGGATCTCCCCATTTCTTGCCTTTCCCGATTTGATTTTGATGATCCGAGCCGCTCAATGTGATCCAAATGTGATTTTAAGAGTACTCGCCAGAAATCGGCAAAAAAAATGACCGGGAAGGGCTTAATTTGAGCAGTTTTTATTTGAACCGTTAGATAAAAAAACAAACAAAAACTGCACGGATGAAACTCTTTCCGGTCTTTTTTTTTTTCTGATTTCTCAGGAGTACCCTTAAAATCACGTTCTGAACACATTGAGCGGCTCCGATCATCGAAGTTAAATCGGAAAATGGAGGTCCATATTTTATTAAAATAAGGTAGTCCTTATAAGAAGGGGACTTATAATAAGGATATATATAAATATAGTTGTTACACAATTTTTTTGTATAAAACTCAGTTGCAGATGGGCCGGCACGAGATGATTAAAAAACGGCACGACACATCCCGATAATTTAAACAGGCTGGCATGGATGCTCGAACCTAATGGGCTGGACCGGCACGGCCCATTCGACACCTCTATTTATTAGGGTTTTCTGTGCATGTGTTTACTTTGAAACTATAAAATGAACACATACGACTTCCTCCATTGTAACCCGACTATCTCTTTCATCATAGTAAAATTAACCCCCGAACACCAAGTGGATTTCGATTAAGCAATCTGCCTAAATTGCAACCACATATATCGCTTGTCTTGTTTTTGATTGTCTGTTTTATTTTCTTTCTTTCTTTCTTGTTTGATTGATTTCTTTTCCCTATTACTAGTAGTCCGATTCTTATTAATTACTACGTCTCGACTCCTAGTTTCGTTTAGTTTGAGCAATACTCCGTATTACGTAGGAAACAACCACAGTAGCTAGCCCTAGTAGCAAAGAGGCGAGAGGAAGCAACCGTGGAAATCACAGTAGCTAGAGAGAGAAGAGCATGACACTTGCACCGATCAATTGGAAAGTTAATTTCGTGAATTTGTTGGTCGCCCAACGAATTGGAAAGTTTTTTTTTTTTTTTTTTCAAACTGGGAAGAGAGATCATTACATCACGTATAAAGAACAAAGTACAAATCACAAGATACTACATCTATTGTGCAAGAGTTCACGAGATAACCAAGTCCAACAACTGAGCCAACAGGATAAATAAGTCCATCAAAGAGACCACAATCACTATAAGCCAAATTCAACTACAAGCCCTATTAAAGGGGAGAAATAACCCCAACAAATACACAGGAAAGAACACCCACATGCAAGTAGAAAGACTCGATTCCTGACCTCCTAGTGTGATGTAAGAGGTCGGCTAACTGAGTTAGCCCAATTTGGTCAGCAAGTTGGAAAGTTAATCACGTAAATCTTTCCTATTTTATCCGGTTGATACGCTCACTCTCAATTATATAACAAGATTCCTTCCACTCAAATTTTATATAGACTCGCTAGCTTAAAATAAAAAAAATACTGACTCTATAAAAATGGGATACAAACAAAAGTGTGTTTTGTAAATGAAATTGCCAACCAAATAGGACGCAGCATTTTGGGACTTACAGATTTGAAGTCTTTCTATATCAATTTTCCCTTAAAAAGGTATCCTAGCTAAGTGCATGCAATTTGTTTAGAGGCTAGTCCAAAAACATTTTCTTTGAGCGGTTTATCTCAACATATTATTCAGGCTAAACAAACTTAGCAAATTACTATTATTTTGGATTACGTTCTATTTATTTAAATTTTTGGGAGCAGAAATTTGAGTTCGGGATCCAAGGAGGTGGTTCTAGGGTTAAATCAAAATAATAACTTTTTACAGGCAAGGCTAGAAAGGGGAGTGGTGTTGGAACAAGAGGAGGAAGCACTGCTTGTGTACCGGGCAGCAGGGACGGAATCAGGATTTTGTCAACATGGGGGCCAACCTATGAACAAGATTATGAAATTCGAAGATTCGGGAATCTAATACTCCCTCCGTCCCAAAATATTTGTTCGGTCCGCAAAACCAGGACTCAAAAATAATACATTTCTTTCAAAAAAAATTCTATTTTTTTTCATAAGTTTAAAAGAACTCATTGATTTCTAGTGAATTGTTGAAAAAAATTGAAATTTTTCTTGCAAAAATTGTATTATTTTTACGTCATCGTTTTGCGGACCGGACAAATATTATGGGATGAAGAGAGTAGTTTGTTTAGTTTAGATTTTGAGTGAGGTTTTTGTTGGATAGTAAGTACAGAAAGATAGAAAAAAAAATGAAATCAATAATTGAAGAAAACCTGATGGGAGGCCGTGCATAAAGAGAGAAATTAGGTTTTGGGACAAAAAACGAACACATTTTTATGTCTAAATAACACCAAATATAAACTACAATATCTATATATTCTCACCAAACAAATAAATAAATAAATAAATAATATTAATATTTAAAAAAAAATCCGAAACCGCGCGGGACCTTGGCCCCATATGCCCACACCTCTCTCCGTCTCTGCCGGGCAGGGGCTAGCCGGCTAGAAGGGGTCGTCGAGTGAGTACAGCAGGAAATTGAAAGCCAACATGACCCCAATACTGACCATGGGTAATTGCATTGAATTATGAGGGATCACTTTTTCTTTTCTCCAGATCCACTTTTGCTCTGTCGGAACTTGCCGGTAGATATGGCAGAGATGCTCATTATGCAAAATTGTTTGTTTGTTTTGGCAATCATTCTACAACCACACCCATTTACACATTTAAATACACATCTATACTCACAACAAAAGTGGAGTCCGTACACATTACACATCCAGTGTATATAGACCCCATCCTTGTTATGAGTATAAGTGTGTATTTAGGTGTGTAAATGAGTGTGGTGGTAGAATTTTCCTTTGACAAGTAGGTGTATCAATTCAATGGCGTTGAATGGTGCCACTGTTTTTTGATTTGATTTATGAGACAATAGAAAGCAGGTATATGCATTGAATATTGTGTATCAAAAACAGTGTTAGAACTGTGGTTTTTTTTTTTTTTTTTGTTCAAACTGTGTTGGAGGTGTTTTTTTTGTTCAAACTGTGTTGGAACTGTTTTTTTATTTTTTTTCAATTTTTTTTTTATATTGCATGGGAGTCTTGGTCATCTTCTTACCTAATGAGGTGGTTGAAGGTTTTAAAAGTTTGAACCAACCAAAGTACTATTTCGGGTACTTTCACACAGATAAATAGTTACTTCTATATCACGGTTTTCAGTGAAAGTGTGATAAAAAATGGTGTTTAAAATTTTTTATCTCAATTTAAGCCCAAAGTTGAGATAAAAAGTGGGTTTTAGCACCAAATAAAAGACATTGCTCTTACGGTGAGATAAAAGAAAAACAACCTCACTCTTGCTGCAAGATAAAAGATTTTAGGGAGAAAAAAAATGAGATAAAAGATCTCGCTTTTGTGTTGAGATAAAAGAAAAAAGATATCACCCTTGTGGCGTGATAAAAAAGAGAAAAGGCCTTACCATTGTGGCGTGATAAATGATTTAGAGCGGAAAAAAATAGGATAAAAGATCTCGCTCTTGTGGTGAGATAAAAGAGAAATGACTTCACCTTTGTAGCGTGATAAAAAACTTTAGTGCGGAAAAAAGTGAGATAAATGATTTCATTCTTGCGACGAGATAAAAAGCCTACCTATTTAGGTGCATAGTCTGAATTTTCACATGGACATATTGGTACTCATTTAGGCAAATTTTGAAAAGTTATGTGAGAAAAATGATGTTGTTTAAGAACATTGAAAAGTTTTTTTTTTTTTTTTTTACAAAAGGTAAGAAGTTAAGCCTTAATTACATTCATCCCAAAAAATCTTTACGTTTCATCTTCATCTTCACGCCCAAAAAGATCGAGAGAGAGAGAGAGAGAGAGAGAGAGAGAAGGCAAATCCCATAAGTGGGTTCCACAAGTGCCCAGTTGATTCTTCGACGACGGGCGGACTGTTCCACTTGTGCCTACTACTATAATAAACCATAAAGATCACAGTTATTGGTTGTGATTGTAAGTTTTTCATCACGCTCTTGCTAACGTAATAGATCTGGGTGTGATTGTAAGTCACTCCCTTTTATCACGGTTATAAACCGTGGTTGAAAGAGAGAAACAATCACGGCCAAAAAGCGTGATCGTTTCTCTTTTATCACGGTTACAAGACGTGATTGTTTCTCTTAGGCGTGATCATTTCTCTTTTTTGGATGTGATTGCATGTCACTTTAGATCACGGTCTATAACTGTGATTGAAAGTTCAAAATGATCACACCACCATAAACTGAAATGAAAAATCATTGCGCGTGTTCTTTTCTTTGTATCTACTAGATCATCTTTTTTTGTCATTGCTAAGTTTCGAACCCATACACCCTTAGTTGATTTCCCAACCCCTTACCACTAAACTAGCCATAAACTTCTATTACATTAGGAAAACAAAAATATTTATACTTACTTTCTAAAGAGAGAACTTTTTTCTTTCTTTAAAATTTGCTGAATTTTTTGAAGTGCAATTAACATAATATTAAAATATATAAAAATACATATATAACATTGTTTAAAAAATTTTTAAAATATGACAATGGATCTTTTACCCATCAAATTAGTTGTTGGTCACCAAAAAATTTTCTTGGGATGAAAAATTTAGTTTTAGCTAGTAAATTTAGAAGACAATAATAATTTTTGTAGTAGTATGCACTTTGTATTTTTATGAAAATTATCACAACCTACAAATTGTAACATTATAGACAAACTTTAGATTTTTTTTTTTTATAAACTAACTATTTCACATGAATTTTGTGTTTTTATTGAATTTCAATTTCATTGGTGGCTTCTCAATTGGATTTTAATCCTTTTCAAATAAGGCTAAGCCGTAATAATAGAATTTCTTTTTACCTAATGTGTCAAACGTATACTTGGAAGACATGCGAAATAACTAAATTTCACTACTACAGTAAACCATAAAGGTCACGGCTCGCCCACGTGAAAATCGGGCTTTAGCAGAACAGACCGCCCGTCGTCGAAAAAACAACTGGGCACTGGTGGAACCCACTTGTAGGATTTGCCTTCTCTCTCGATCTCTCGAGATGATGACTAACTTAGTCATCATCTCTTGCTATTTTTGTTGTTACGTAGTATAAAGTATTCATTGTTAGAAGCAGGGCCGGCCCAATGGGAAGGTCCAAGAGGCCGCCGCCTTGAGCCTCCACATTTTGGGCCAAAAATTCGGCACCCCTTCCTAGATAAGTATATATATTTTATGTGTGCAACTATAATACAAACTCCTTAGGTCCACGAGGTGGAACATCAGGGTTGGAGGAAACTATACAAACACTTGGTCCATCTCGGGTATTTCTGGCCAACGATGGAAGCAGACGCGAAGAGACATGTGCATAGGTGCGCGGCTTGTCAAAAATTTGGGAACCTAGTCCACGCGCCATCCGTGGAACTGCACTCCATTCGCGCCCCTTATCCGTTTCATACTTGGGCAATGGATCTCGTTGGGCCTATACACCCGTCATCCAGAGGAAATCAGTGGATCTTAGTCGCTACTGAGATAAGCACGAAGTGGGTAGAGGCAGTAAGCTTGCGCAGAGCTACTGGCGCGGCAGTCGCGAACTTCATCAAAGAAAACATCATTTGCCGTTTTGGCATACCCAAAGTCATCCTTTTAGCTAATGGCACCCCTTTTATCAACAAGAATGTGAAGAAGCTCCTGAAATCCTACTCAGTGAGTCACCTCACGTCGATTCCATATTATCCCCAAGGCAACGGTCAAGCCGAGGCAACCAATAAAACCCTCATCCGCATCATCAGCAAGTTGCTGGACGAAAAAGGAGGGACATGGGCTGACCACTTGGCGGTGGCACTGTGGGCGTACAGGACCTCTCATCGCAAGGCTACGCGTGCTAGCCCATTCAGCCTGGTCTATGGGGCAGAAACTGTTCTCCCCGCGGAGCTAAGCGTGCCATCCGCGAGACTAGCCCTCGCGGCGGAGGTGACACAAGAAGAAAGAAGGGCAGACCTTGAGGCCCTGGAAGAACGACGGAACACTGCTGTGAGGAATCAAGAAAAGTACTGGCAATCAGTAGCCAAGTATTACAACAAAGGTGTGGTGCCGCGAGCATTCTAAGTCGGAGACTTAGTGTGGAAGTCTACAACCGCAGTCATGAGGGACCTGGAGCAGCCAAAGTTCACTCCAAGGTGGGAAGGTCCGTATGAAGTAATCAAGGCCAGCAGCAGCGGTCACTACGAATTAGCAAGGGTCAGTGATGGTTTTAAAACTGGTCCCATTAATGCTAAGTTTATTAAAATGTATTACCCATGATGTAAGGGTACTCCGTGCGTTTTCAATTCCAAAGAAGGCGTCATGCCATGCTATCCTCAGTTCATTTATGAACAGTTTTCATGTAAAGGTGGAAAGCAATATGTAAGGGGCAATTAGCGGAAAGTAAAGCAGGCAGTTGTAATATCACTTAACTATGTTCTTAAAACATAGGCATATTACGCTTAAAAACTACTGCGAGTATCCGACATTGTCATTACACCACCAAAAGTTACCACAAAGTTACTGCAAAAGTTCTCCAAAGTCATTGCATTACAATACTAAAAACAAATGAGGTTATCAACCCAAGACTTTCTTTAGAAAGGGATCAGTGTCGCAGAGAGGCACATCGATAAGTCTGTCACCAAGACGGGCCTCCTCAGCCATGCGCTCATAAACCAGCCGGCGCTCTTCCACTACCGCCTCTGCCACAGCTACCGCGTCTCGCGCTTTAGCGAGAGCCGCCTGGGCCTCTCCCAAGGCCGCCTTTGCTCCCTCACAGTGCCTCCACAGTTTATCATTCTCGCGCATGATCTTCGCAGCATCGAGCTTCTTATATACCCACCAGATGTCAAGCCCCAGCTTGTCAAAGTTTTCGACGGTCTGCCCGATCTCCTCGATCTGACTGAGGTCCAAATCGCACATCCTTATCTCCTTGATGCTCAACAAAAAGTGGTGAAGGCACTGAAGCTGCATCCGGCCCATGGTCAGACTGTAGAGGCCGCGGATCTTGAAGAAAGTGTAGGGGAAGCGGTCTCGAATGAAGGAAAGGAAAGAGGTCTCATCGCGAGTAAGGCGAAACTGCCCAAAGAAAGCCTCGTTCGAAAGTATCTCTTCCTCCTCATTAGTAACGGGCGGCTCCACCACGCGCACGTCGGAATCATCTTCAACGGCCTCTTGCCCATGACTAGTACTGGCCTCAGCATGTTGTTGCAACATAGCTCCCCCAGCTAGCGAAGAACTCCCCTCACCAATGTTACCAGCAACGAACCCCACCGTGGGGTCTCAAGAGATATCAGAGTATCATCCTGCAGGTCCGCAAAGACCTCCGCGGAAGTCAGATTTGTAAGCGCCACTGCCGCATCATGTGCTTGAAAGTGTGCGGCAAGGTCATAAGCGGGAGGGACGTTGACACGCCTGTGGAAAAGGTCGAAGGCGGACTTCACCGCATCTGGTCAGACTAGCGGTGGAGGGACGGCCTCCGGTGCCAATTGATTGATGTCGGGAACTGTGAGAAAGCCCTCCGTTGGGACCCTCCGGCGAGGTATCAAACCCGCACCCTCATCATCTTCTTCATCCTCCTCAATTGCGGGGTGCGTGTGTCAGCACGCAAATGCTCGCCATCACCTCCGCCACCATTGCGACCTTCGTCGCCATCTCCATCATTACCATCTTCATCCTCTTCATTCTCATCTTCAGCACCGCCTCCTTCCTCATCATCACCCAGATCCTCATCACCATTATCATCACCACCGCGGTTTTCATCATTACCATTTTCATCATCACCACTGCCATCAGCGTCGCTGCTCTCAACTCCCTCACTATTGCGACCATCGCCACCCTCGGAGTCGCTATCAGTCCCAGCAGATTCCTCCTCAGCCAGATCAACAACCACCTGCTTACCTGCAACGACAGACGTGCCGCCTGGACTAGACTGTGTGGCACGGGGCAGTTTAAAGAATCGGCTAAGTGGAGCAGTATCATCGATACTACTGTCAGAATCACCCTCGCGAGCCTCCTCGTCCTCCCTCTTTCTCTTAAGTTTACTCGAGGGGGTATGTTCTTTCCCTTCGCGCCTGGGTGGGGAGCCTACGAAGCAAGGACGGATAGATGAGAAAACAACAATGGGAGAGCCAATGAAAAGTAGGGGGAGGAGCAAATCTCACCGACAGACGCGACGCTCGCAGGGATCTCTTCAGAGCCAAGGGCCCTTGTTGTTCGGGTAGGGACACCCTGGAGAAAAGAATGAATTTAAGGACTGCAGCAGACGCGAATAGCAAGTATCACAAAAAAGGAAGCGGAAAGGTGTCATTCCAGAGGCATACCTTTTGTAGCCGCTTCAGTTGAGGGCCTTGTTTTTGCAGGAATGTCTTCTCCTTCACCTTCGCACGGGTTAGCCTCGGTGAAATCACAGTCGATATCGGCTCTGCGATGGTGACGCCTTGGCTAGCCGCAGGGGTAGCGGTTGGCGAAGCCCAGTAACTCTTCTTACCCCGCCTCCAGGCTGCCTTGCCTTCGGAGACCGTAGAGACACGTCGCGATGGTAGACGTCTGAAAAGGACGGAATCTCAGGGACTCCGCGGACATAATTAATGAAAGAATCGAGGTTGCGGCGCCAAGCCAAGCGGCCATTTGCTGTAAAGAATGTCTCTCTGTCATTCTGCGGCAGCACAACCACAGTAAAACCCTCTGTTAGTTCGCCCACGAAAGCCCTAGTGAAGCGGCGGAGACTCTCAACATAGCTCTTCAGCGGTGGCGCCTGACCCGGCGCGCCCTGGTCATAGCCGAACTGCCGCGCCACTCTGTCAGGACGATACAACACGGAGCGTGCCCCTTCCGCACATAATGCAGGAAGAGAACACGGGCAAGCAGCAGCAAAGGCAGCACGAGCAGAAGCAGAAATGATAATACCTTCGGTCTGGAAGTCCACGACACGGTCATTTTCTGAAAAGAAGCTAGTGGGAAGCGCGCCTTCGACAGGCTCAGCGTACGGTCGCTGGAAGAATGCGTCGGCATCATCAATCTGCTTCCCCCAGGGCTTCGTTGAACTCACCCCGCTCCATCTCATGATCCGGGGTCGCGGCTCGTCACCCCCGCTAATGTCCGCGGGTGAGGGCGCGAGACTCGTGAAGTGCTCGAAGCAGAAAGCCATCAGAAACTGGGTATGCACCACTGACACCATGTCATAGCGCCCCATAGACCTCTCAGTATCAGCATGAACCTGATCCAAACGGTGGAACAAAGATCCCAGGAATAGAGGCCCAAGCGGAACGAAGTCTCCCCTCGCGAGACTCACCGCGAGGGGGAAAACAATATAGTTTGGCCCTTCATATGGGAACTCGGAAATCACAAAGAAAGACAGTCAATAAACAAGGAAACCAGCCAGATGGAGATCAGAATCGTATATCTTCCCATAGAACTCAGATACCTGCCCCGCAGGAGGCGCTGTCCCAGGAGGAGGTAAGTCTTTGAAGAAATATCGCAGCCAGCAACCCCAAGATGTCTTGCCCGACTTCGGAGGGGCCCGTACGCGACCCTCTCGATCGAAGCGGGACTCGTACTTCCCCGCCTCCGTATACGCCCTTCTCAGCCGCTCCACCAGTTTCGCATCTGCCGGAGAAAGATTCGAGGGTCGAGAGCCACCGATCCCCTCGTACTCAGCCTTATCAGTACGGCTGTCTTGCAAAGTGGGACCACCATCTCCCCACGGGAACACAAAGGTGTGGGTGTCTTTGCTCCAACGAGAAATCATGAGATCAAGGTTGGTATTGTTCTTACGGATGCTCAACTCCGTGGACAAGCGGACGGGCTCGATGGCACGGGAAGCCCTAAGTGTATGCACGAAATCGGTATTACTCATAACCGACTCCACCCAGTCGCCCCAATGGGCCGGCACCTGAGATACGGCTTCGTAGTTGACAAAGCAGCAGGGGATGTCCCCTCTTTCCACTTGAAATCTCAAAACAGAAGAAGGAATGATTAAATCATCCTCTTCATGAGTTACCTTAGGGGTCAGGAAGAGAGGATCCTCCGAAATGTCCGTCTCCGGAACGAAAGCCTCCGCCTTCCTCCAGAACGAGTCACTTGGGCCGTCGAGGTACGGCGCCCGGCGCCACTCATCTGCCGGGAGCGCTCGGATAGGAGTGTGCATGATAGCCTTGCTCCCTTGCTCCATGTCGTCTCTCACCATTTCAGACCAAGAGGTGGGTTTTGTAGAAAGGAGAAAGAGAGAGAGAGTTGCAGTCGAAGGAGAGGGAGGAGGAAGAAGAAAGTTTGAAGTTTTGGTGGAAGAGAGAGAAGAGAAAGAGTGGATCTTTGGAAAGTAACTGGGTTTTATGGCTAACTGTGGTCATTTATACTCAGGGAGGGTCCCCCAAATCTAGAGAAAGTGACGCCATAAAGTAAAGAGGCGTGATGGTTGCAGAGATCCGAACAGTCCCGACCGTTGCACGCGCGCATGACAGCGCGTGGGTCATACGCGCGTGGGGGGCAATTGTAGGAAAGGTCAATAGGCGCGACCGTTGACCGTTTGACTATCCAATGAGCAGCTGACACGTGTACTCGTCCTCGCAGGGTTGACGATTTGACCAACGAACCCTAGCTCACCACGTGGCGTCTCAGTCGCGCGACACGTGGCCTTGCGCGTGGGAGCCTCGCGCTACCCATAGTTTTGCAGTGCCCATGCAAGGGTCGCGAGCTCAAATTCCTCCCTTAAGGAGAGAGTTATATTTATTCCGGTGGACACTTGGCGCGGTCCCAATCTAATGGAGACGATAACGCGGTTTAACCAAGGCACCAGGGAAATTGCCCAGACTCTTATGTCTGCTCCGGCCTTTAGGCAGGACCCGAGGGGCCCCTTGAGGCTTGGCAAGCGGTATTGGCGCGACCGAGTAGGTCACGACCTTGCCCTACGGGAAGGAAGGGGATCCAATGGCTTGGTGGCTGTAAAAGAAGAAGAGGATCTCCGCGAATAAGAGGATACGCATACCGTCATACTCACGGTCATCGCGAGGGTAGCGACATCTCGGCGGTCAGGGGGGACAGAAGGGACACGTGTCATTTTATCAGCGCGCCACTTGGTGCCCGAACATTAGCTCGTGTGGGCTATAAATATGAACGTCTCTTCATTGAACCTCAGCAGAGCACTTTGTGAACAGTTCCTAGAGAGAGAAAGTTGGTGAGCACTGATTTCAAAGGAGGTCTTATCCTCTTTCAGGGGCTCTATTGTCTTTCCTCCTAAGGATCTCTTGGGTTTGGATCTCCATTGCCTACCCTCTCTGTTCACCCCTGCTCTTCTTCTTCACCCTTCTAGATCACTCCTTTCATCCCTTTCCATGGCTATTACAACCTCTCCGGCACATCTATTCTCTTAAAGGTTATTTGTCCACTCAGAAATCGGACCGATCCTACAATAAGATTTATACTATGTGAATGCATGATCTCTGTTAGCCGTCATCTTGGCTAAAGGAATAAAGAATAACAATCGGATACCACAGGCTTGCTAACATAGACAACTTTTGCCGAGGCAAAAACGCCAAGGTTTACGACCTGCTCAGCCAGAGGATAAACTATAGAAACCCGTAGTTGTTATACTGAAGAATGATCCCCTCCCCCTTTTTTGTTTTCTCAATTCCCTGCCTCTGCACCCAACTTATGAAATTCATGGTCCAACAAAAACAATGGAGCAATTGGCAGCAAAAGCATCAGAAACTAAAGGACGAAAGTTCAAACCTTCTCTTCCTGCAGCATCCTACATGCGGAAAACCAAGTGTTTCCAAATTTATTTGACAAAAACTTCCCCTTCAGTTAGGGGCTAGAGTGAAGTATAAAAACAGGATACCGAAACAAAACATGGGTGCATAGTCTGACATAATATGAACTGAAAATGAATCAGCTGGAATAGAAATACGTTACCTTACGAAGGTCTGTGAGCTCAAAAAGGTCACCATCTTCATCGGATCATTTCCGAAGGTCGAGAGACCATGGGGAAGAATCTATCGAAGATCATTCTGCCCCTACGAATTCGGCAAGAGTACATACTTTGCCAGATTTTGAAATTCCAATCACCTTTTTCTTCAATTTAGATTTGTTTCTGCCCCTTCCACAAAAACTTGGGATATCAGCATCCTACTCTGACGTGCTTCTAACTAGGGCTGGCCCAAGGTATTTGAATGCCCAAGGCCAAGTGGTGGAAAAAAGCTCTCCATAAATTTTCTAATTTAAAAATAATAAACAGAAATACTTTTCTATATATAATTTTCATTCATACTATTCAACATGGTAAATATTTCGGCCTTAATGGCTTGTGCAGTTGCAATAATATTTATTGGACTCAAATGTAGGGAGGTATTCCCGAACAGATACAATCATAAGCCGAACATGTGATATGCAGGAGCGCGTGGTAAATACAAGAGAACCTATCGCCGGGCAGTGCGGTGAACGACGATTTGCACCAGCGACATGAGAAGCCATTAGCCAGGTAGTCTGTTCGGCTGATAAGGACAAAAGACATGTGAAGTCATTTGTCCAGGTACAACGAGGAAGACCAGTTGTACCTGAGGTCATTGAACCATGTTGACTGTTCGGCTACGAGATAGCCAAATAGGGAAAGAAGTTGCCCTAAAGCATGAGGCGGCAAGAATGTTCTGGAAGGTTCCAGAATAAGTAATATTCGGAGGAAGGATGAGATCCCGAGAATATAGGATCTTGGAAAGACACCCAACGAGAATGGGATGTTCGGTCCTTTATGAAAAAGAGTCCTGAAAAGACTCTTTTGATGAATCGATAAAGGAACGAGAATCCAGGATACCTTAGGTTTCCTATGGTAGATGAGAATCCTAAGGCAACAAGGACGCTTGGGCAGCAAGCATCCATGAACCTATAAATACGAGGTAAACCTGGAGGTAAAAGGGGACGCAATATTAAGCATTCGCATTATTCTCCTACTGATAATTAGGGTTTATTAGCCAGTACGTGATACTAACTTCAGCATCGGAGGGCCTTTGCTACGAGAAGCAAATGTGTGCTCACCCCTTGTCTGTTTTGCAGATTAGGATTCCGACGACGAACTAGGGTTCCGGTGTAGAGGCACGTGGAGCCGCTTCACTTTGGTGCTATCCAGAGCATCAATTGTTTTCATCCCCCTACAATTGGCGCCGTCTGTGGGAAACGAACCAATTTTCCTTGAAGAACAGTTACGATGGAAGAAGATCCAGCAACACCGTTCAATCCAAAAAATCAGTTAAGCGGTGGAGGAGATAAATCTCCACCGGGTGCTCCGAGAAAGCCCACTGGAAGACAGGATAAGACAGCTACGGGCTCCACGAGAAGGAGCAAGTCTCACCGAAGAGAGGCGTCTGTAGAGCAGTCAAGAAGTATACATAACAGTGAAGATGTCCTCGATCGAAAGAGGAAGGAAATAGAGGAGTATGCTCGTTTGATTAAAAAGCGAGAGTACGAGATACAAGAGTTGCAGCGGGTACGAGAACACCCAGAAGATTCTGGACTCTCGAGGAGGGATTCTGAGAGAGATAGACGGACTTTAGTAGTCCAAAGGCAGGCTCGTTCATGAGAGATAAGGAGCAGAAGTCCCACTCTAGGGCGACATAAGGTTTCTCCACGAAAAAGGAGAGACAGAAGCAGAAGCCGCACACCGGAAAGACGAAGGGCTTTTTCGCGGAAAAGGAGAAGTAGGGAACGAAGTTCCTCACCCGAAGAAGAAACAAGAAAGCATCACCGTGACAGGTATGAGAGACCTGATGCTGACTGGGCCAGAGCTACGGCTCACAAAACAAAGGAAAATGAGGAAGGGTCAGTGTCTGCATGAGAGGCGGCACGTAAAGCCCTGAGTAACATCGCAGCCTCCCCTTTTGCAAGGAGACTGCAACAGGCAAGGTTGCCGAACAGAGTGAAGCATGGAGCGTTCGTACTTTACGAGACAAACACGGACCCTGTGGCTCACATACAGCATTACCAGCAGGCCATGTTCATGCACGATGGCGATGATGCCATTCTGTGCAAAATGTTCCCGTCAAGTCTAGGCAAAGTGGCGTTGAGTTGGTTTCATAAATTGGCACCACGGTCCATAAGAGGATGGAGGCAGTTGGCCGAGGAATTCACTGCTCGGTTCTTAACAAGCAGAAAGGCTCCAAAGACGTTTGAGAGTCTGTCCACCATGAAACAAACGGAGGACGAGCCGATCAGAGATTATGCCAAGAAGTACTGGGAAACCTTCAATGAGATTGAAAATTGCAGTGAGGAGTATGCCATTGCAACCTTCAAGACTGGTTTGCCTGTTCGGGGAGAGCTGTGCCGCTCATTGAATAAACATCCGGTGGCTACGTTGGCCAAACTGATGGAGCGAATAGAGCAACATGCCCGAATGGAGGATGACATACTCCGCGAGGATGGCAGGATTGCTGCCGAACAGCCTAAGACGGCTGCCAAGAAGGTGGATAAACCTGAGCCCAAAACGTACAAAGAGCGAAAGGACTACGGACAGGCTAAGAAGGATCCGTACAAGGAAAAGCAAGCCCCTGATCCCAAATCTTTCTTTTCTATTACTACTGTTTGGAAGGAGCCAATCTACAGGATTCTTTATCGAATAAAGAATCAGCCATACTTCAAGTGGCCCCCGAGTCTTGGTGGAGATAAAGACGCTAAACGTGCTACGAATCAGCACTGCAGCTACCACAAGGATTAGGGCCACATGACTGAAGATTGCGAGATGTACAAGAAACACCTTGATGATTTGGTCTCTCGGGGCTATCTCAAGGAGTTTATCCAGGAAGATCCCAAAGAAAAAGGAAAGGCCATGGAAATGGATTACGAGCAGAATCCTAGGGGAGTAATCCATATGATACATGGGTTGGCCACACCTTATACGAGAAATGAGGTGAGGCTACTGCAAAGGTAGGCTAAGCACGACCAACATGTGATGCGGTTGGGAAATAAGAGAGGTCGAGAGAATTGTGTATGCAATGAAAGCATAGCATTCACGGATGATGATTTGAGAGAAGTCCAAGTACCCCACAATGATGCTTTGGTCATAACCCTACGAGTAGGGGAATATGACATCGAAAGGATTCTGGTGGATTCAGGAAGCTCTACAGAGGTGATGTACTACGATGCATTCAAGAAGTTGGGGCTGGCCCAAACAGATTTGGAGCAATCCACGACACCTCTGATTGGATTTGGTGCAAGAGCCGTCTGGCCCCTCGGAAAAGTAACCCTCCCTGTTCGGGCAGGAACAGTTGTCTTAAAGACTGATTTTCTTGTTGTAGATGTTCCTTCTTCCTATAACGCGATTATAGGCAGGACCTGGTTACACAAGATGAGGGCTGTTTCCTCAACTTACCACCAGATGATGAAATTCCCAGGATCCAATGGGATCGAAATAATTAGGGGCAATCAGAAAGTAGCCCAACAGTGTCTGATTTCCATTGTCAAGAAAGCTCCAAAGGCCCACCACGTTCACGCACTGGAAGTGCCAGATCAACCAACTATCGAAGATGTTGGGAGGAGTCCGGCGGAAAAGGTGGTCGAAGGCCTGGAGAAAATTCAGATCAACGAGAATGATCCTGAAAGATATTTTCTAATTGGGGAGTCACTGCCGGCAGACGAGAGGGCCGAATTGATTGGATTCCTGATGGGACATATCGACGTATTTGCATGGGTCCCAGAAGAGATGCCCGGAGTTGATGCAGATGTAATTTGTCATCATTTAAATGTTGACCCCCAGCACAAGCCAATAATCCAGAGAAAACGAAGGGCAGCCGTGCAGCATGTGGATGCTGTAATTGAGGAAGTCGATCGTTTGCTGGAAGCTAAGGCTATATGAGAGGTTTACTATCCCGAATGGCTATCCAACACAGTTGTGGTAAAGAAAAAGAATGGAAAGTGGCGAGTCTGTGTGGATTTCACAGACCTCAACAAGGCGTGTCCAAAAGACAGTTTTCCTCTCCCAAGGATAGACACAGCTGGTTGATCAACCGCTGGAACGAACGATGAGTTTCCTGGACGCATATTGAGGGGGAAAAATTTACCCCCCCCGATTTTTTTTTTCAAATTGCTATGTTTGGGCCTGATCAAGATAAATACTTCTTTTATTACACCACGCGGGTTGTATGCTATACGTCATGCCATTTTGGCTTAGGAACGCTGGGCACTCGATCCT